>JARQOD010000005.1:65234592-65272098 GCA_033576555.1 Oophaga sylvatica
CGCCCAAAAGAAGTGTTTATATTCATCACCCAATTAGATTACTTCTCACAAACCGATATATATATCAGTGTGATTCACTCACCACAATAGGTCTCAGGAGCGGTATAAGGCAGGGCCAGCCCAAAATAGAAACGTCATGACCGTAAAGTGATAAAAGACGTTAACAGGCGAGACACCACACATGACGCTTCCAAGCGGCCAGTCATGTGACTGATCACGTGGTCGCGCCCGTGCAGCGACACGTCTGCACATCAAAGAGGCAGTACAAATGACGTCAATAGGAGGCTCACCGCCCGGTTGCTAATCAACGCTATAAACAGGAAAGCTGAGGACGCATCAGAGAGGCGGTACGTCACCATGACGACCATAAAAAATGCCAAATCCATGGCAATGTATCCACTCTCAGCGCTAGCTCAAAAGTATCCCATATTTACAAAGAACTATAAAGAGACATATCATTCAATTGCATATGAGCGCATATTATAAAACACAATTGATCAAATGGGCAAATGGGAACCCAAGTAGAGATATATATAATGTTGTAACAACCACATTTTTATTATAATCATTGGTTATATATACATCATAATCCCATCAATTCCACTAATTTCAAAAAAATGAAAAATAAACAAAGGGCAAAGGGGAAAGAAAGCCCAGAAATTTCGGGACATCCAGTCCCCTCCGTCCCATGTTCATCAGTTTAATCTAATATATAAAGCTGAATGTATGTATGTGTGTATGTATGTGGGTATGTTTGTCCGGGATTGGAATCCGCACCGTCGCACTTACGGGCATGAAATTTTGCACACCCGCACGTCTCGACCCCGAAAGAGTCCTAGGCTATGTTTTGAATCGAAATTTTAACCCCGCGCGTTCCAAATCGCCAAACAATTTTGGCCCTATCTACATAATGGGGAGAAAGCTGAATGCTTGTGTGTATGTCCGGCATAGGAATCTGCATTTACGGGCATGAAATTTTGCACACCCGCACGTCTCGACCCCGGGAGCGTCATAGGCTAGGTTTTGAGTAGAAATTTTTACCCCGCGCATTCCAAATCGGCAAATAATTTTGGCTCGGGATAGGAATCTGCACCGTTGTACTTACGGGCATGAAATTTTGCATGCCCGCACATCTCAACCCCAGGAGCATCATAGGCTATGTGTTGAATGGAAATTTTAACCCCCGCACGTTCCAAATCGCCAAACAATTTTGACCCTATCTACATAATGGGGAGAAAGCTGAATACTTGTGTGTATGTCCGGCATAGGAATCTGCATTTACGGGCATGAAATTTTGCACACCCGCACGTCTCGACCCCGGGAGCGTCATAGGCTAGGTTTTTAGTCGAAATTTTAACCCCGCGCATTCCAAATCGGCAAATAATTTTGGCCCGGGATAGGAATCTGCACCGTTGTACTTACGGGCATGAAATTTTGCATGCCCGCACATCTCAACCCCAGGAGCATCATAGGCTATGTGTTGAATGGAAATTTTAACCCCCGCACGTTCCAAATCGCCAAACAATTTTGGCCCTATCTACATAATGGGGAGAAAGCTGAATGCTTGTGTGTATGTCCGGCATAGGAATCTGCATTTACGGGCATGAAATTTTGCACACCCGCACGTCTCGACCCCGGGAGCGTCATAGGCTAGGTTTTGAGTTGAAATTTTAACCCCGCGCATTCCAAATCGGCAAATAATTTTGGCCCGGGATAGGAATCTGCAAAGTTGTACTTACGGGCATGAAATTTTGCATGCCCGCACATCTCAACCCCAGAAGCATCATAGGCTATGTGTTGAATGGAAATTTTAACCCCCGCACGTTCCAAATCGCCAAACTATTTTGGCCCTATATACATAATGGGGAGAAAGCTGAATACTTGTATATAGATATAATCATTACAATTTGTTATAACTAACCGTAGTTAGGTACTATGCCCGGGCAGCGCCGGGCTCTTCAGCTAGTTATGACCTAAAAAAGAAAAAAGAAAAAAAGAGAGAAATAAATAAAATGATACCTAAATAAACAGATGAAGTACATCGACAGATCATTCAGAAAGAGAGAGAGAGACAGACTAATCAGGGAACACATATCTGTAAATTATAGTCTATATTCAGACCTCTTGGTTGCAAAGTACCCAATCTAGAAATCCACTTCAACTCCTTCTGCTTGAGAAGTTTGGACCTATCCCCACCCCGTCTCTGTAATGGGACACTATCAATCACACAAAATCTCAGTTGACTGATAAGATGATTGTTCTCACAAAAATGTTTGGGAACCGGTAGTTCAACTGCCTTAGCTCTAATGGTACTTTTATGTTTTCTGATACGTGCCCTGACCTCCTGCGTCGTCTCTCCAATGTAAGCCAATCCACAGGGGCACAAAAGCATGTATATAACAAAGCTAGACATACAAGTATATCTCTCTTTAAGCCAAATCTTTTTACCCGTATGGGGATGATAGAAAAAATCCCCCTTAATCATATTGTTACAAGAAGCACATCCTAGGCATGGGAAATTACCCATCCTAGGTGGAAACAATGTAGTCTGAATAGAAAGTTTGTTGGGTCCAACATCTGATTTAACAAGCTTATCTCTAAGATTACGGCCACGTCTGTAAAGGCTGGGTCTCACATAACGATACACCAGCGATCCCGACAACGATATGCACTTGTCAGGATCGCTGGTGTATCGCTACATGATCGCTGCTGAGCTGCCAAACAGGCAGCTCAGGCAGCGATCTGGGACAGCGACACTGCGGGTAACATCGCTTAGTTACCCGCAGTGTACCTTGGATACCAGCGCGCTGATGCAGGGAGCTGGTATCCAAGGTACACAGCGGGTTTCCAAGCGCTGCGCGGTGCCTGGAAACCCGTTGTGTACCTTGGATACCAGCTCCCTGCATCAGGGCGCTGGTATCCAAGGTACACAGCGGGTTTCTAGGCACAGCCCCGTGCCTGGAAACCCGCTGTGTACCTTGGTTACCAGCAGATCGCTGGTCTCCCGCCTGTCACACGCAGCGATGCGTGCCTGTCAGCGGGAGACCAGCGATCAAAAAAATGTCCTGACATTTCAGCGACGATCAGCGATACCCGGCAGGGGGGCTGATCGTCGCTGAATGTCACACACAGCGATATCGCTGGTGAGCTCGGTGCTGCGTCACAAAACTAGTGACTCAGCACCGATCTCGGTAGCGATATCGCTATGTGAGACGGGCCCTTTAGACAACAATGGGGGTGTTGAAAATTCAGTAACATTAGGCAAACCCTGTTGTAAAAGATGCCAGTGTCTCCTCAACACATTGCTCACTCTACCACTAGCAGTGGAAAAAGTAGAAACAAAGGGAATGCGTTTTCCCCTTTCCCTAAGTCTCCCATGACGCAAATTCTGGCATGTCGAATTCTTGGCCTTGTTAACATATGAGGTAACTTCCTCAATAGGATAACCCCTATTTACAAATTTGTGACACATCTCATCCAATCTAGGGGGTAACAACCTGTCATCAGACACAATTCTCCGTACTCTGACCATTTGGCTCCATGGCAACGACTCAACCATTTTCCTGGGATGATGGCTGTCATAATGGAGCATACTATTTCTGTCAGTCTGCTTGACAAACAAGTCAGTTTTGAGTGTAGTACCCTCTTTGTAAACCATAGTGTCCAGAAATTGTATACGTTCTAAAGAGAGTGTAAGCGTAAATTTTAACTCTGGATATATGTCATTGAGTCCCGCATGAAATCTGTTAAGGTCACAGATGTCGCCCTCCCACACCATAGAGATGTCGTCGATGTAGCGCCACCAGGCCCGGACATGTGGCCAAAATTGGGAACTGTACACGTACTTGTCCTCAAGCACCGCCATGTAGATGTTAGCGTAAGTGGGGGCCACATGGGACCCCATGGCGGTGCCTCTCAACTGAAGGTAGTAATCATCCCCATAGAGAAAGAAATTTCTCCTGAGGATGAACTCCAACAGTGTGAGGACAAGACGTGCACAGTCAGGCTCCACATCCGAGCCCGATAGCGCCACATCGACGGCATCAAGACCCTTAGTGTGTTCAATAGATGTATATAACGAAACTAAGTCAAGAGAGACAAGCCACGTATCAGCCGAAATAGACAAGCCATTGATTTTATCCAAGAACTCACCCGTATCTTTAATGTAAGACCTTGCTGAGCAAGCAAATCTACATAAAATTTTATCCAAAAAGATGGCCACCTTATTAAACATAGACCCTCTACCTGACACTATAGGACGGCCAGGAGGATTACTCAAATCTTTGTGTATTTTAGGTAGTGTATATAGAATAGGTCTGACTGGTGACTCAACAATCAAAAATTCATCCAACTTCTGATCAATGAGTCCATTATTGAAAGACTCACTGACCAAAAGTTTAAGCTCTCTCTGATAGCCTATAGTAGGATCTCCTGTCAATTTTCGATTCACCTCATCATCGGATAATTGTCTCAACACCTCAGCCTTGTATTGAACTGTGTCCATAATAACCACTGCTCCGCCTTTATCGGCTGGTTTTATTGTTATAGCAGGGTTATTGGACAAGTCAAACAAGGCCTTTTTCTCATTAGGGGATAAATTACATTTCTCTCGATATTTAAAGTCTTTCTTGAGCTTATCAAAATCTTTTTCAACCAATTGAATATATGATTCAACAAAATGGTTTACAACCGGTGGTTGAAAAGTGCTTCTGTTGTATAGACCTAAAGCCTGTAGCATAAATTTCGCCCCTTGTGTGTTGCTCAGGTCATTATTGACATTAATCTTATCAGAAAAGTATACAGCTAGTCGAAGTCGCCTGAAAAAAGAAAACAAATCAATTCCAAATCAAACCAATTAGGTAGATTAGTCGGGCAGAATGATAAACCCCTCTCCAATACGCTTTTTTCAAAATCCGATAATGTGATCGAGGATATATTTACCACTAAAGATTGGCCATCTAATTGTCCCTTTGTTTGTCCTCCGAGTTCTTGGATCTCGTGGTAGTATTGCGTGTCTGTCTCTGTTCTTGTGGAATCTTCTTCAATGAAGTGTTTCCTGTATTTCCGGTGCTTCCTCCCGCCCCTGCGGTTCCTTTTCTTGTGTTGTCCTTGGTAACCTGCTCTTTGGCTAAAAAAAGGGAAGAGGTCGAAGCACTGGTACAGGACTCATCTGTGGATTCTGACTGTATTGAAGCCAAACTGGCGGTTCTTATCTGGAACCCTCTTTTTATTTCTTGTTTGTCCATTCCGATTCCTTACATGTTTACCCGGTAGATTACCAGCTTGCCATGAGAAGATACGTCCAACTTTATAATCTTCCAAGTCACGGAACCATTTGGTTCTTTTGGTACCTTCCAAATCTTTACAAAATTTCAAAAGATTGTCCTCTAATAGGGTCTTGAAGGAGTTTTTATATACCTATAATGTTTTTCTATATGGGATGGCCTTTGGATGGCGATTGGTGGATCTGGAATCCACTTCCTATTTAAGGCTGCCATTATGACTATATTGTATGCTTGAAAAAGACCTGTAATGATTGAAACGTTGCATCTGGCAAAATAAAGAACCTTTATTACTTCACCCGGAATTGATGCTGTTCTCCTTTTCTATATGGTACGTACTTGTCCATCCTACTGGGTCAGATGGCATCTGAACGTGCATCTTGATGTCTGAGTGCTGTCAGCTTTTCTTTTTTTTGTGTGGATATCCTTGTGGTCGTAGACCGATTTCCAAAATGGCTCATTTCATCCCTCTGCCAGGATTGCCCTCTGCACCCGAGTTGGCAAGAATTTTCATCACCCATGTTTTCCGGATTCATGGCTTTCCTCAGCATATTGTTTCGGATAGAGGAGTCCAGTTCACCTCACGGTTTTGGAGAGCCCTATGCCAACTAATGGATGTAACGTTGGACTTTTCCTCTGCCTACCATCCCCAAACTAACGGTCAGGCAGAACGTACGTATCAAATCCTGGTAACTTATCTCCGTGATTTCTCCAACGTCCACCAGAACGATTGGTCCAGCTTGCTCCCTTGGGCTGAGTTTGCTTATAATAACCGCACCAGCGAATCCTCATCCAAGTCGCCTTTCTTTATCGTCTACGGGCAACATCCTGCTGTACCTTTGCCGGTACCTCCTGTCTCGGGTGTGTCAGCGGCCAATCTTCTGACCGGGGAGTTCTCCAGGGTCTGGCAGGAGACCAAAACTGCACTTGTACGAGCACGGGACAGGACAAAGAGACATGCCGATAAAAAGCGCCTGGATTCCCCGTTGTATCATCCTGGGGATAAAGTACAGCTGTCCTCCAAATTCATCCGTCTTAAGATCCCCTCGTATAAACTAGGTCCCCGGTACATCGGTCCTTTTGAGGTCTTAGCTCGTATCAACGATGTTGCCTACAAGTTAAAACTCCCCGCCTCTCTACGTTTTCCAAATTCTTTCCACGTTTCCCTCCTGAAACCTGTCATACTCAACCAGTTCCACGCTTCCACTGGTCGTTCGCCTCAGCCTGTTTCCGCACAAGATGTCTTTGAAGTTAAAGACATTCTTGCTATGAAAAGATCTAGAGGAAAGACCCTTTTAATTGATTGGAAAGGTTTTGGTCCCGAGGAAAGGTCTTGGGAGCCCAGGGAGAACATCCAGGCTCCTCGAATTTTAGCTAGGTTCCTTTCCAGTCTTAAGAAGAGGGGGCATAAGGAGGAGGGTACTGTCACGCCCGCTGTAGCGCCTGCCGCCTCCACTGCGCTTCCCACCGAACCCCGGCATGCTCACCTCTCCCGGCGCGCCCCGGAGTGAGCGCGCGTCACCCGGTCTCCTTACTTCCAGTCCTGCGGCCGGCTTCTGGGACATGCACACTTCGCACCATAGACTCTGTGGCACACTTCCTCCAGGCTAAGACAGCAGCCGCTCCATCCCATTTCTCTATGATCCTGGAGGACCTTGACCGGAAGTCCTGCAGCGCACGCCCTATATCAGGTAGCCTCGCCCCCTGCTCTGTGCCTGACTATCATTTGTGTTCTACGTCTGATTCAGGCCCACGCTTCCCTGCGTTCTCCTGCTTTTCGCCCTGTCCTGCATCCTGCGCTGCTTTCCCTTTTAGTGCTCGTCCGTCCCAACCTGTGCCTGCCTCCTCCTGTGTCATCTCCCCCTTGTCTTCAGCCGCCTCCTTCCAGACCTGCAGCACTCTTCCCTATGGTCATCGGTTGCTCCTTCCTGTCTTCTTGTCTGCCACCTGCCTGTGTCCCCCTCCATCTGTTCCCGGGAATCAGCTGCCGCGGCGATAGTCTCCCCTGGGTCTGCCCCTAAGCTTGCCCAGGGGAGGTTCATCGTCGCGGTCCTGCGGGTTCACTCCTGGATTCCCCAAGCGTCACAGAATCGCTTGTGATACCTGAAGGGGGCTCATTCTCAGGGGATTAAGAGTCAATACATTCAGTTAGGGGTGGCTGAGAGTCAACAAGGTTGTACTGTGGGTAATCGGGTTGTGGGATGGACCACTGCAAACAAGAACCAAATGGCCATCCAACAGGAAACATATTACCTTTACATTCTGGAGCTGTTTCTGACCTTTCGTCAGGGGGTACCTCATCTGGAATGGCATTCTCTACGGGATTCTTCCTGGAATCAGCTCTGAAGTCATCTTGTGGATGGTTGGCGTTGGCATCTCTGCTGTCATCTCTAGAGGGATCTCAGATGTCATCTGTCAGGCAAAGCTTTATGTGGCTAGGCTGTACCAATTTGATTGTATTTTCATTCTCTCTAGAGATATTGTAGATCTATGCTTCAGGCAGAAGGATAGCTGAAACGATGTATGGGCAAGTCTCTCACTTCTCATATAGTTTGCTGGAGTGATGATTCTTCTTTAGCCACACTCGATCTCCCCTCTGTCAGGGGTTTTGCTTTGGTATTCAAGTTGTGGTTCTGTTCTTGTCTCTGACGAGCATCTTTCATTCTCTCTTCCACAATGATATTAGCTTCTTCTAGTCATCGCTCATGCTTTGTGACCCAATCAGTGTGTGGTAGAGGTTTGACTTTCTCTGGAACTTGCATTTGCAAAGCAACCTCTGCTGGTAGTCTTCCTTGTCTACCAAGCATTAGGTAATAGGGCGTATACCAGGTTGAACATTGGCCATTGTTATGTAGAGATTGGCCAGAATTGGTCTATCAGTTCTCTGCTGAGCAGGTATTGCACATAGCATGTCAATTCGAGTTTGGTTCATCCATTCACACAGACAATTACACTGTGGATGATATGCAGTTCTCACTTTCTTACAGGCATAGAGGGTACACAGTTCTTGGAACAGTTCAGATTCAAATGCAGCATCTCTATCAATTAGGATATTTTCTGGATTTCCATAAGGTTGTATGAAAGTCTTCCAGAAGATTTTTGCTGTCGTTTTCACTGTAAGATGTTTTACTGGCACTGCCACAGCAAATTTTGTATAGTGGTCAATGATGGTCAGGGCGTAGGAGTTTCCAGTTGCACTAGACTGTAGTTTTACGTGATCCAATGCAAACAACTCCAGAGGCTTGTGAGTGACAGTTGGGTGCAGCAGTGCTTTCTGGTCGGAGCTTTGTCCACGTCTCAAGGTACAAGTGGTACAGATTCACGGCACCATTTTTCTATGTAATTTCTCATTCTGATCCAATAGAATCTCTTTTGGCTGTTGGCCTTAATCTTTTGGCTACCAAAAATGTCTGTATTGGTTATGATAGGCTTCTAAGACATTGTTGGCATCTTGGCTTGGCACAACGATCTGGATTACTCACTCATGGGTAGTTGGATCAATGATTCTTCGAACCAGCAGTCTTCTTTCGAAGAATAGCCATTTTCACTGTCTCTATAGTCTACTCAACTCAATGTTCCTCTAGCTGCTCTGGTCTTTATGGAGTCAGTTCTTCATAGTGAGGATGTTATTTAGGGTATTCAGCACTCTACTCTCTTCCTGGATTTTGATCCATTGGACTCTTGTCAGTTTGCAACTATTGCTCTTGCTGGTCAGACAAAGGCTGAAGTTTTTGCCTCATCACATGGGCTTCTTACTTTACAGACACTTGGTGGAAATCTGGCATCTCTACATCTTTCCATTCATCACCTTCAGGCTCTCTACCAGTAGGAAACCGGCATAGCGTGTCAGCATTGGTGTTAGATTTTCCTGCTCTGTATTTGATAATGAATTGTTAATTTGCCAGGCATAATGCCCATCTCTGTTCTAGGGCTACCAATCAGGCTATATTCAGGGGCAACAACGGGTTGTTGTCTGTGAAGGCTTTGTAAGGGAGTAGCTGCCAACTAGTTTCTGAACTTTTTCTGTCATGGCCCAAGCAAATGTGAGGAACTCAAGCTTGAAGGTACTGTAGTTCTTTGGATTTCACTCTGTTGGTCTGAGGGAATGACTTGCATAGGCAGTTACCTTCTTCTTACCAGTGTAAGGGCGGGCTCGGACTGTAGTCATGACTTGGATTACAGTAACATCCATATCCAGCCCTTCCTCTACATGAAACGGTGTTCTTCCCTCTGGCCTACCTGCATCTCCAGATTTCACTACTCCTGGGCGCTTCCCAGGCACCGACGGTCCCTCTTCCAGGTGACCCCCAGTAATGGAGACACAGTCCAGAACAACTTGAACACTTTCTTTACTGAAATCTTCACATGTCACAGCCACAGTTGGCACAACAAGTATTACATTCGCTTTCTTTTCTCTCCCTGCCATGCTGTCACTTCTGTGCAGTACACGCCGGGACCAGACCGTCCCAGACTGCTCCCCAGTTCCTTCCAGGCCTGACCTCGCCATAATGACATCTCCTTCAGCCTGCTTCGCCTCAGAACTGAATTCATCAATCACTAGGTTTGGTGGCCCCCCCGTGAAGCATCCGGCCCGTCTGCACTGAACTCGTCGAAGCTCCAGCTCCCCTCAGTTCCTTGGCCCAGCCAACTTCTGCCATAAAAGCATTGGCCCAGGTGGTAAGACTCCACATCTTTCCTCTTCTGTCTAGGCCCACTGCAAGACTATGCAGTGGCCGTGGATAACGTGGGTTGCTGCACTTGGAACGTTGCGTGGCTGCGGGTTGTCCGGGCCTAAGCTCTTGAGGGCATGCTGGCCCCATTTGAACTAACTTCCTAAAGACCTTACACTACTACCCGGCAGCCCCTCCTACACTTAGCCCTATGAGAACTATCTAGAAACTCTACTTAACAAGACCCACTAGTATGCCCCCACCTAGTGGCCCATAACAGTACTATACTTACTCATATATAGAGACTATATACTAAAGTGCCCTCCTCTAATGCCCCAACAGGATGCACTTAACTTTCCCTAAACTATACATATGTAAAGAACATCAAACACATTATTATGCTAAGGAACATAAGATTATTTCTTATGTTCCTTTGCATAATAATGTGATTATTGCATATATATATATATTTTTATATATATATATATATATATATATATATATATATATATATACATACACAATGGTAACACATCAAGTATGTGGCAGTAGTACATAGTATTATGTAGCAATACTACCAAACGTTTATACTCATACAGTAACTATTTACATGATGAAACATTAGGTACATTTAAGGGGTGGGGCGAAACAGGAATACTCCTTCACCCCCTTAAACCATCTTGAACTTGTGCAAGAAGAGCACCTAGTCCTTTCTTGCTATCATCAGTATAGACATGAAACAGACAGTTGTAGTCAGGGTATGCCAGGATAGGCGCCTCTGTCAACATTTTCTTCACTTGATTGAAGGAGACATCTAATTCCTCAGTCAATTTGATCAATTGACTCTTTCCTGTCTGAAGTGCAGAATGACTTCTCAACAGCTCTTGCGGGGGTGTGGGAATCTGGGCAACATTTTTGATAATGCGGCTGTAGTATTATGCAAATACCAAGTAACTTCTGACTTCTCGGACAGTAGTGGGAACATGATGTACATAATCTATGGTGGTATGGTGCTACATAGATGAGAAGTGAAGAAGCAAGAGATAAAAAGGTATTTTATTGAATAACAATATTAAAATTAGAGTTACAAATTAAAAAGACAGGGCAGAAAGGAGTCTCTAAAAAGAGGTGGGAGAGTGACCAGCTATGAACGTAACAAGATGGTAGTAATGTACACTGTGAAATATGAAACATGCACCCCAAACAAGCTGAATTTGACAGTGAGTGAACCTCCTAAAATGCTTAATGTAATGAAAAGCACAAGTGTGCATAAGTAGGGACAGGCCACTTCTAGACAATGGCGATGTTTTCAGGATCTGGAACTACTTCTTCAGTGCTCACTGTGTGGCCTAGATATTGCAGCGGCCAGCTGTGGCAGAGAGTAAGCGCGGGCGCCAGTGATGCTGCGGGACTGCCTGCGGTGCGGACGCCGGAGAGGTGAGATTTGTGTGTGTGTGCCTGCCTGCGTGTGTGTATGTAGTGCGGTGCTTTGTGTGTGTGTATGTGAGAGAGTGCTGCGGTGCTGTCTGTGTGTGGTGCTGTATGTGTAATGGTGGTGGGGGGAGGCAGTGATGGTGGTGAGGAGGCAATGATGATGATGGGGAGGCAATGATGATGATAATGGGGAGGTGATGATGATGATGGGGAGGCAATGATGATAATGGGGAGGCAATGATGATAATGGGGAAGCAATGATGATGATATGGAGAGACAATGATAATGGGGAAGCAATGATGATGATGGGAAGGCAATGATGATAATGAGGAGGCAATGATGATGATGGGGAGGCAATGATGATGATGGGGAGGCAATGATGATGATGGGGAGGCAATGATGATGATGGGAGTCAATGATGATAATGGGGAGGCAATGATGATGATAATGGGGAGGCAATGATGATGATAATGGGGAGGCAATGATGATGATGGGGAGGCAATAATGATGATAATGGGGAAGCAATGATGATGATAATGGGGAGTCTTTCCACAGCACCCTTTCCTGAGCCATAACAGTGCAGAACGCAGCACAGTGAAGAGGAGAGCTCCATATTTTGTATGGAGCATTATATGGGGTCCAATATTCTTTATGGAGCATTATATTTGGCCCATAATACTGTATGGAGGACTTTGTGGAGCCCATAATATTGTATGGAGTACTGTCCAGTCTGTACTGTGCGCTGTGAGGATTTGGCAGTTTTTGAGCTATTGTACAATTTACAATAGATATCACTCATGTAATGGAAGAAGTGAAGTGTTTGGCATTGTACTATACCCATATTTCTCTGCAGTATCTGTGCATCATGAATCGTAGTCTGTGTTAAAGGGGCCCACTGAGACTCTTTCGCCCGAGGCCCATAAAAACCTGGAGCCGGCCCTGACCACAACGCAGTACTTTCTCAACTTCAAATGTTGATCACTGAAATTCAGCAAACGAATAGCGACTCTCCCTCTTGTTACCATAACTTGACTCAGTGTGACCAGAATGTGCACCTCACCATTCAGGGGGATTGGCTCCACCAGGACATCATAGTTTTGACGTTGCGGTCCTATTTGGGCTTTGCACCAGATCACCGTCTTAGTACCTGCGGGTAAAAGATCGGACATCTACTCACCACCCGGGCCATACCAATGGTTCCATCTGGGCCAGCAAACTGTTGGTGCCCATGCAGTAGGCAGATGGTCCTCTGGATCACTTCTCTTTCTTTGGATGGAGCCAGAGTCAATTCATGTTTCAGGGCATCCAGCATCTCTCGCAGGCAGTTTTGCAAAATGTTCATACCCAGGACAGCAGGAAGGAATCCATCATCCTGGACGTCAACAATAACAATTGGGCCCTGTTATGGGAGCTCTGCTTGGGCGATTTTTACTGTAGGTTCCAAATAACCTTGCTGAGGAACTGCTTGTCCATTGCTGACTATAATTTTTATGGAGGCTTATGCAGTAACTGGTAAAGCATCCAGTAGTGTTCAAAGTAGGAGGCTTGAATGGTGGTGATTTGCAAGCCTGTGTGGAGTAAAACTGAGAAAGGAATTCCATCAATTTCAATGGTAATTACTAGACACTGCCAATGTATCTATGTAACGCCCATACCTCGGCGGGGTCCCCGTTCTCATGCTGCTCCACCCGTGCCTGTGCCTTCGTGGGGTCCCCGCAGGGGCTCCCGCTCTCCTGGTCTCTCCCCTGCTTCCTGACGCGCGGCCAGCACTTTCCTGGGTATGGTGCTGAGATCGCACGCGCTCTCGGTCTCAAAGAGACAGCACACATTTTTTTTAAATATGCTGTTTACCAATCATGTTATGCTGTGTGCTATTTCTGGCCCCTCTACCATAGAGAGCGCACCGAAGCAACAAGTGTTTCCTGTTGCTTGTTTCCGGTTCAGTGTTCCATTAGCTCTGAGCTCTGCTGCGCTTTACCTGTACCCTGCCTGAATACGACTAATACTGTTTATCTCTGCAGACTACTCATGACTCCATACTCTGTACCCGGGACGATTCCAGCTCTGCCTGCATTACTGCTATCCAGTCCGGCCATCTGTCTAACCCGTACCCAGGACTACGACAGTATTGCCTGTGCCAGCTCCGTCCAATGCTCCCGCTTCCTGTTACCCGGCTTCATCGCTATCTGTTATCCCTGCCTGATCTTCTGCACTGTTGGGGGAGCTTCCACATGTCTGGGCTCTGTCTGTAGGTAGCACCGGTGTCCCCCGGGCATTCCATTCTGACCCTGTTAGAGGAGTCTTACTACGGGTGTTTGGGGTTCACATAGTTACGCCCCCTGCAGTTATCTTGGGTCGTCGTCCTGTTGATCCACGAAGAAAATTGAAATAAACGAATGTGCAGTGCAACACCTGTACCACCATTTCCATTCGTTACAGATTGTTCTGGCCATGGAACCCGCTAGGTCCCACGCATCTCCAGCTGCAGAGTTGTGTCAAGAGGTTACCCGCCTGAAGGATCAGCAGTACAAGATCACGACCTATCTACACAACCTGTCTACCCATGTGTATTCAGTGATCCTCAGCTACTCCCGTCTCGACCACCGGTTTCCAGGTTCCCTGTTGTACTGCAGGTAAAGGTCTTCGCTTGGCAGCTCCCCCTCGGTTTAATGGCGATCCCGCTCAATGTCGGGGGTTCTTAAATTCTCCTGGGGCATATGTTTGTTTCTGAGCAGGCCAAGGTGGGCTTCACTGGAGATGCTCTGGCCTGGCTAAATCCGTTGTGGGAGAGAGAGGATCCTCTTGTTAATAACCTTACGTCCTTTCTATAAGCTTTCCTCAGGACCTTCGACAAACCTGGCCATTCCTCTTCGACAGCTTCCTCGCTACTCTGGCTGCACCAGGAGAACCTCACTGTGGCTCAGTATGCGTACGCTTCCGAACCCTCTCAGAGTTATCCTGGAAAGATGAGGCTTTGGTGGCTACCTTCTGGGAGGGGTTATCCCAGAGAATAAAGGACGAGCTGGCGGCCCGGGAAACTCCTGCTACTCTAAATGACCTGATATCTTTGGCAACCCGGATTGACCTTCGCTTTCAAGAGCGTTCTAGGGAGTCCAAGTGGGAGAAGAAACCTCTTCGTATGGATCCTAATTTCCGGAGACTGTCTGTGTCCTCATCCCCAGTCTCTCTTCCTGAACCCATGCAAGTGAATCAAATGAGCTTGGCTAGGCCGCGCCAGGAGGCGCGTCGCTTGGAAGGAAAGAGCAAAGAGTTATGGATTGTTATTAGATTCCAGTTCAGTGCCTTCCGCTGCAAGTGACCTCCGTGGATGGCAAACCATTGAGCGAGCCCATCCAGTTCCAGACTGTGCCAGTAAAACTCTGGATAGGTCTAATGCATTCTGAAAGAATCTGTTTTTATGGTTAGCCCGGTTTGTCTCACCCCTTGCTTCTAGGTTTGCCCTGGTTCCGTACCCATGAACCAGTTCTAAATTGGAGAACTTGAGAAGTCCTGCACTGGGGAGATTTCTGTTCTGTTCGATGCATCTCTCCCATTCGTCCAGTTGCTCCTTCTGTTCAGCCAGCTGCCCTAACAGGGTTACCATCCCATTACTGGGCCTTCCCTGACATCTTCGGGAAAAAGGAAGCGGAGAGACTAACTCCTCACAGGTCGTATGACTGCTCAATAGATCTTCCCGACACATCTCCCCCTCGAGGGCAAATCTGTTGTGAATGGGTTTGAGATGAGTTCTGAGCAGAGGCTCCCTCTGGTGGTTACAAGCGGTACTAGTGAGGATTGTGAGGACTGGGAATCAGGTGTTACTGATTGGTCTTTTATAAGGGAGTCATTTTCCCATCAGGGTTGCCGGTGATCAATTGTTCTGGTCTGAATCCTTCTTTCCAGTTTCCCTTGTAGCCTGCTGTGTCGTGTCTGCATCTCCTGCTATCAGATAAGACAATTTCTTATTTTGTGTTTTTGCTATATTTTTGCATTTTGTCCTGCACTTCTGTGGGGGCCTTCAGGGTCCCCTCCGGGGGCTTTTGCCCTCTCAGTTTAGTCCAGCCACTGTGTTTTGTACTTTGGCTTTTTCCAGTTTTTTTTCAGTGGCTGCTGTTTTGTTTTTGTTACACCAGAGAACTAATTTAGGTGGTAGAGGTCGTGTGATCTCAGGTTATTTTGAAATTAGTAGAGTTGGTGTTTTTTCAGGGTTTTCTGAGATTGCAGTAAGTACCCTTCCTATCCTTTTCTATTTAGATAGTTTGGGCCCCAGCGTTTGCTCATACTATTTTCTTTCTGTGTCGGTATTTCCTCTTGTCTAACCGCCATTACATGTTTGGGGGCTTTCTATTATCTTTGGGGTTCTGCTCCGGGGCAGATAGCTTTCCTATTTCTGTCTTTAGGTGTAGTTAGTTTTTCAGGCTGTGACGAGGCGTCTAGGACCAACGTAGGAATGCTCCACGGCTGCCTCTAGTTGCGGTGGTTAGTCAGGGTACTGCAATCTCATAGATTCCAACTGCTCTGGTGTATTTCCTTTTTTACCTGCACTCCTCAGCTACCGTAACATAACAGTATCACCGGCCATAAAAATTGTATGGTACTCACAGAAGGGAAAAAATATTTTGAAGGAAGAAAAGTTGTCAGAGATATTTTTCTGTTTGTTGCATTTTTTTTTTTTTTCCCTCTGTATCTTTGGATGCTGGGGAGGATCTTTTCTCCCAATGGAGTTTGCACAGTTGTCTGGCCGTGTGGATCAGCTTGCCACTGAGGTTCAGAGTATTGCTGCATATCTTGCTAGGTTGCCTGTTGTGGAACCTAGGATCCCCATGCCAGATTTGTTTTTAGGGATCGAGCTAAGTTTCAGAATTTCAAAAATAATTGTAAATTGTTTCTTGCCTTAAAATCTAAGTCCTCAGGAAACGCAGCGCAGCAGGTTCAAATTATCATCTCTCTCCTGCGCGGCGATCCTCAGGATTGGGCTTTTTCCCTGATACCTGGGGATCCTGTTTTGAGTGATGTTGATGCATTTTTTCAGGCTTTGGGGTTATTGTACGATGAGCCTAATGTCACTGATCAAGCTGAAAAAGCCTTGTTGGCATTAAATCAGGGGCTTGATGACGCTGAGTTATACTGTCAGAGATTCCGTAGATGGGCAGTCCTGACCAAGTGGAATGACGACGCTTTGGCGGCCCTTTTCCGGAAGGGTCTGTCGGATAATGTAAAGGATGTTATGGTGGGATTCCCTGTCCCCTCTGGTCTCAATGATTCTATGTCATTAGCGATTCAAATTGACAGACGTTTGCGTGAGCGGAGAAGTATGCGTGGAGTGGTGTTGCCTTGTGAGCCAGCTGCTGAGCCCATGCAGTGTGATGGAGTGGTGTCTGGGGCACAGCGTCATGAGTTTCGAAAGCGCAATGGGTTATGTTTCTACTGTGGTGATGCCTCTCATGCTATTTCAGTCTGCCCTAAGCGGGGAAGACGTTTTGCACGCTCAGTTGTCTTGGGTAGTGTTCAGACTAAGTTTTTATTAACTGTCACTCTGATATGCTCTCTGTCCTCATTTTCTGCTCAGGCTTTCGTTGATTCTGGAGCAGCTATTAACCTGATGGATTATGATTTTGCTAAACGTTGTGGGTTTCCCTTGATACCCCTACAGAAGTCTATTCCTTTACTGGGGATCGATTCTACCCCTTTGGCTGAGAATAAACCCCAGTTTTCTACTCAGGTGATAATGAGGGTTGAACCTGATCACCAGGAGTGCTGCAAATTTTTGGTTCTATATAATCTGCATGACATTATAGTGCTGGGTTTCCCTTGGTTACAGTCTCATAATCCTGTTTTGGATTGGAAATCTGTGTCTGTAACCAGTTGGGGCTGCCAATGTGTTAATACCAACACTCCTGTTTTTTCTGCCTCCCCCCAGGCTGAGGATGTTCCTGACTTTTTGTTTGATTTTTCTGATGTGTTTAGCGAAAGTAAATCTGCATCCTTACCTCCCCATAGGAGCTATGACTGCGCTATTGAATTAGTGCCGGTAGTAAATTCCCTAAAGGTCGCCTTTTTAACTTGTCTGTACCTGAACATGACGCTATGCGGTCTTATATCAAGGAATCATTGGAGAAGGGTCATATCAGACCATCCTCTTCACCCTTAGGTGCCGGTTTTTTCTTTGTGGCCAAAAAAGATGGTTCATTAAGGCCGTGTATTGATTATCGTCTCTTGAACAATATTACTGTGAAATATCAATACCCGTTACCCTTGATTTCTGACCTGTTTTCCAGGTGAAAAACGCTACTTGGTTTACCAAGCTTGACCTCAGGGGGGCGTATAACCTTATTCGCATTAAGCACGGGGATGAATGGAAGACGGCATTTAACACCCCTGAAGGGCATTTTGAGTACCTTGTGATGCCCTTTGGGCTCACTAATGCTCCTTCCGTCTTCCAGTCCTTCATGAATGACATTTTCAGGGATTTTGTGGACAAGTTTCTGATTGTTTATTTGGATGATATCTTGATTTTTTCTAATGACTGGGACTCTCATGTGAAACATGTTCGAACTGTATTCCAGATTTTGAGAGAGAATGCTCTGTATGTGAAGGGATCAAAGTGTCTTTTTGGCGTACAGAAGATCTCATTTCTGGGATTCATTTTGTCCCCATCTGTTATTGAAATGGACCCGGTCAAGGTTCAGGCCATCTGTGATTGGGTCCAACCTACTTCATTAAAGGCTCTTCAGAGATTTTTGGGTTTTGCCAATTTTTATCGTAAATTTATTGGTAATTTCTCGGTTATTGTTAAACCATTAACTGATTTGACCAGAAAGGGTTCTGATGTGGTGAATTGGCCTCCTGAGGCAGTCTCTGCGTTTCAGGAACTTAAGCAGAGATTCACTTCTGCTCCTGTTCTACGGCAGCCTGATGTTTCTCTGCCATTTCAGGTGGAGGTTGATGCCTCTGAAATTGGGGCAGGTGCGTTTTGTCCCAAAAAGATCCAGAGACCTCTAAAAGTAACCCTTGTGCCTTTTTCTCTCGAAAATTTTCTCCTACTGAACGTAATTATGACGTGGGTAATCGGGAGTTATTGGCCATGAAGTGGGCTTTTGAAGAGTGGAGACATTGGCTGGAGGGAGCCAAACATCAGGTGGTGGTCCTTACGGACCATAAGAATCTGGTCTATCTGGAATCTGCCAAGCGACTCAATCCTAGACAGGCCAGGTGGGCCTTGTTTTTCACACGTTTTAATTTTGTGGTTTCCTTTCTTCCTGGCACTAAGAATGTTAAGGCGGATGCCCTCTCGAGGAGTTTCCTTGCGGACTCTCCTGAGCTATCTGATCCCTCTGTTATTTTGAAGGAGGGTGTAGTTCTTTCCGCCATCTCGCCCAATTTGAGACTTGCTCTGGAGGGGTGTCAGGAGGATAGGCCCGAGCGCTGCCCTGTTGGAAAATTGTTTGTCCCGGACCAATGGAAAAAGAGTGTGATGTCTGAGATTCATTGTTCCGCATTGGCTGGGCATCCTGGAATTTTTGGTACCAGAGACTTGGTTAGTCGGTCCTTTTGGTGGCCTACCTTGTCTCGCGATGTCAGGGAATTTGTGCAGTCCTGCGGGACTTGCTCTCGCTCCAAGCCTTGCTCTCGCTCTAGTGGTTTGTTGATGCCATTGCCTGTGCCCAAGAGACCATGGACCCATATCTCTATGGATTTCATTTCCGATCTTCCTGTTTCTCAGAGAATGACCACCATCTGGGTAATTTGTGATAGGTTTTCCAAAATGATACATCTTGTGCCATTACCTAAGTTGCCTTCCTCCTCTGAATTGGTGCCGTTGTTCCTTCAGCACGTGGTTCGTTTACACGGCATTCCTGAGAACATTGTGTCTGACAGAGGAGTCCAGTTTGTTTCCAGATTTTGGAGGACTTTTTGTTCTAAACTGGGTGTTCAATTGTCTTTCTCCTCGGCATTTCATCCTCAGACCAATGGTCAAACTGAGAGAACAAACCAGACATTGGAGACTTATCTAAGATGCTTTGTGTCTGCTGATCAGGATGACTGGGTCTCTTTTTTGCCTTTGGCTGAGTTTGCTCTTAATAATAGGGCTAGCTCTGCCACTTTGATGTCTCCGTTTTTCTGTAATTCTGGGTTTCACCCTCGATTTTCTTCAGGACAGACGGAGGCTTCTGTCTGTCCAGGTGTTGACTCTGTTGTTGAGCGTATGCAGCAGATTTGGGACCAGGTAGTGGAGAGGTTGTCCCTCTCTCAGGAGAAGGCCCAGCGGTTTGCTAACCGGCATAGGACTGATGGTCCTCGGTTTAAAGTGGGGGACTTGGTCTGGTTGTCCTCAAAGAATATTCCTATGAGAGTAGCATCTCCTAAATTTAAGCCTAGGTTCATTGGACCTTATAAGATCATGGAGATTATTAATCCTGTTTCTTTTCGTTTGCTTCTTCCAGGGACATTTAAGATCCATAACGTGTTCCACAAGTCCTTGTTGAAGAGGTTTGTTGAGCCAGTGGTTCCTGCTGCTGTGCCTCCTGACCCTGTTTTGGTTGAGGGCAATCTGGAGTATGTGGTTGAGAAAATATTGGATTCTCGTTTTTCTAGACGAAGACTCCAGTATTTGGTTAAATGGAGAGGTTATGGTCAGGAAGACAATTCTTGGGTGTTTGCTTCGGACATCCATGCTAGGAGACTTATCCGTGCGTATCATAGAACTCATCCTGACCGACCTGGTTGCTCAAATGAGGGTTCGGTGACCCCTCCTCAAGGGGGGGGGTACTGTTGTGAATGGGTTTGAGATGAGTTCTGAGCAGAGGCTCCCTCTGGTGGTTACAAGCGGTACTAGTGAGGATTGTGAGGACTGGGAATCAGGTGTTACTGATTGGTCTTTTATAAGGGAGTCATTTTCCCATCAGGGTTGCCGGTGATCAATTGTTCTGGTCTGAATCCTTCTTTCCAGTTTCCCTTGTAGCCTGCTGTGTCGTGTCTGCATCTCCTGCTATCAGATAAGACAATTTCTTATTTTGTGTTTTTGCTATATTTTTGCATTTTGTCCTGCACTTCTGTGGGGGCCTTCAGGGTCCCCTCCGGGGGCTTTTGCCCTCTCAGTTTAGTCCAGCCACTGTGTTTTGTACTTTGGCTTTTTCCAGTTTTTTTTCAGTGGCTGCTGTTTTGTTTTTGTTACACCAGAGAACTAATTTAGGTGGTAGAGGTCGTGTGATCTCAGGTTATTTTGAAATTAGTAGAGTTGGTGTTTTTTCAGGGTTTTCTGAGATTGCAGTAAGTACCCTTCCTATCCTTTTCTATTTAGATAGTTTGGGCCCCAGCGTTTGCTCATACTATTTTCTTTCTGTGTCGGTATTTCCTCTTGTCTAACCGCCATTACATGTTTGGGGGCTTTCTATTATCTTTGGGGTTCTGCTCCGGGGCAGATAGCTTTCCTATTTCTGTCTTTAGGTGTAGTTAGTTTTTCAGGCTGTGACGAGGCGTCTAGGACCAACGTAGGAATGCTCCACGGCTGCCTCTAGTTGCGGTGGTTAGTCAGGGTACTGCAATCTCATAGATTCCAACTGCTCTGGTGTATTTCCTTTTTTACCTGCACTCCTCAGCTACCGTAACATAACACAAATCGATCCTCTCTCTCATGCAGAGACCCAGGCCATGTCGGAATATATCCAGGAGACTCTGACTAGAGGCTTTATCTGAAAATCATATTTTCCAGCAGGGGCAGGATTCTTCTTCATTAAGAAAAAGGACGGATCGTGGCCCTGCATCGATTACAGGGGGTTAAATCAGATCACGGTAAAAATAGATACCTGATGCCGCTCATTTCAGAGCTGTTTGATCGTCTCTGTAGGGCCAAGATCTTCACAAAACTATAACTCAGGGGGGGCCTACAACCTGATTTGTATACGTGAAGGAGACAAGTGGAAAACAGCCTTCAATACCCGAGATGGACACTATGAATACCTGGTAATGCCATTTGGTCTCAGTTTCCCCTCCCCTGTCTTTCAGGAGTTTGTAAATGACATTTTTAGAGATCTTCTTTACTCATGTGTTGTTGTCTACCTGGACGACATCCTGATTTACTCCGTAGACCTAAGCACTCATCGGGAACATGTCCGCTTAGTCCTACAAAGGCTCAGAGACAATAGACTGTATGTTAAGTTTGAAAAATGTGTCTGAGCAATCCTCCCTGCTTTTTCTCGGTTACATAGTCTCGTCCACAGGTCTGAAGATGGATCCTGAGAAACTAGCCGCTATCCTCAAATGGCCTCTACTGTCTCGTCTTAAAGCAATACAACGGTTCCTGGGATTTGCCAATTACTATTGTCAATTTATTCTACATTTTTCCAGCCGGGTGGCACCTATCTCGGCCTTAACCCGGAAAGGCGTGAATCCCAAGAGTTACACCCCAGAGGCAGAGGATGCTTTTACTTCTTTGAAAGAAGCCTTCTCTTCCGCTCCCTTCCTCCATTGACCAGACTCTGACAAACAATTCTTTCTCGAGGTAGGCGCTGGAGCGGTCCTCTCTGAGATCTTCTACCGGTCGTATGGTTTCATGTGGTTTTTTTCTCAAAGGTTTTTTCCACGTCTGAAAGAAATTATTCTGTTGGAGATCGGGAGTGGCTGGGTATCAAGTTGGCCTTGCAAGAATGGCGACACTTTCTTTAGTGAGCAGTTCACCAGGTTATTATTTTCACTGATCATAAAAAACTTGCCTATCTCCAGTCTGCACAGAGGTTGAATCCCGTCAGGCCAGGTGGGCCTTGTTTTTGCTCGCTTTAATTTTGTTCTTCATTTTCGTCCAGCTGACAAGAATGTCAAGGCCGATGCCCTTTCCAGAGCCTTCCTGCCACCCGACTCCGAGGAGGAACCTCAATACATCATTGAACCGTCCAGGTTAGTGCCAGTAGCATCTTTCAATCTTACCCAGCCTCCTCCATGAAAAACTCTAGTGACCACCTTGAGCAGGAATCGTGTCCTTTGGTGGGGTCATTCTTCCAAATTAGGCGGCCATGTTGGTCAGAAGAAGACTTTACAGTTAATTTCCCGTTATTACTGGTGGTCTACCATGGGTAAAGATATCCAGGAGTATGTTGCAGCCTGTCCTTCGTGTGCCCGTAATAAAACTGCAAAGCGCTTGCCATCTGGGCTGCTTCTACCATTGCCTATTCCATCCACTCACATCCGCAACACATCGTGATGGACTTTATTATGGATCTTCCTATCTCTTCTAGCTGTTCCACTATCTGGGTGGTGGTGGATCGTTTTTTCGAAGATGGCCCACTTCGTTCACCTGCCTGGTCTTCCGTCTGCTCCTGAGCTTGCTGAATATTTCATACAGCAGACTTTTTATTTCCATGGATTTCCTCTCCACATTGTGTCCGACAGGGGTGTCCAATTCACTTCAAAGTTCTGGAGGGCACTTTGTAAATTAATGAAGGTAGAATTGGACTTTTCTTCAGCTTACCACCCTCAATTCAATGGGCAAGTAGAGAGAATCAACCAGATTTTGTTCGGCTTCCTACGTCACTTCGTCAATGAGCATCATGATGACTGGGTCAAGCTACTGCCATGGGCCGAGTTTTCATTAAATAACCAAGTAAGTGAATCCTCTGGGAGGTCTCCCTTCCAGATTGTGTTTGGTCTGCAACCCAGAGTCCCTCTTCCCATCTCTGAGCCCTCAGGCATTCCGGCAGCTGATACCTGTGCAGAGGAGTTCTCGAAAGTATGGAGAGATACTATGTCCGCCCTAGAAGAGGCCTCTCAACGTATGAAGAGACATGTGGACAAAAGACACCTGGATGCTCCAGTTTCAGACCAGGAGATAAGGTATGGTTCTCCTCCAAGTACATTGGTTTGAAGATGCCTTCCTACAAATTGGGTCCCGGCTTCATTGGTCCCATTGAGGTCTTAAAACAAATCAATGCAGTTTCGTATAAACTGAAATTACCCGCTTCCTTACGTCTGCCTAATTCTTTCCACATTTCCCTCTTCAAACCAGTAGTTTTGAGTCACTTCTTTAAGGATCCGGGTACCACTCCAGATCCTGTCAGTGAGCAGGATGTCTTTGAGGTAGAGAATATTTTGGCCACAAAGGGAGTAAGGGGTAAGACCTACTATTTGGTGGATCGGAAAGGCTTTGTCCCTGAGGAGAGGTCATAGGAGCCTAGTGAAAACATCCAGGCTCCTCGTCTTCTGAAGAGATTTTATGCAGACTTGAAAAAGAGGAGGTGTGAGGAGAGGGATACTATAACACCAGTGCCCGTACCTCTGCGGGGTCCCTGTTCTCATGCTGCTCCACCCAAGCCTGTGCCTTCGCGGGGTCCCTGCCGGGGCTCCCGCTCTCCTGATCTCTCCCCTGCTTCCTGGCACGCGGGCAGCACTTCCCTGGGTATGGTGCTGAGATCGCGCGCGCTCTCGGTCTCTTAAAGAGACAGCACGCATTTTTAAAAATATGCTGTTTACCAATCATGTTATGCTGTGTGCTATTTCTGGCCCCTCTGCCATAGACAGGGCGCCGGAGCAGCAAGTGTTTCCTGTTGCTTGTTTCCGGTTCAGTGCTCCATTAGCTCTGAGCTCTGCTGCGCTTTACCTGTACCGTGCCTGAATACGGCTAATACTGTTTATCTCCGCAGACTACTCGTGACTCCATACTCTGTACCCGGGACGATTCCAGCTCTGCCTGCATTACTGCTCTCCAGTCCGGCCGTCTGTCTAACCCGTACCCAGGACTACGACAGTATTGCCTGTGCCAGCTCCGTCCCTTGCTCCCGCTTCCTGTTACTCTGCTTCATCGCTATCTGTTATCCCTGCCAGATCTTCTGCAATGTTGGGCCAGCTTCCACATGTCTGGGCTCTGTAGGTAGCACCTGTGTCCCCCGGACATTCCATTCTGACCCTGTTCGAGAGGTCTTACTACGGGTGTTTGGGGTTCACATAGTTGTGCCCCTGCAGTTATCTCGGGCCGTGGTTCCAGAAAGAAAATTGAAATAAACGAATGTGCACTGCAACACCTGTGCCTCCATTTCCATTTGTTACAAGCTAGGGGCCTATTTTGGATAGTTTGGACTTGGGTGTTCTTCTTCCGAGGGTTGGTCCTCTCCCTCGAGGTATTCCAGTTTAACTGTTGGGACTCCCGTTCGATATGGCCACCTCTCCTCTGCTTCCTGCAGATAGGCCTTCTTTGAGTGTCAAATTGATTTGTGGGCCATCTACCTAGGTTGTTATAGCCATTGCCTCTGGAGCCATAGCACCATCTGTCTCTATAGAACCAGGAGTCTTCAGGTTGCCGATACTGCTGCTGCTTTAAGGCTATGTGCACACGTTGCAGAATTGCTGTGGAAATTTCCGCGGCAATCCAGCACCTCCCTGCCGTGGGAAATCCGCATTTTATAGGTATGCGTATTCCCGCTAAAACCTAGCGTTTTGCAAGCGTAATTAGCTTGCAGAATGCTAGCGTTTTCCAAGCGATCTGTAGCATCGCTTGGAAAACTGATTGACAGATTGGTCACACTAGTCAAAATAGTGCTTGACTAGTGTGACAAACTTTTTACTATTGATGCCGCATCAATAGTAAAAAGATCTAATGTTAAAAATAAAAAAAATTGTGATATTCTCACCTTCCGGCGGCCCCCGCAGCCTTCCTGGTCCTCGCAATGCTCCCGACAACTCCCGTTCCCAGTGATGCCTGGCGACAATGACCCCAAATGATGTAGCATCATGCGAGACTGCTACGTCATCTGGGGTGATTCTCGCAATGCATCACTGGGAACGGGATTGGCCAGGAGCATCGCTGAGGAGCGTGAAAGCTGCGGGGGCCGCCGGAAGGTGAGAATATCACGATTTTTTATTTTAATTATTATTTTAACAGGGATATGGTACCCAGGGCTTGGAGGAGAGTCTCCTCTCCTCCAGACCCTGGTTACCATCCGCACATGAGCCGCTCACTTTGCGCATGGTGGGCATAGCCACATGCGGAAAGTAAGCGGTTCAATGCATTCCTATGGCGGTAGAATCACCGCGATTCTGCAAAAAGAATGAGCATACTGCGTATTTCTCCGCGATGCGATTCCGCCGCGGAAAGACACGCAGCATGTGCACAGCATTGCGGATTCCCATAGAATATAATGGATTGCGTTGTGTAAGCATTTTTGCCACGTTTTCGCCGCAAAAACGCTAACAATCCACAACGTGTGCACATTGCCTAAATCATTTAGCTCCTTATACACCACTGTTAGTCTATTGGTGAGTTCAACAACTTGCTTGCGTAGATCGCCTGCAGCATCATGGGCTTGAACTTGAACGCAACTGATAACAATCTCTTTGAGGCCAGTTGGTGGTGCTAGCTCAGGCCTAGAGAAAACACTCACTTGGTTCTTAGGCTGGTTACATGAGCTGCTGCAAACGGGAACTTGCCTGGAACCTGCTTTTACTCCCAGGACTCTAATGGCCATCTCCTTAAAGTCTAAGAATGAGCTGTTCGTTTTGGTAGGGACAGTATTCTCAGTTGAGTCCTGATAGACTCTGTCCTTGCCCCTTCTACAAATTGGTCCTGTAGGATATCTGCATTCATTTCTTCATGAGGGTCCACCTGAGGGATAGCATGCAGTGCTTTTTGCAAGCTAAGGGCAAAATCTCTGTCTCATCAAGCAACTGTTTTCTGCCAAAGAACCTCATTTTTAATTCTGGGACTGTTCTGGTATCAGATGTCTTGAACAGTTTGTTGAACAGTTTTTTTTTTCCTCAGTATGGTTCCAGGACTTCACCTTCCTTAGAGCTGCTCTACTCAATTGCCCATTTAATATTTCACCCTTCTTCTCTGTAGACACTGGATAAAGTCTAAACATAGCTTGCATCTTTTCGCTGACGTTTTTTAGTTCATGGGCATCCCCTTTATAGCTTGAGAACCATGGCGCTCTAAGGCTATGTGCATGCGTTGCGTTTTAGTTAGCGTTTTTGCCGCGTTTTTTCACTGCGAAAACGCTTACACAACGCAACCCATTATATTCAATGGCATACCGCAATGCTATGCTAATGCTGCGTTTTTTTCTGCGGAATAATCGCATTGCGGAAAAATACGCAGCATGCTCATTCTTTTTGCGGAATCGTGGCGATTCCACACACATAGGAATGCATTGAACCGCTTACTTTCCGCATGTGCCCACCATACGCAAAGTGAGTGGTTCATGTGCTGATGGTACCCAGGGTCTGGAGGAGAGGAGACTCTCCTCCAGGCCCTGGGTATCATATTCCTGTTAAAATAATAATTAAAATAAAAAATAGTGATATTCTCACCTTGCCGAGAGCATCGCGAGGACCGGGAAGGCTGCGGGGGCCACCGGAAGGTGAGAATATCACGGTTTTTTATTATTTTTAACATTCTATCTTTTAGTACAGATGTGGCATAGGCAGCATCAATAGTAAAAAGTTGGTCACACTTGTCAAACTCTATGTTTGACAAGTGTGACCAACCTGTTAATCAATTTTCCAAGCGATGCTACAGATCACTTGGAAAACGCTAGCATTCTGCAAGCTAATTACGCTTGCAAAACGCTAGTATTTGGCGTGAATACGCATACCAATTTGGAATGCGTATTTCCCGCGGCAAGGAGTGGCGGGATTGCCGCTGAAATTTCCACGGAAATTCCGAACGTGTGCACATGGCCTAAAGGGACGCGGCATAGTTGGAGGCATTGCGTGTGCCATACTACAGTAGAAGCTCCACTACTGCTGGGTAGGTCACACTCTTTATCCTCAGGCATTTTATACAGTCTGTTATAATCAGGTGTAGGTAAAGTTTTCTTACTCTCTTCCATGGGTGCTGTCCCATTAATTGCAGCTATGATCTGGCTTTCTTCTGCAGCAGGAATCTCTGATGCTGCACTTCAATCTTGTAGCTATAGATAATGGTGATACTTGCTTTGCACAGTTGTGTTTTTGCAAGAGGCTATCTAGAAGGCTGGACTTCCTCTTCTTTGGCATGCTGTGCTGCAATTGGCTGTGGCTCGAAGAAGATGGTGGGGCTTGCTCCTGGTGCTGTGCTTGTCCTCACTGTGGCCATTAACACATTTACATTTCAATAATCAAGTTCTAAGAACATAATGGGCTGAGGCGCCTTGCGCACCTTGAATTTAGTAGGATCCTGTTCGTGGATGCGAGAAATTGTAATGCCATGATGAACTACTTATGCCATAGGTCACACACCATGTGGTGTGAGAATGGTATCACTTAGCTGTGACAAGGACAAAAATTATTAGAAAATGAAGTTCGTTACACCAGGGTGTGCTTAATTAACCTCTGCTTCCTGGTAGTGTGATGTGATGTAATGTCGTGCACTCCAAATAGTCCAGAAAACAGGGAGGCCAGAGAGGCTATTGATAAACTTGTTGCACGAATACACATACGTACATCCAGATAAATGATAATCTTAGGCTACTTTCACACTTGCGTTTTTTAGCGCTGCGTATCGTGCGCTATTGGTCGCATGCGCAATGTTCCCCTATCATTAACATGGCGGGCGCAGTGTCTTGCGCTTGCACGCGCTCATTAGCGTTTTGCGTGCGCAGCGCATTTTCCAGGTGTGCGCCCAGACGCGCTAGACGCTACATGTTGCATTTTTTTTTCATCACAACAATTTAAAAATGCGCGTGCGCAAGTGCGCGCACGCTATGCGCACAAAAATATCATTGCCGTCTATGTGGTCGCTGGCGTGCGTGTGGCTGTGCGCTTGTCAGCGCTTGTGCGCGCACGCGATTTTTTGTTAAACAATGTCTAGACACTTGGCAAATTACCCCCTAGACAAGATACATTGTTTCTGAGGATTCTAGATAAAATGAGTATAGATAAAGGAAGGTGTCAGTGCCACACAGACCCCTACTCAGACTGCCTGGAGACTGCATGCTGATAAGACCTGAAGATACAGCCTGGATCCCTATAAAAAGGCCTGCAAACAGCGTGCACCATACCACACTGCCTGGAGACTGGACCTGGAGACTGCAAGATCCATCTTGGACCACAACAGCCTGGATATTGCCTGGAGACACTGTGCCTGGACTCAAGACCGATCCAAAGTGCAAGAATGTGAGTATTCTTTAAACAAATGACAGGCTGTCCTTATAATGTAATATGTGCTCATGTAATTTTTTATTTTTTTGCAGAGCATGATGTGAGTATCTTCCTGCCTTTGGGTAAGTATAGCTGCTGAATCTACAAATGGCTAAAATTTGTGTTTCTTTTTCAGACATCATCGTCGGACACGGGCATTGAGGAGTCTCAGCAGGAGCAGTCGCAGCCGAGTCAAGTCCCGGTGGCGAGACGGAATGTAAGTATATAGCCTTTGAATGTCTATTTCTTTTCTACTCCTATTGTTCTTTTCTTTGTAAAAAATATACAAGATTGTAATTTTTATTTTGTTTCTTCTAGGTTCCACAACGGGACGACGACCTGTATGTGGATAATGAGGCCCTCATCTGCCAGGTCCATGAGCGTGTCCCGTTGTGGGACAGCCGTGATCCGCAGTACAAGGACAATGTGGTGACCCGGCGGCTATGGAACGAGGTGGCCGCAGCGTTGATGGATGGCTGGGACAGCGCCTCTCCAAACCTCAAAAAGGCGTTTAGTAAGTATTTTCATTCTCTGTAATGCTGCACTCACTGTTGTTCCTGAGGCCAATGATGGGTTTACTGGCAGATCTATTCTGCCAGCAAACCCAACAGTGCCCTCTGGTTCAACACTGACTGCCCTGTGTATGCTATTGCAATGTGTTCTGCATTCTAGTGTTTGTTTTTATGCTGCACTCACTGTTGTTCCTGAGGCCACTGATGGGTTTACTGGCAGATATATTCTGCCAGCAAACCCAACAGTGCCCTCTGGTTCAACACTGACTGCCCTGTGTATGCTATTGCAATGTGTTCTGCATTCTAGTGTTTGTTTTTATGCTGCACTCACTGTTGTTCCTGAGGACACTGATGGGTTTACTGGCAGATATATTCTGCCAGCAAACCCAACAGTGCAAACTGGTTCAACACTGACTGCCCTGTGTATGTGTCACGCTGTATAGCAGATATATATATGTGATGACAATAATCTATATCAAAAGGGCAACATACTATATAACATGCGCATAGCTATATGATAACATAGATTTACCTGACAGAAAGTCCAGTGGGTCAAAACGGAATCCGTTATACGCTGTCTCCGGCTAGAGGGTGACCGGGGTCTAAGCTGACCCTAACTGGGGTCCTAACTAATCCCTCAACCTGGAGGTACTGTTAAAGGTACAGAGGTCCAGGCCACCAGCGTAAACCCTGTCTCCTATCAATCCCTGCCAACTGTATTCTAGTCCTAAGAAGGACCCTGAATACCACCAAAGGGAATGACCAGGTAACGGTTAATGAACAGAAAGACATACAAGAAAGATAAGAAATAAAATAAATAAAGTCTTACATACAACACTCACACACAGTAGGAACACCATAGGTCTCAGAGATAAACTATAAGCTGTAAGAGTAAAAACAACTAAGGAGCTCTTAGCTTAAGTATTCCCAGAACCGATCCAGTCTGCTAAACTATATGAATGCTTTCACCGGCATCCAACACCCAGACTGGCAGGAATATAAAGGAAACTAATTAGAACATAATCCAAAGCAGCCGGGCGAGGCTGAACCTAGTCTTAGCAAAGAGCTAGGTAAAATTAACTCTCTCATTACCAAACACAAAGAAACAGCAGCTCAGCTGTGAGAAGTCAGAATGTGCAATCGCGACGATCTTCGTGGCGATGCACCCATGACAGTACCCCCCCTTCTACGAGGGGCCTCCGGACCCTCATGACCAGGTCTGTCCGGGTAAGTTGTGTGAAAGGTCCGAACCAATCGATCTGCGTTATCATCAGACGCAGGGACCCACGTCCTCTCCTCAGGACCATACCCCCTCCAATGAACTTCCACGTTATCATTGATTACCACTGAAGGAGGAGGTAGAGGTGACGGTATGACTGGTGCCACATACTTTTTAAGTAATGACTTGTGAAACACATTATGAATTTTAAACGTAGGAGGGAGGTCCAGACGAAATGCCACAGGATTAATTATGGAACTGATCCTGTATGGCCCGATGAATCTGGGACCCAACCTCCAGGAGGGAACTTTAAGTTTTATATTCCTGGTAGACAACCACACCAGATCGTTCACCCTCAGATCTAGACCAGAAACTCTCCTCCTATCAGCCATCCGTTTGTAAGGGTTCTCCGTAACCTTCAGTCTTAAGCGATCTGGAACTATCAGTCTCCCTGGAAGTCCCACAGGGGCGTCCCCCTGAGCCCCCAATACCTCCCCCTCAAGCTCAGAGCATACAGCTGACACTACAACTCCCTCCTGAGGAATAGGAACCGGATCATCCGTCTTCCCGACCCCTGGGAAAGTACGAGATAAGGCATCAGGAAGCAACTTTATTGAGCAGTCATATGTGCGATGAGGAGGTAACTCTTTACCCCCCTCCTCTGAGAACTTCTCCCAAAAGTCCTCCAGAAAAGGAGGCAAAGTCCTAGGCACAACCGCACCGATGACCGTGCTCATGCAGTTATTCTTGCAAAATTCACCCCACTGGCTTATCTTTCTGGATTGCCAATCAATCACTGGGTTATGTTTAGCCAACCAAGGAAGTCCCAACACAATAGGAGCAGGCAGACCCTCCAACACATAACAAGACAATTGCTCTTTATGTATTGCCCCTACTCGAAGATCTATGTTATGAACAGCTTGTACCAAGCTACCTTGACCAAGAGGTCTAGAATCAATAGAGAGTATAGGGACCGGTTTGGCCAATACACTCAGTTGCATACCATGCACCTGGGCAAACCGAGTGTCCACCAGATTAGCCCCGGACCCACTATCAAGAAAAACAGAAATCCTCTCAGTTCTAGTACCAATCACCACCTCCGCAGGCACGAGAAACTGAGAGGGATTTGGGGACGAAATACACACTCCCAGGTTAACTCCTTGGTTCAAAGAGGTCCGGGATGGACACCCCCCAACAAAATGTCCCTCTCTCCCGCAAAAGAAACACCTTCTAGTCTTGCGGCGCACCGCTGATTCCCTCCTACAAAATGATGTCCCTCCCAACTGCATGGGTTCCTCAGAACAGACCAGAGGAACCTCAGTATAAGGGACTTTAGTAGTAGGTGGAGTCATCACGGGGGGCGGAGTTACCTCGCGTCTTCCCCGAAGACGTCTATCAATGCGAATAGCGAGGGCCATAGCAGCCTCCAGTGATGGAGGAGAATCATACTGAGCCAACACATCTTTTAATTTGTCAGACAACCCTTGACAAAACTGGCTCCTAAGAGCAGGGTCATTCCACTGAGTATCTGTTGCCCATCTACGGAACTCAGAAGAATATTCCTCCGCTGGACGATTTCCTTGCCGTATTTTACGTAACCTTGTTTCAGCAAGGGAGACTCGATCCGGATCATCATATACCAGACCCAGGGCAGTAAAAAATCGATCCACTGACTGGAGATCTGGGGAGCCTGGAGGAATAGAGAACGCCCAAGATTGAGGATCCCCTTGTAAGAGCGAGATAACAATTCCCACCCTCTGCTCTTCACTCCCAGATGACCGAGGCCGCAGCCGAAAGTACAATTTACATGCCTCCCGGAAAGTAAAAAATTTGTCCCGCCCACCAGTGAACCTGTCCGGGAGAGCAACCTTAGGTTCAGATCTGGTTTGCTCCGGGGGGACAAAACCTTGGACTTAATGTCTGCCAACTCCATGGACAATCCCTGCAACTGCCGGGCCAGCTGGGCTACTGGATCCATGATAGCCGGGGAGAATCTTTAGTATGGCCGGTGAAAATGTCACGCTGTATAGCAGATATATATATGTGATGACAATAATCTATATCAAAAGGGCAACATACTATATAACATGCGCATAGCTATATGATAACATAGATTTACCTGACAGAAAGTCCAGTGGGTCAAAACGGAATCCGTTATACGCTGTCTCCGGCTAGAGGGTGACCGGGGTCTAAGCTGACCCTAACTGGGGTCCTAACTAATCCCTCAACCTGGAGGTACTGTTAAAGGTACAGAGGTCCAGGCCACCAGCGTAAACCCTGTCTCCTATCAATCCCTGCCAACTGTATTCTAGTCCTAAGAAGGACCCTGAATACCACCAAAGGGAATGACCAGGTAACGGTTAATGAACAGAAAGACATACAAGAAAGATAAGAAATAAAGTAAATAAAGTCTTACATACAACACTCACACACAGTAGGAACACCATAGGTCTCAGAGATAAACTATAAGCTGTAAGAGTAAAAACAACTAAGGAGCTCTTAGCTTAAGTATTCCCAGAACCGATCCAGTCTGCTAAACTATATGAATGCTTTCACCGGCATCCAACACCCAGACTGGCAGGAATATAAAGGAAACTAATTAGAACATAATCCAAAGCAGCCGGGCGAGGCTGAACCTAGTCTTAGCAAAGAGCTAGGTAAAATTAACTCTCTCATTACCAAACACAAAGAAACAGCAGCTCAGCTGTGAGAAGTCAGAATGTGCAATCGCGACGATCTTCGTGGCGATGCACCCATGACAGTATGCTATTGCAATGTGTTCTGCATTCTAGTGTTTGTTTTTATGCTGCACTCACTGTTGTTCCTGAGGCCACTGATGGGTTTACTGGCAGATATATTCTGCCAGCAAACCCAACAGTGCCCTCTGGTTCAACACTGACTGCCCTGTGTATGCTATTGCAATGTGTTCTGCATTCTAGTGTTTGTTTTTATGCTGCACTCACTGTTGTTCCTGAGGACACTGATGGGTTTACTGGCAGATATATTCTGCCAGCAAACCCAACAGTGCAAAATGGTTCAACACTGACTGCCCTGTGTATGCTATTGCAATGTGTTCTGCATTCTAGTGTTTGTTTTTATGCTGCACTCACTGTTGTTCCTGAGGCCACTGATGGGTTTACTGGCAGATATATTCTGCCAGCAAACCCAACAGTGCAAAATGGTTCAACAGTCAATGACATGTGGATTCTTGAGCTATGTGTTGTGCTTTATATTCATTTTTTTATTGTCCAGTCACTCTTGTTCCTCATGTTAAGGTTGTTTTTGCTGCCAGATATATTCTAACAGCAAACATAACAGTGTCATGTGGTTCAACAGTCACTGACATGTGGATTCTTGAGCTTTTTATAATGCTGCATTAACAGTTTTAAATTTTCATTCAGGTATGTGTGTTGAGAGTGATTTTGCACAGACTCCATCGTATAAATTTTTTTTTTTGATCAACAGTGAACAAAATCTGCACACGATGGCGCTGGATGAAGGACCGCTTCAACACTGATGTTCGAGCAGAGGGACAGGTTCGCAGTGGTTCTGCAGCAAGGCCCAGAAATAAATATCGCTATTATCGCGAGTTGGCGTTCCTGAGACCGGTCCTTGCTAGCAGAGCGTAAGTTTTTTCGATTTTTTTTTTTTTTTTTAAGTTTTTTCTTTATTTTCTTTTCTACAGCTGATGCTTCTTGTTCATGCATTATAGTAATGTTTTGTTTTCTTTCCACAGCACCTGGAGCAGCACCATGCAGCCTGTCCCTGAAGCGGTCCTTCCTCGGACAACCTTGGACTCGTCCCAGCCATCCAACAGCCTGGAAGCAACTTGCAGGTCAGCAACACGGACAGCTGGTGACCAGGAAGCTGGTCCATCAGGTGTTCCCCTCTCCCAGGTCTCTGCCACTGGTTATGCGGGCACTTCCCGCCAGCGGCAGAGGGCCATGGAGAGGAATGTCTTGCCCGAGTTTGTTCACTTAAGCGAGTCCTTTCAAGGCAATATCAAGACGCTTGGAGGCAGAGTTGGAAGCGGTTTTTCAATGATGGAACGTGGTTTTACCCACATGGATCACCGTTTCAACAGTGTCGAACAGCGTCTTGATCGCCTGGAGGCCGACCTCAACAGACCAGCGCACCATTTTTTCAGTAAAATAGAACGGGGCATGGCGGAACACCTTACTCCTGAGCAACAGCTGAGTGTAAGGTTCTTTGTCTCTTTTGACATGTTCCTTGAAACTCAGTTTTCCGTCGGCCATTTTGCTTTCTGTCTTGCTGCAGCTATCTTGCCCTCAGTTAATATGGAGGTTCCAGCTTTCATGTTCCCGCCCTGATTCTCTCCTCTTGCTTCTTAAGCAGCCTCAGCTGAACAATCAGTGCTCCTGAATCAAGCTTCAGTCAGCCTGTGACCTGACTCCTGGTGTCATGGAAATATATATGTCTTCCATATATATTCAAAGTATATTCACAATTCACAGTTAGATAGATCTCACTTGCTAAAAAACCTTGTGCTCACATATTTCTAGGCCAGTTATAATCAGTCGTGTTAAAGAAATCTATCCTTCATAAAGGAACAAATGCATGAAGTACAAAATGTCCTATTAGATATCTGTTGTTTACATTATAGTTATGCAAGGCAACTAGGTCACAAGAATATAAACAATAATTCTGCAACTTCAGCTCTTTTAATCATGATTATCATAATTATCATATTTACACTAGAACAGCCAATAATCTAGCAGCTTTTAATTGTATGTTAATTGACTAACCAGCCCCTTTTTGAAAACGTATAAAACCTTGAATGAATAATAAATGTATGTCTTTGACGAACTGTTATACTGACACTTTCGTGTGGACAGTCCTCATTTCGTTCTGAGCGCTCAAAAAGACATTATATAGAGATTTGGACATGGCAAGCAGCAAACACAGGATATTTTTATCCTAATTAAATTTCCATATCAGTTGGCGCCCAACGTGGGGCATTGGACGAAACGCACGAGGACTCGGCCGACCGGAGAGACGGGGGTGTTGGCCCTGGCCTTGGCACACGGGACGGAGACTGCAGCTCCATCAGTAAGGTAAGAAAACTTTGTCATCTTACCTGAATGTTCCCTGTGCCTAGTCCTAGCCTACACTTCCAGCCGGTCGGACGTGGTCATCACCGCATTCCCAGGTTGTGTAAAAAGTCCATACCCTTATCCAAAAGCCCTGGGATATAAGCCGAGTTGGTTGCTGCTGTGCTGTATATGTTTCATGTTTTATGTGAACCGGGAGAAAGTTGGAACGGTGACTGTGTTTTTGCTTGCTGATCTCTGGGGCTGTATAGCAAAAGACAATTGCTGCATAAGTTCCCGCAGTAAACTTTCACGCACCGGGAGGCCATCCCAGTCAAATCAGACGTGAAGGGCGGGAGCTTTGTTTTGGATAAGTCCACGCAGATATTCTTCACACATTGGAGGGAGGTTATCCCAAAAAATCCAGTTGTGGAAGCGAGGGCTTTGTTCGGTTAAGTTTCTGCAGTAAACTTTCACGCACTGGGAGGCCATCCCAGTCAAATCAGACGTGAAGGGCAGAAGCTTTGTTTTGGATAAGTTCTCACAATAATTGTCCACGCACCGGGAGGCCATCCCAGTCAAATCAGACGTGGATAGTGAGAATTTTGATGAAGGCTATTGCAGATTACTGTGACCGGCGCACCAGCCAGGGCGTACGATACAGAGCGATAGAACCTTGAGCTTCACCGCGCTCAGTGCAATTGGTGAGTTATCAGTTACCAGAGCAGCTTGTATGTGTCACAGATCATCAAAAGGGGATTGTATTCTCCCGGGTGTCTGTCTCATTGTCTGTACAGGTACTGTCGCTTTAAATCACTCTCTGTGAGCTCTGTCAGTAACTCATTCAAGCAGTGTGCTGGCTGCAGCAGCGGGGAAAACCCCTTTGACCCCCCTCCTCTGCTAATCACGTTATCAGGCATTCTGTTTCTTGGCTTTGATTTTTATTTTTTTAAGCTAATTTTTGGCTACAGGTTTTAACGTGAGAATTATCAGGCATTCAGACTAAAACTATATTCATTTTTTGCTATTCTGAGGAATAATAATTTTTTTTTTTTTTTTTTTTGATACGTGATTTCAGTGGCTATAGAGACAGCAAGCAGAGATAAAAGGGGAAGGGAGGGGGGAAGCAGCCAGCTGACATTCCAGAGATTTTTAATTAGCTGTTTTAGTAACAAGGGTTGTTTTTCAGAGTTTTATGATTAATACGGTTTTTTTTTTCTTTCTCCCCTTTTTGGTGAATTTATTTTTTGTTTTGTTTACTTTTTCTAGAGTTTTTTACTAAATCTAACTTTTTGTTTTTTAAAAAAAAAATAAAAATTTTCTTTTAAGTACATTTTTAAATGATTTTGGAGAGATTTTTTTTTCTCTAAGCAATTTATTTTAGAGCTTTATTTCTCCACCATTTTTTTTTTCTACAAGCTTGCCTTAGAACAAAGGGCCATAGATAAGGAGATTACAGGCTGTGGGAGAGAGCAGACACAAACTACGCAGTGGTTGAGCACCCCTCCCGTCGGGCATTCGGCGAGGAAATTTTTTTTTATTTTTTTTTATGTGAATAAGTTTGAAAAGGGTTTAAATCATCTGTGAGAAAAAGATCACTGACATGTCACAAGAGCAGAATTCAGAGTCACCACATCACTTTTCCATCATGTGGAGACACGGGACAGGTGTAGGCTGCTCTCATTGAGTAAGGAGCCTTGTACAGGGAAAATGTCCCCGCCTCTCTCCACAGGGAGAAAGGGATTTTTTTTTCAACCATCCCTCTCAAGAGTCACAGGGGACAAACCCCCTCCTTTTTTTTCTCTCAGTCCTTCTCTTTATTCTTCAGACTTTTCTCCCTCTTTCCCCGCTGCCATTCCTCTCATTCCTTCTTTTCCCTCCATCACATCTCTGACACATCCATTTTCTTCATCTTCCTCTTCTTCTATCTTTTCCTCTCCAACTCTCAAATCTTGTTTTCATTTTCTTCTACATCTCCCCCTCCATCTTTCTTCTCTCTCTCTTCTCTCCTCCATCTTTCTCTCTTTCCCCCTTTCACTCTTCTCTCCCTCCCCTCCTCTTTCTCTCGCTCCCCCCTCCCCCCTCCCCTTTTCTTCCTCTTTTTTCTACTTCGTCATCAACTGGGTCAACGCCCAATCCAAGCAATGTGGTGTCCCTGTATTCAGTGTTTCCAGAACAGGCACCTTGTCTATCCCCAAACACAGTCAAACTTGCCAGTCTTATATCGGAAAGAAAGTG
>JARQOD010000005.1:65272198-65329405 GCA_033576555.1 Oophaga sylvatica
CCATAGTAACGACAGTCCCACGACGATCCAACTCTGCTACATCGCAATGACAGGCAGAGCCTGTCATCGCGACGCAGCACAGCTGATTACCTGCTTCCCGGCGGTGACGTCATCGGACTGACTGCTTTATGGCCGGGATTACCCAGCAGTCACTGCAGTTATCGCGAGAAACTGCATGTGACCGCCGGGGAAAGAAGATGGCGGCCATGAAGAATTCCAGGCCGTGACCGCCGGAGATCTTCTGCCAGGTAAGTGCCGCTGACTCCTGACAGACCCGACCGACGGACACTGACAGTGACAGTGACAATCCCGATTCCGGTATCCGATAAGACGAAAATATCGGAACTCGGAATCGGAATTCCGATACAGCTAATATCGGCCGATACCCGATATTTGCAGTATCGGAATGCTCAACCCTAGTCACAGGATTTCAGAAAAGGAATATCAAACCAACAGTAAAATATGGTGGCGGTAGTGTGATGGTCTGGGGCTGTTTTGCTGCTTCAGGACCTGGAAGACTTGCTGTTGGAAATGGAACCATGAATTCTGTCCTTATCTTAATCTGATTGAGATGCTGTGGCATGACCTTAAAAAGGCGGTTCATGCTCGGAAACCCTCCAGTGTGGCTGAAATACAACAATTATTCAAAAATGAGTGGGCCAAAATTCCTCTAGATCATTGTAAAAGACTCATTGCCAGTTATCACAAATGCTTGTTTGCAGTCGTTGCAAGGGTTGCCCAACCAGTTATTAAGTTTAGGGGGCAATCACTTCACACAGGGCCCTGTAGGTTTGGATTTCTTTTATAAACTGCATTTTGAGTTTACTTGCGTTATCTTTGTCTAATATTTAAATGTTTCCGATAACAAAACAAATTTAAGTGTGACAAACATGCAAAAGAATAGAAAATAGGGAAGGGGCAAACACTTTTTTTTCACAACACTGTATCTTTCTGGAGTACTCTCTATAATTCATAGTGGCAGATAATAGAAATGTTTATTTTATTCCCATAGTAGAACGGGAACATTATATGAGCTTGGTATCGAGCAGCTGCCCGCCTCCCTCAAGCTGTCCGTATGAAGACACAGACAGCTTTGGCCTGATATTTATAATCCTATATATTTACAGACAGAAGCCATTTTTTTAGCTCCTAATAAAGACATGAGCTGCGTCCGAGCCCTCCGCTGCCTCCCTGAAGAAATGATGTGTGCACGGAGTCAGATAATTCAAGGATGCCTCCGTCTGACCCTGTTTTTCTGCTTGTTTTCTCTCTGTTCCGGCTGAATGCGTTCTAACCACTGGATGTAGAGCCAGGGGAATCCAGCAGCACTCCGCGCCTTTCATAACCATCTCCCCACCAGTGATTGTAATGTGGTATCTACAGGTGGAGGGGGCTGCACCTAAGCAGAAGAGGGGCTGCTGTCACCATGCCCGATTTTGCATTTCAAGGAACAAAAAAAAAAGACAAATTCTTGCAATGATAAAAAGATTATTCTTTTTATCCATTAGCTTCAGAGCTGGAAAGTGGGGTGAGCAGATCCTCACAGCCTTTACACATACCAAGTATTCGGATGAATATCACCTCCATGCATAGTACGGACCAAAGTATCATTAACCCCAGCACCTCTTTTCACCTTCATGGCCAGGCCAAATTTTACAATTCTGACCACTGTCACTTTATGAGGTGATATGTTAAGCATGCCGAGATGAGGAGACTTTTAAGCTGCAATGCTCCTCTGTGAAATATGCAAATTGATTGGAACTCTGATCAATCCTAAAAGTTAATGTCGAGCCTGCAAATTGAGATCTGGTTTTGACTTTTACCCTAAGTCATGTGACAAGGCTCGTTGGAGGGTTGATATTGACTTTTATAATTGCTACATCCAATAGGTGGCGCTAGAGTTCTAGTCCTCTTCCTCTCTTAAGAAACAATTTGCACTTTATGAGATAACTCAGGAATGCATTGACGGATCCCGGTGATTCTGAGAATGTTTTTTCATGACACATTGTACTTTAAGATAGTGGTAAGTTAAGTCCAATTTTTTTGAGTTTATTTGTGAAAACATCGGAAATTTTGTGAAAATGTTGCAATTTTCAAACTTTTAATTCTTATGCCTTTAAACAGAGTTCTGTCACACAAAATAGTTACTAAATAACATTTCCCACATGTCTACATTACATCAGCATCATTTTTGAAACAAAATTTTTTTATGTTAGGAAGTTAGAAGGGTTAAAAGTTGACCAGCGATTTCCCAATTTTCCAACAAAATTTACAAAACCATTTTTTTTTTAGGGGACCACATCACATTTGAAGAGACGTTGGGGGGCTTATATGACAGAAAGTACCCAAAATGTGACACCATTCTAAAGACTGCATTCCTCAAGTTGCTCAAAATCACATTAAAGAAATGTATTAACCCTTCAGGTGCTTCACAGGAACTAAAGAAACGTGGAAGGAAAAAATTTAAATTTAAGTTTTTCCCACAAAAATGTTACTTTAGCCCTAAATTTTAATTTTATAATTGCACAGGGGTAACAGGAGAAAATGCACCCAAAATTTGCTGTGCAATTTCTCCTAAGTACGTCAATACCCCTTATGTGGTGGAAAACTACTGCTAAGGCTGGCTTCACACATCCGGCGGGCGCCTTGCGGCGCCCCGGCATTTTCCCGCAGCGCCGCATCTGAAAATCTGATGCGCCGCATGCGGCTTTTTTCGCATTGACATGCATTAGCGCCGCATGGCGCCGCATGTCAATGCGTTGCATGCGGTTTTGTCCGGATGCGGCGCAAATGTACATTGCGGCGTCCGGAAAAAAACGCTGCATGTAACGTTTTTTTTTTTTGCCGGATGGTTTCTTATCTCTCCAAGCATCAGAAACCATCCGGCAAAAAACCGCATTTTGGCCGCCGGAAGTGTGAAAGCTTTTCACATGCGGCTAAATGCCGGGGGCGCCGTTTAGGCGCCCGCCGGATGTGTGAAACAGGCCTTAGCCATACGGCGAGACTCGGGAGGGATGGAGCGCTATTTGACTCTTGGAGCACAGATTTTACTAGAATGTGGACTCCATATCCTATAAGTACCAGAAGACCAGAATCCCCCTCTCAAGTGACCCCATTTTGGAAATTACACCCCTTTGGGAATTCATCTACAGTTGTAGTGACTACTTTGACTCCATGGGTGTTTTCCAGAAACAAACGGCAGTGGATGTTGCCAAGTGAAAATTGCAAATCTGCCATTGTAGTGACCATTACTTTGTAGTGACCGTACATTATGCCTTGTTTCTGGAGACAAGGACCCCGTAAATTACATGGGCTCTCATCGCTACAGAAATGCCAAACATGTGGACCCTAAACGTGGTTTAGTCACAGTGGGCTCAGAAGGGAGGGGGCATTTGGATCTTAGGAGCACAGAATTTCCTAGATTTCTTTTTTTTTTCTGGGGGGGAGGGAGATTTGGCTTTTCCAGAGCCTTTGTACTACCAGTAGACTGGAAGCCCTTATATTTTATGTTGACAGATGATGGACCTGAGTGGGGACTTGCTTTTTTAGTGGATTGGTTTGAAGCTTTTGTTGAGAACATTTTACATTTTGGATGACCTTTATCCTGCACTCTACGCTGAGCACTTGTATTGGGTTTTCCATCTAAATCTCCGAATGATTCATTTACTATAATGAGGCAGCAGAGGTACTCTGGACTCCATCTGGCCTCTGTTCAGCGTTGTCCTACTTTTCAGAAGTGCACAAAACTGTGGTCTACAGCGCTTTTATGCACGCCTATAAAGACGGACACTACAGGATCATAGGCCAGAAGATGTCCACAGTGCCTCCATCTACTTAATTATAGGAAATCTACATGGAAACCAGGGCGGTGGAGTCTGAGTCATTTTGTTGAAGTCAGTATAAAATGGACCGACTCCTAAAATATATAACAAATTGGGTTCAATGCAGTGCAGGATGTGCTGTAAATGTTTTCATAATAATTTGGGAACGTTATAAAATATTCTATAAATGTCTGTTCTGTTCCTGATCTAAGTATCAAGGCTTGTAGTGGAGATGAATCTGTGCTGCACTTCATGCTCAGCAGTGAGGCAGTGCTGTGGAGTCGGAGTTGAAAGTCAGGGAAAATGAGGCGTCAGAAGGTGAGACATTGGTTTGGCTTTCCAACTCTAAAGCCCTTACAGAAACCCTGATGTAAGCGCTCAGCGTAGGATAAATTTGTGCCGAGCCTTACTGTGATCTTTGTGAGGCATAATAAACAAATCAACAGCAGGTCAAAAATTGGTTTTATTTACCTTTTTATGTGGTATAAGTGATAAGACAATTTCATTCTTCGGGTCTGTATGACAACAGAGATACCAGATTTATGTAATTTTTTTGTTTTGCTGCTTTAACACAAACAATTTTATAAAAAAAAATTTTTGCATCCTTTTATTCTGAGAGCTATAAGCTTTTTTATTTCTCCACTAACAGAGTAGTATGGCAGCTTGTTTTTTTTGCGAGACAAGATGCCATTTTCAGTGATACCATTTTTTTGAGGACCTGAGAACTAACAAGAGTGTTATGAACAAACTTGCAACGTTGCTCAAGCATTTCCCCATCAGGTGCCTTATATAATGAGTTTCACCGAGCCATTGGTTGGGGACACTTTAGGATGGTGCGCACTGTCCCTTTAAGAGGACGCGACCGTCCTAAGCACAGTGCCCAGTGATCTGCACACTATGCATGCACCCTGGACATCAGCAGCCAGAGCAGGAAGTGCGGGATGGGAGCTGCGGTGGTGAGTAAAGGTACTGCCACACTTAGTGATCTCGTTAGCGATCTTAATAACGACGCAAGCTAATGAGATCGTTTGTGAGATCTCTTTTAGGTCGCTAGTAGCTGCCAAACAGGAGATCTCATAAACGACTCATCAGCGGTCAGCGATCTCTTTAACGACTTTGGCGGTTGTTAGGATGTCATTAGCATGTACTGAGCGCTTCTGATTCATAGGAATTTCCAGCATCGCTCCTGCTCTCTGCGTCCTGCTAGCCTGCTTTGCAACTGCTGCGATCCTCTCTGTGACGCAAAAGAGAACTTACAGATATTGCGATCCATTCCGTGACGCTAAACCCATATGCGTCACAAACGAGGTCGTTCGCAAAAGGTGCCAAACACAGCGATATAGGCTCACCAGCAGGACACCAACGATCAAAAAACGGTCCAGAACTCTAGTGAACGATCAACGAGATCACAGCAGGGGCCACATAGTTGCTACATGCCACACACAGCTAAGTCGCTAACGAGATCGCAAAATAGTGACGTTTTAGTGATCTCGTTTGCGATCTCGTTTGCGATCCCGTTTAGTGTGGCATACCCTTTAGTCAACGTCTCCTTTGGGTGAGAGGGGCAGAAGGCAGAGATGCTGGAACTACAGTACCACCTCTTTCTGCCCCCCTCCTTTTTCAAGCCCATAAGAAATCTCTCCAGGAGGAGAGGGGCATGGATGTTCTTCCTGGGCTACCAGGACCTTTCCTCAGGAGCAAACCTCTTCCAATCCACCAAGAAAAAGGTTTTTTTTTTATCTTACTCTCTTGGCTAGAATATTCTCTACCTCAAAAACATATTTAGTGGTGACTGGAGCAGGAGTGGTACAAGGAGCTAAATAAAAAAATAAAGACTGAGGACGACGAGTTTGAAGAGAGACACATGAAAAGAATTGTGGATCCATAGAGGTCGGGAGTTTGAGCTTGTAGGCTATTGGATTAATCTGCTTCAGAACCTCGAACAGACCAATGAAGAGAGGAGCCAGTTTATAGGAGGGTACCTTGAGACGGATATACTTAGATGACAGCTAGATCTTGTCCCCAGGATAAAATAGACGCGGATCCAAATAGCTCTTGTCGGCTTTTTATTTCATACGTTCAGAGAACTTCAATAATGTGAACTTGGTGTCCTCCCAAACCTTAGAAAAACCCTTGATGAGGGATTCAGCAGCAAGAATATCGGTGGTAATAGAAACAGCGAACAGAATATTGGGATGTTGACCGTACACCACAAAAAATGACGATTTGGCAGAGGATTCACTGACATGATTGTTGTAAGAAAATTTGGCCCAAGGTAGGAGTTCGGCCCAGTCACTGTGGTGGGCATTGACAAAGTGCCGCAAGAAGTTGGTCAGGATCTGATTGACCCGCTCTACCTGGCCATTAGACTGAGGATAGTAAATCCAGAGTGACATTAGTAATTTGCAGGTGGCCCTCCAGAAGTGAGAAGTAAACTGGACGCCTCTGAGACTTGGAGCTTTTGGCCATGGAAGTGGAAGATATGTAACCTAAATTTCTCTGCAAGCACTGAAGCAATCGGGAGACTGGAAAGTGGAGTGAAATAGGCCATCTTGGAGAAGCGATCCACAACCACCCAGATGACGGTACACCCGGCTGATACTGGAAGATCAGTGATAAAATCCACTGCAATACGTTGCTAGGGAGCAAATGGTACAGGCAAAGGTAGTAGCCAACCTGTTGGAAGCTGTTTTGGAGCTTTGTTCTGGACACAAGAGGGACAGGCAGAGATGAAACCAGCAATATCTTTATACAGGGGCGGACACCAATAATGTTGGGAAATGAGGAGAGCCATTTTATTTTGTCCGGCATGTCCAGCCAACTTACACTTGCTTCTTGTCAGATTCAGCAATGCAAGTCTTTCCAGATGGGAGCAGAGACAAATCCAACGGAGCGACCATAAAAATTTTGAAGGGCTTGATGATGTGTTGAAGCTCCTCCTCTGGGTCGGAAGCCAGGAAGGAACTAGAGAGAGCATCCGCCTTGACGTTTTTAATCAGCCAGCCAAAATGGAGAGTGAAGTTGAAGCGAGCAAAGAGCAAAGACCACCTGGCTTGATGAGGGTTAAGTGACAGTCGCTGTGCAGACTGCAGATAGGCAAGGTTCTTGTGGTCAGTGTATACAACCACATGGTGCATTGCTCCTTCAAGCAAGTTCCGCCACTCCTCCACAGCCAGCTTAATCGCTAGCCGTTCTCAATCGTCTATTGAGTAATTGTGTTCAGGAGCAGAGAAGATCTTGGAAAGAAGTCACATGTCACCATGTGATCGGATGAAGATTCCTGACTAAAAATGGCAGTGACCCTGGAGGAGGAAGCATCCACCTCCAGAAAGAACTGCTTGTTATTGTTTGGACAATGCAGCACAGGAGCCAAGGAGAAGGCCTGCTTCAGAGGCACAAAGGAGTTTTCTGCTTCTCCCCTTAGGATTGGCTCCCTTGCAGGTTAGGACAGAAAGGTAGAAATGCAGAATAAATTGGTGGTAGTTGTGAAGAAACCAGATTATATCTTAATTACCCAGACAACTATGTTTAGCAAACCAAGAAGAATTGACTTTTTATCTGTATGTTGGCTTTTGGATTTAAATGTAGATTTCTGGTAGGTCAAGAAAATACTTTTTGTGTAAAGGTACTGCCACACTAAACAATCCCGCTAGCGATCACAATAACGACGCATACTAATGCGATCGCTAGCGGGATTGTTTCTATATCGCTAAATGCGGCCACATTTAGCGATATAGTTAACGACGCTATCGCCGTTAGCGATCTTCTTAATGACTTTAGCGGTACAAAAGTACCGCTAAATCGCTAAGAAAAGGTGCCACACAGCGATTAGATACTTACCCAGCGGGAGCGCCGACGAGAAAATAGGGTCCGGAACGATTCCAGCGACGAGCGAGATCACAGCAGGAAGCTCGTCGCTGGAAGCTGCCGCACTGAACAACATCGCTAACAGGATCGCTAAATAGTGACGTTTTTTAGCGATCCCGTTAGCGATATTGTTTAGTGTGGCATACCCTTAAGCCTGTAATATTGACTTGTAAGCTGATATTTGATATAACAGTGTGCTCTTATCCTTGATGAATAGTGAGGTTTACTGAAATGCCAATTATACATTGTCTAGCCCAGATAGTTTGTTGATTTTTAAAACAGGGGAGGAAAATCTATGCAAATAGATTACATATTCAAACAAGGCAACTTGGTTGTCACCATTCTTCCCCTTATCTGTGATGCTAGACTGAAGGACACTTGTTAGATCTAAAAATAGGTTACATGCTACTTTTTCTTCTGGTCGGTGTGACGCTCCAGGATCTCAGCTTAGGGTACCACGGACCCGGTTGGTAGAACACAGTACTGCTTAATTGACCATCACTGAAACCCGAGAGACATCTTAACCCCTTCACCCCCAAGGGTGGTTTGCACGTTAATGACCGGGCCAATTTTTACAATTCTGACCACTGTCTCTTTATGAGGTTATAACTCTGGAACGCTTCAACGGATCTTCGCGATTCTGAGATTGTTTTCTCGTGACATATTGTACTTCACGTTAGAAGTAAAATTTCTTCGATATAACTTGCGTTTATTTTTGAAAAAAATGCAAATATGGCGAAAATTTTTAAAATTTTGCAATTTTCAAACTTTGAATTTTTATTCCCTTAAAACAGAGAAATATGTCACATAAAATAGTTAATAAATAACATTTCCCACATGTCTACTTTACATCAGCACAATTTTGGAACCAAAATTTTTTTTTGTTAGGAAGTTATAAGGGTTAAAAGTTGACCAGCGATTTCTCATTTTTACAACAAAATTTACAAAGCCATTTTTTTTAGGGACCACCTCTCATTTGAAGTCACTTTGAGGGGTCTATATGGCAGAAAATACCCAAAAGTGACACCATTCTAAAAACTGCACCCCTCAAGGTACTCAAAACCACATTCAAGAAGATTATTAACCCTTCAGGTGCTTCACAGGAACTAAAGCAACGTGGAAGGAAAAAATGAATATTTAACTTTTTAGCCACAAAAATGATCTTTTACAAACTTTTTTTTTATTTTCACAAGGGTAAAAGGAGAAAATGGACAAATAAGGTTGTTATGCAATTTCTCCTGAGTACGCCAATACCCAATATGTGGGGGAAAACCACTGTTTGGGCACACGGCAGAGCTCGTAAGGGAAGGAGCGCCGTTTGACTTTTTCAAACTAAAATTGGCTGGAATTGAGATTGGACGCCATGTCGTGTTTGGAGAGCCCCTGATGCGCCTAAACAGTGGAAACCCCCACAAGTGACACAATTTTGGAAACTAGACCCCCTAAGGTACTTATCTAGATCTGTTGTGAGCACTTTGAACTCCCAAGTGTTTCACAAAAGCTTATAATGCCTGGGTGTGAAAAAAAAAAAAACAATTTTCCACAAAAATGATTTTTTAGTCCCAAATTTTTGAATTTTCCCAAGGAAATTGGACCCCAAAAGTTGTTGTCCAATTTGTCCTGAGTACGCTGATACCCCATATGTGGGGGGGGGGAACTGTTTGGGTGCACGGCAGGGCTTGGAAAGGAAGTAGTAACGTTTTGGAATGCAGACGTTGATGGGGGTCATGTTCCGTTTGCAGTGCCCCAGATGAGCCTAAACAGTGGAAACCCCCACAAGTGACCCCATTTTGGAAACTATACCCCTAAGGAACTTATCTAGATCTTTGGTGAGCACTTTGAACCCCCAAGTGCTTCACACAAGTTTATAATGCCCGGGCATGAAAATAAAAAATCCTATTTTTTTCCCACAAAAATTATCTTTTAGTCACTAATTTTTTATTTTCTCAAGGGTAACAGGAGAAATTGGACCACATAAGTTGTTGTACAATTTGTCCTGAGTACGCTGATACCCCATATGTGGGTGGGAACCACTGTTTGGGCGCACGGCAGAGCTCGGAATGGAAGGAGCACCATTTGACTTTTTCCAACCAAAATTGGCTGGAATTGAGATTGGATGCCATGTTGCATTTGGAGAGCCCCTGATGTGCCTAAACAGTGGAAACCCCCCACAAATGACCCCATTTTGGAAACTAGACCCCTAAGGAACTTTTCTAGATCTTTGGTGAGCAATTTTAACCCCCAAGTGCTTCACACAAGTTTATAACGTAGAGCCGTAAAATTTAAAAATCATTTTTTTCCACAAAAATTATCTTTTCACCCCAATTTTTATTTTTCCAAGGGTAACAAGACTCCAAAAGTTATTGTGCAATTTGTCCTGAGTGCGCTGATACCCCATATGTGGGGGTAAACCACTGTTTGGGTGCATGGCAGAGTTTGGAAGGGAAGGAGTGCCGTCTGACTTTTTCAACGCAGAATTGGCTGGACGCCATGTCGTGTTTGGAGAGCTCCTGATCTGCCTAAACAGTGGAAACCCCCATAAATGACGCCATTTTGGAAACTAGACCCCTCAAGGAACTTATCTAGATGTGTGGTGAGAACTTTTAACCCCCAGGTGTTTCACTAAAGTTTATAACGTACAGCCGTAAAATAAAAAATCCTTTTTTTTTTTACAAAAATGATTTTTTCGTCCCCAATATTTTATTTTCACAAGGGTAACAGAAGAAATTGGAACCCAAAGTTGTTGTCCAATTTGTCCTGAGTATGCTGATACCCAATATGTGGGAGAAAACTACTGTATGGGCGCACGTCAGGGCTCGGAAGGGAAGTAGTGACGTTTTGGATTGCAGACTTTGATGGAATGGTCTGGGGCGTCATGTCACATTTGGAGAGCCCCTGATGCACCTATACAGTGGAAACCCCCACAAGTGACCCCATTTTGGCAAATAGACCCCACAAGGAACTTATCTAGATGTGTGGTGAGCACTTTGAACCCCGAAGTGCTTCACAGAAGTTTCTAAGGTACAGCCGTAAAAATAAAAAATCTCTTTTTTTTTTACAAAAATGATTTTTTCGCCCCCAATATTTTATTTTCACAAGGGTAACAGGAGAAATTGGACCCCAAAAGTTGTTGTCCAATTTGTCCTGAGTACGCTGATACCCAATATGTGGGAGAAAACTACTGTATGGGCGCACGTCAGGGCTCGGAAGGGAAGTAGTGACGTTTTGGATTGCAGACTTTGATGGAATGGTCTGGGGGCGTCATGTCGCATTTGGAGAGCCCCTGATGCGCCTAAACAGTGGAAACCCCCACAAGTGACCCCATTTTGGAAAATAGACCCCACAAGGAACTTGTCTAGATGTGTGGTGAGCACTTTGAACCCCGAAGTGCTTCACAGAAGTTTATAACGCACAGCCGTAAAAATAAAAAATCCTTTTTTTTTTTGCAAAAATGATTTTTTTGCCCCAATATTTTATTTTTACAAGGGTAACAGGAGAAATTGGACCCCAAAAGATGTTGTCCAATTTGTCCTGAGTACGCTGATATCCAATATGTGGGAGAAAACTACTGTATGGGTACACGTTGGGGCTCGGAAGGGAAGTAGTGACGTTTTGGATTGCAGACTTTGATGGAATGGTCTGGGGGCGTCATGTCGCATTTGGAGAGCCCCTGATGCGCCTAAACAGTGGAAATCCCCAACAAGTGACCCCATTTTGGAAAATAGACCCCACAAGGAACTTATCTAGATGTGTGGTGAGCGCTATGAAGCCCCAAGTGCTTCACAGAAGTTTATAATGTACAGCCATAAAAGCAAAAAAATATTTTTTTTTGTACAAAAATGATATTTTCGCCCCCAGTTTTTTATTTTCCCAAGGGTAGCAGAAGAAATAGGACAAATTGCACAATAACTCTTGGGGTCCAGAGTACGCTGATACCCCATATGTGGGGATAAACTACTGTTTGGACGCATGGCAGAGCTGAGAAGTGAAGGAGCACCGTTTGACTTTTTCAACGCAGAATTGGCTGGAATTGAGATCAGACGCCATGTCACATTTGGAGAGCCCTGATGTGCCTAAACAGCGGAAACCCCCAATTCTAACTCCAACTCTAACCCCAACACACCCCTAACCCTAGTCCCAACCCTAACCACAAACCTAACCCTAACACACCCCTAATCCCAACCCTAACCCTAATCCTAACTTTAGCGCCAACCCTAACCCTAACTTTAGCCGCAACCCTAACCCTAACCCTAATGGGAAAATGGAAATAAATACTTTTTTTTAATTTTATTATTTTTCCCTTACTAAGGGGGTGATAAAGGGGGGTTTGATTTACTATTTATAGCGGGTTTTTATGATTGGCAGCTGTCACGCTAAAAGACGCTTTTTATTGCAAAAATAGTTTTTGCATCATCACATTTTGAGAGCTATAATTTTTGCATATTTTGGCCCACAGAGTCATGTGAGGTCTTATTTTTTGCGGGACGAGTTGACGTTTTTATTGGTACTATTTTCGAGCACGTGACGTTTTTTGATCGCTTTTTATTTCGATTTTTGGGAGGTTAGAATGAACAAAAATCAGCAATTCATGAATTTCTTTTGGGGGAGGCGTTTATACCGTTCCGCGTGTGGTAAAATTGATAAAGCAGTTTTATTCTTCGGGTCAGTACGATTATGGCGATACCTCATTTATATCATTTTTTCATGTTTTGGCGCTTTTATAGAATAAAAACAATTTTATATAAAAAATAATTATTTTTGCATCGCTTTATTCTGCGAGCTATAACTTTTTTATTTTTTCGCTGATGATGCTTTATGACGGCTCGTTTTTTGCGGGACAAGATGACGTTTTCAGCGGTACCATGTATTTTTATATCGGTCTTTTTGATCGCGTGTTATTCCACTTTTTGTTCGGCGGTATGATGATAAAGCATTGATTTTTTGCTTCGTTTTTTTTTTTTTTTTTTTAAGGGGTTCACTAAAGGGGTTAACTAGTGGGACAATTTTATAGGGGGGGTCGTTACGGACGCGGCGATACCAAATATGTGTACTTTTATTGTTTTTTTTTTTTTTTTACAGGAAGAAGTGAATTTATTGGGGAATATTTTTTTTTTTTTTTATTTATTTTGGATTTTTTTTTTACACATGTTTATTTTTACTTTTTTAACTTTTTTACTTTGTCCCAGGGTGGGACATCACAGTATTTTATCAGATCGCTGGTGTGGCAGTGTGCACAGCACTCTGTCACACCAGCGATCGCACAGGCATAGATGCAGGCTTCTCAGTGCCTGCTCTCGGCAGGCACTGAGGTAGCCGCCTCCCTCCAGGACCCCGGCGCCATCTTGGATCCGGGTCCTGGGAGGGAGGAAGCCCTCAGAACAGCGCGATCACATCGCGCTGCTCTGAGGGTCTCAGGGGGGCGCGCAGGGAGCCCCCACCCTGCGCGATCCTCCCCTGTGCCCCCAGTACACCGCGATCATGTTTGATCGCGGTGTGCTAGGGGTTAATGTGCCGGGAGCGGTCCGTGACCGCTCCTGACACACAGTCATGGGTGTCAGCTGTGATAATCAGCTGACACCCGGCGGCGATTAGCTGCGCTCCCCTCAGGAGCGCAGCTGATCGCCTATGACGTACTATCCCGTCCCCGGTCATACGGGCCCAGGTACCATGGACGGGATAGTACGTCCGATGGCAGTAAGGGGTTAAAGAATCCAGGTTGGGACAAATGGTTCACCTGGCCACACACCTCACTGCTCTCTGTTAGCTTCCTAAGCTTGTCATTACTTCCTCACTGTGGGGGCCCGCCAAAAGTGGGGAGCCACTGGTGGGGGTATGCGACACTGGAAGCAGCTCTAATCCCGGCGAGTCAGCGGAAGGGTGAGACTCTGTAATTTGAACCATCTTTGGTATTTGCTGGGACTGTTCTGTTTGCTATTGTGTGTTGTGGTTCAATAAAGTATTGCCACACTGTTTTACCCTCACCCTGTGTTTATGAGTAGTGTTCTGCCCACGGGGAAAGAGAGTGGACTTTCAGTGGTATGAGCCCAGCAGTCGGGAGCACCCACTGACCCCCGTAACTACACAGTAGTAATTTGTGAACACGAGAAACCGCTGGATAGCCTTTAGACCGTCTGTACAGGGCCACTTCAAGACAGCGGATACCTTCTAGGGATTCATTTTCAGGCCGGTGTCAAAGACAATATACCCCAGACACGGAAGAGAGGTCTTCTTGAAGATCCATTTTTTATATTTGGCGTACAGGCAGTTCCTCCTTAACCTCTAAAGAACCTGGCAAGCATCCCTCCTGTATGTTGGAAGATTGAGGAGAACACCAAGATGTCATAAAGGAAAACTACCACACGTGTAGAGGAGGCCCTAGAAGATGTCTTTTACCAGTTCTTGGAAGGCTGCTGGGGCTTTACAGAGTCCAAGCTGCATAACGCAATGTTTGTAATGGCGAGTGTCTTCCTGGCAAGTTCAAATCAGATTTTACACTCCTGGTAGGTTGAGTTTTGTGAAGACTCTGGAACCTTTAAGGCTATCAAATAGCTTGGAGATGAGAGGTAGAGGATATTTATTCTTTATCGTAATTTGGTTGAAACCATATAATCAATGCGGGGTCATAGAGAACAATCCTTCTTCACAAACAAGAAACCCACTCCAGCCAGGGAGGAAGATTTACAGTTAAGTCCCCTGGCAAGGTTCTCTTCAATATATTCGGACATGGCATGGATCTCAGCCTGTAACAGGGAGGGGATAGATTCAATCCCATGGAGCGGATGCACCAGGCAGAAGGTCAATCGGACAGTCATGCTGTGTGGCCCAGCTGTGCTTGGTACACATGTTCCCTGGAGAGTGCACAGAAAGGTAATCACAAATATCTGATAAGCACACAACACTTGACATTTTTCCTGGTTCCACCAGAGGGAGCCCTTGAGACAGCAGTGAGATAAAGACAATCTAGCCAAAAGTTAGGGAGTCGTTGGTGTTACCTCAGGGAGAGCAGACACGACATCTCTGTTCGGAGTTATCTCAGGAGAAGCTGACATCCCCTGCTGCCTGTGCTCATATTAAGGTGTGTGTAGGACGACAGGCGAGTGGACAAAGAGAAAGAGTGACCGAGGTGATATAGCAACCATAGCTGCCTCCACTCTATACAACCGGACACCGGGTCCGAAGCTTGCTAGAACCTTCAAGGCTAGTGGGAGAAAACCGGAATCCCTGCTGGACTTCAGGTCGCAGAGGGGCCCTTCAGTGCTGATACGTAATCGGGGTTAGGAAGACGGGGGTCTGGAAGGTACCGCCATAAAGACACCGTTCTGTCCACAAAAAGACCTCATCACAAGATCAGCCGGGCGTAGAAAGGAGAAGGAGTTAAACTTAGCTTCATGCAGGTTGGAAACTCACACATTAAGAAGTAAGGAGGCCTTAAACCTACACAGTGATTACCTGGATGTGCATCCTCCACCCTGAGCAGCTTCCCGGGACATACCTGCAACCATCACCAGTAAAGGTATGGAAAGAAACTGATTTGTGTGTGACTGCCTTATTACTTGCACCCCTGCATCGCCATTTATTCTGAGGGATCTAGTCTCGCCTGTGGGAGACTTAACATCTTGCTGCCAGTAACCATCCCCTCAGAAGATTAACCCTGCAGCGCTGGTCACCTTGATCAGAAACCACAGGTGGCGTCACGAACAATTCCTAAAATCCCCTGTAAATATCCCCCTTTGTATGAGCGCCCAGGGCAACGGACCATGTAGTGCTACTTGTGACATTCCCCATAGACTTCAACGGGCTCGGTGCCGAGTACCCCTTAAGCCCTGGTACTACGTGTGCGACTCATCTTTGACGCCACCCCCAGGAGCGACCCCTGATCAGCACCATCCTCGCCGAGAGATCATCTGCTACCGTTGCAACGGAAAAGATCATCTAGCCCAACAGTGTCCTTTAAACGAGCAGATCCTGGTCCGAGGGCCAACACCCAGGAATAGACTCATCAGGCCCCTCAGACTGGAACCGCAGGTTTGTGGGAAGAAGACCCTACCTGTCCATCATCCTGGACGGGATCGCAATCCCTGCCCTGCTGGACACTGGATCTCAGGTGACCATCATACCTGATGTCCTTTATAATAAGTTTTGGTCCATGGACAGTCTCCAGCCCCCGAACCCTGACTTTGCTGTGTATGCCTCTAATGGTCTCCCTGTTGATATACTAGGAGCCAAAAACGTGGACGTAAAGGTGGGCAGAGTGGAGCTGAAGGACCAGGGACTCTTAGTAGTAAAGACTGTAAATGAGGAAAATGGCTTAAATGTGGTTTTAGGTACTGTAGCATTTCCAGGGGATATAGCTCTAGGATCGCTGTCTGGGTAGACAGAGTGACACGAAAACAGTTCATTCAGACAGCAGTTCTGGTGAAAACTGGCCGCAACCAGCTTTATTAAAGTCCACAGCAAACAGATAAAAATAAAGCATAAACAGAAAACCTAGGCTTGTCTAGCCACTAATTACACATAGATCGAATTCCCTGTTTATCCGGGTCCAGACTCTACCAGTCTGTGCCCAAAACAACACATATGATATATGTTACCAGTATGGAGTTTCACAGATACTCCTCCTTGTGTCTGAAGGCCCCTTCAGCGTCCAGACTTGAGAGAGATCCACTCCTATTCAGCCGCTATTCGCACGGATTCTCACTGAGACTACTCCTGTGGCCGGGGTACTTCCTGCACCCAGACTGAGATAGCTCACACTCCTGGAGACTGCTTCTTATGCCGGGACACCTTCCTGTGTCCAGACTAAGCCAGCTCCCACTCCTGGAGACTGCTTCTTGTGCCGGGACACCTTCCTGTGTCCAGACTAAGCCAGCTCCACTCTTGGAGACTGCTTCTTGTGCCGGGACACCCTCCTGTGTCCAGACTAAGCCAGCTCCACTCTTGGAGACTGCTTCTTGTGCCGGGACACCCTCCTGTGTCCAGACTAAGCCAGCTCCCTGATTGTGTTTGCAGACACCTACTTCTGGTCTCCTAATTAACAGCTGAACGGCTTCAGGCTTGAGCCGCAAGTGTGTGCTGAATGTGAGGTGTAGTGACCTTTCTCTACCACTAGGTTTACAAAGCCACACATTTCCCTTATACCATACAGCACAGTACCTAGGTGAAATGTACACCCCATTCAACACATATTCCTTCACTGTCTCACATATCCCCTCCCTCTTCTCCAGACCGGAGGGCTGGTCATCCAGACCGGAGGGCTGGTCAACAACCCAATAGAGACAGTGAACTCTGGACCAGTCATGGCCCTCATCAGCTTTCTCTTCATCTGAAGCATCCGCACTACCCTGTACCCTCCCAGGCCTATGCTCTCTGCGGGCCTCGGGTATCCTGCACGGTTTCATTTTAACCTTAGGGCCGGACTCAGTTTCGATATAGTGCCTGGCCAGAGAAGTACGACCAGGCACATCAGAACACTTCTGCTGACTCTTCCTCAGAAACTCACGTACCTCCTGTCCCTGGTGCACTGACCATGTGTCACCAACTATCACAGAAGGTATAGGTGGTTTTTCACTTTTCTCTAGTTCCCCACCTTCAGGCTCTTCTGGCAAGACATGCCCAGAAGCCCTACCGTCCGTCCGACACTCTACTTCTTCAGTCACATCTGGCTCACTGTCAGGGCTATACCCTTCATTTTCATTCACATCCTGCTCACTGTCAGTGTTATACAATTCATTTTCATTCACATCCTGCTCACTGTCAGGGTTATACAATTCATTTTCATTCACATCTTGATCTGGAACCTTAGTTAACATGTCATCCACAACATTAACTGCACCATCTGGTCCCTCCAGTATGTGACTATGTGACAACCCCAGCACTATACTTCTATATAGTTCAGGTACTAGGAGCTGACTCACGACTTCTCCCTGGACTTCAGTGTCCCTATACAATAGGCTATTGTCCATGGCAGCATGAGGAAACCTCTCCTCAGAGCCAAGCTCCTGGGAAACCTCATTTAGAACAATCATATTTTCCTGTGCCCTCCTAAGAGAGGGGTCTCGCCACTGCTCACTCTCAAAATTGTCACAGGACACAGGTAAGTCAGGGACACTCGGTTCCCAAGAACCACCATCCTCGTCTCCCAACATCACCTGCAAAGGAATTTCATCACTATCACAGTCATTATTATTATCAACATCATTATCATGACTATGATCAGTATCATCATCACTGTAGCGCCGACGTCCCTGCCCTCTGCCAGGCAGGGACGCTGTTCCCCTGCAACAGCGTCCTCTGCCAGGCAGGGACGTCGCCCCCCTTACCCGCGCTCAGCGTCCTCCTTCCGTCCTGCTGGGGCCGCGCGCTCCTTCCCTGCTTCTGGACTTAGGGCGCGCGCCCGCGTGCTCCCCCGCTCTTAAAGGGGCCGCGCGCATTTTTCAAGAAGGTCCCCGGCCAATGCCGGAGGACTCCACCCTATATAAAGTACTTCCTCCTTAATGGAGGTGCCCGAGCAATGTTGTTGTTGCACTGTTTTACTCTGCTTCAGCCCTCAGGTGCCGTTACCAGTTACCTGCCTGTTTCCTGCCCGTTTGCTGTCTGTTACCTGTCCGCAAGCCTACTTGGGAGCGCTCATCTGCCATCTGACTGCAGCCCTACCCGGAGGTCCGGACGTCACATGCGGTGACCCTCGGCTAATCCAGAGACTCTCGCCTGCTCACTTGGGAGCGCTCATCTGCCATCTGACTGCAGCCCTACCCGGAGGTCCGGACGTCACATGCGGTGACCCTCGGCTAAACCAGAGACTCTCGCCTGCTCACTTGGGGCGCTCATCTGCCATCTGACTGCAGCCCTACCCGGAGGTTCGGACGTCACACGCGGTGATCCTCGGCTATACCAGAGACTCTCGCCGGCTCACTTGGGAGCATTCATCTGCCACCGTCCTGCTAGCCTACCGGGAGGCTCCACCATCTCAGGTCGTATATACCTGCCTGTCTTTCCAGAGACTGCCCCGGTCACTTGCCGTGACTCCCTGCCTACTTATCCAGAGACTGCCCCGGTCACTTGCCGTGACTCCCTGCCTACTTATCCAGAGACTGCCCTGGTCACTTGCCGTGACTCCCTGCATACCTATCCAGAGACTGCCCCGGTCACTTGCCGTGACTCCCTGCCTGTTTACCCAGAGACTGCCCCGTTCACTTGCCGTGACTACCTGTCCGTTTATCCAGAGACTGCCCCGGTCACTTGCCGTGACTACCTGTCCGTATATCAGAGACTGCCCCGCTCACTTGCCGTGACCCCTTCCCGTCTGTCCAGAGACTGTCCCTGTCACTTGCCGTGACTTCCTATCCGTCTCCCCGGGCGCCACCCGCTCCTTTACAAGGAAAGCCTTCTTGTATAATAAAGCTCAGAGGTTCCGCCTACCAGACCCGTTACAATCACTATCATGATCATCATCATTATCATTATCAGCATCAGCATCATTATCATGGTCATCATCATTATTATGATCATCATCATTATCATCATCATCATTATCATTATCATCATCATTATCACACAAGTTTAACGGCCCACTAGCATTGTGTTCCGCCCCTCGGGACTGCGCACCCTCAATAGGAGCTTCATCACACTGTCCATCAGAAACATTTTTCCCCCAGAGATCCTTAGACCGGGGAAAGTCATTACCCAATATGACGGGGTGCACCAGGTTCTTCACTACCCCCACTTCATATGAAACCTCCCCGAGTTTGGGGACCAAGTCCACGGCAGTCTCTGGGTAGACTTTGGTGTCTCCATGGATGTACACCACACTCAGGTGCTTATCAGGGATGAAGTCCCTATCAATCAGGCTGTCACATACGGAAGTCACTGGACTCTCTGAGTCCAAGAGGGCCTGTGCTGGGCAGTCATTTACAACCACCGGGGACCCCTGTGGTCCAGTCTCTTCGGCTGAGGTGGACACACACACAGGTTCTGCGCAGGGAGAGAGGGATCCGCCAACATCACAACACATAGGCTCCCCCTCTATTGGACAGTTGGCTGCAATTTCACGACATCTCCAACACTGTCCACCACAATCACCCTCCCATATGTCCCCTCGGGCCTGAACCCGCTTATCAGCATACCCCATGTCCCCAACAGCTGGAACGCTCTTACCGGGAGAGTTTGGCGTCCGGGAACTCTGAAGTGACGACCTCTCAGACGGCTGTACCTCAGGAGGACATGCTCGCGTGTAGCGGTTCACTATCACCTTTTCGACTCCATAATCAGGCCTGCTGACTGCAGACTCCCAACTGTATCTCCAGTCATGAACTCCCCTGGCACGGGCTGTCACCGTAACACCCAGCCGGGTACGAATCTCCGCTTTCAGCTTGGCATAGTCTTGGCTGTCCTGCTCGCTCAGGTTAGCATAGGCCACCTGGGGCACTCCAATCAGATAGGGTGCGACCATCATGGCCCACTCAAATAGGGGCAGATTCTCCTTCTCTGCCAGTCCCTCAAACTTAGTAAGATATTCCTCCACATCATCACGAGGTGTCATCTTTTTCAGGGACCGTCTTACCGCCTTCTTTACAGCGGACAAGGCAGGTGCCTTCACAACATTACTCTGGGACGAGGTGCTGAGAGCTGCAATCTGCTCCAACACCCGGTTATTCTCCTGCTGCTGCTGCAGGATTTGCTGCTGGTGCTGCTGCATGTACTGCAGGTGCTGCAGGCGCTGCTGCTCCATGCTCCGCTGGGCCTGCTGCATGCACTGCTGGTGCTGCAGGCGCTGCTGCTCCATGGTCCGCTGGGCCTGGACCAGGTACTCAACGAGCCCCTCCATACTGCCGGACTTATCTGTCTCAACCACGGCAGTCTTATGTTGCACAATAACTTGCGCCATTTGTTCAAACAGCGCCTCCATGCTGTCATCCATGCTGTCAGACTTCTCTGTCTCAACAACGGCAGTCTTCACTCAAGACATACACACTCCACAAAAAATTCAGCTCTGCTGTGCAGACACCTTTTTTTTTTTTTCTTTGCAAAGTCTATTAGGGCTCCTGTCTCTTTAAGACTGCTCCAAACAGACGTTTCTGCTGACACACTTTTTTTTTTTTCTCTCTGCTGCTATTTCAACAGACTTCACCTTTATTGCTGTCTCTAAGCCACTGTGCTGCATGCACACTCCAGCACTAACTGTATCAGCCACTGCGCGCTGCCCCAGCATTCTCCGCCAATTGTAGCATTTCCAGGGGATATAGCTCTAGGATCGCTGTCTGGGTAGACAGAGTGACACGAAAACAGTTCATTCAGACAGCAGTTCTGGTGAAAACTGGCCGCAACCAGCTTTATTAAAGTCCACAGCAAACAGATAAAAATAAAGCATAAACAGAAAACCTAGGCTTGTCTAGCCACTAATTACACATAGATCGATTTCCCTGTTTATCCGGGTCCAGACTCTACCAGTCTGTGCCCAAAACAACACATATGATATATGTTACCAGTATGGAGTTTCACAGATACTCCTCCTTGTGTCTGAAGGCCCCTTCAGCGTCCAGACTTGAGAGAGATCCACTCCTATTCAGCCGCTATTCGCACGGATTCTCACTGAGACTACTCCTGTGGCCGGGGTACTTCCTGCACCCAGACTGAGATAGCTCACACTCCTGGAGACTGCTTCTTGTGCCGGGACACCTTCCTGTGTCCAGACTAAGCCAGCTCCCACTCCTGGAGACTGCTTCTTGTGCCGGGACACCTTCCTGTGTCCAGACTAAGCCAGCTCCACTCTTGGAGACTGCTTCTTGTGCCGGGACACCCTCCTGTGTCCAGACTAAGCCAGCTCCACTCTTGGAGACTGCTTCTTGTGCCGGGACAACCCTCCTGTGTCCAGACTAAGCCAGCTCCCTGATTGTGTTTGCAGACACCTACTTCTGGTCTCCTAATTAACAGCTGAACGGCTTCAGGCTTGAGCCGCAAGTGTGTGCTGAATGTGAGGTGTAGTGACCTTTCTCTACCACTAGGTTTACAAAGCCACACATTTCCCTTATACCATACAGCACAGTACCTAGGTGAAATGTACACCCCATTCAACACATATTCCTTCACTGTCTCACAGTACTAACATTATTAGTAACTGTCTGGGAGAAGTTGTGTACAGCTCGCTGAAGTTGCCAAGCCAAAGCAAAAGGGAGTGATCCAGATGGAGATCCGTGCCCTGATGTGCCAGCAGCAAGCGAAGCTGACAGATGGTGAAATTGGTAATGTACGGGTGACAGACCCGAACCCCATTGTGATACCCCAATGAGTGAAATGCTAATATGGTGTAGAGCAGCAATAGGTCTGAGAGGACAGAACTACCAAGTAGTAGTAGAGCCCCATTGTTCAGAGCACAGACCTACACTCTTGACTGCTAGAGGGGTAGTCGAAGTACGAAATGGGAGAGTACCAGTACGTCTTCTCAACTGGGGAGAAGATGAAGTAAATTTACCACGTTATGCCACTGTTGCTAAATTACACACCGTAGATAACAACTCCATTCTCACGACCGAGTCCTTAGCCTCCCGCCAACCAGCGGAGGATAATGACCCAGCAACCCAGGTGGAGGATTGGTGTCAGCAGCTCCATGTCGGGACAGACACCACTCCAGCCCACCAGAAACAGGGAGTACTACGGGTGGTACAGGAGTACGCACAGGTATTTAGCAAACACCCACTTGACTTTGGGACCATTAAGGGAGTACAACATCACATCCCTACAGGCAGCCATCCTCCTATCAAAGAGCGGTACAGGCCTATACCTCCAGCACACTACCAGAAAGCTAAGGAAATGTTGCGTGACATGAAGGAAGCAGGGGTGATAAGGGATAGTTGTAGTCCCTGGGCAGCACCTCTAGTCCTAGTTAAGAAAAAGGATGGAAGCATGAGAATGTGTGTAGATTACAGACAAGTAAATCGCATAACACATAAAGATGCATACCCTTTACCACGCATTGAGGAATCCTTAGCTGCTTTAAAAACTGCTAACTACTTTTCCACCCTCGACCTCACTAGTGGGTACTGGCAAGTAGCTGTGGCTGAGGAGGATCGGGAGAAGACGGCTTTCACCACCCCAATGGGACTCTGTGAGTTTGACAGACTGCCGTTTGGACTCAGCAGTGCCCCGGGAACGTTCCAGAGAGTGATGGAGAACTGCCTGGGACATCTCAACTTTGAAACCATGTTGCTGTACCTGGACGACGTAATTGTGTACTCCAAGACGTATGAGGATCATCTGAAGCACCTGGCAGAGGTATTCGAGTCACTGTCCAAGTATGGGATGAAACTGAAGCCTTCAAAGTGCCATCTGCTCAAACAAAAGGTACAGTACTTGGGACATATTGTCAGCTCAGAAGGAGTAGCGCCGGACCCCGAGAAGGTCACTGCCATCCAGAAATGGTCAGAACCAAGGAATCTCAAGGAGGTGCGTCAGTTCCTGGGACTGACAGGTTACTACCGGAGGTTTGTAAAAGACTACACCAAGAAAGCAGCGCCTCTGCAGGACCTCCTGGTAGGACAACCCTCAAGAGCAGAAATCCTCCATTCCACTGGGGTAAAGAACAAGCTGAGGCGTTCAAAGAGATGAAAGAGATTCTGACAGGCGATGAAATCTTAGCCTACCCTGACTACAGCCAGCCGTTCCTGCTGTACACTGATGCCAGCAATGAAGGATTGGGAGCTGTCCTCAGTCAGAAGCAAAATGGCCAAGAAAAAGTCATCGCATATGCAAGCAGGAAGCTCCGGCCGACCGAGAGAAACCCAGAGAACTATAGCAGCTTCAAGTTGGAGTTCCTGGCGCTGGTCTGGGCCATTACAGAAAGGTTCAAGCATTACCTAGCCTCTAGCAAGTTCACTGCGTACACAGACAATAACCCCTTGACACATCTTGAAACAGCCAAGCTGGGAGCCATGGAGCAACGTTGGATGGCTCGGCTGTCGAACTATCAATTTACCATCAAGTACAGGGCGGGCCGTAAGAACGCCAATGCTGACGCCTTGTCCAGAATGCCGCATGAATCCGACACGGAAAGGAACTGGATGACCTAGAAGAAATTGAGCTACCTGCATTCCACAGAAATGGGATGATCCACGAGCAACGAGCCTACAGGAGGCAGCGTGGTAAGACGTTAAACCCTTTACCTCACCACAGCTGGAAGGAGACCCAGAACAGTGACCCGTTTGTCAGCCACATCAAGGAACTGATAACTCAGGAAGGTTCCTCCTTGGAGAAGGATGCGTCTCAACAAGCGAAGCAGCTGTGGAACGAGAGAAGCCGGCTGTTCATCTACTGAGAGAAGCTGTGCCGAAGGTACGTCCACCCCAGAACCCATGAGATGGTATGGCAGATAGTAGTGCCAAGAACAGACATCCAGATGGTGTTGGAAGCCTACCACGATCGAGCTGGAAGAAGCTGGAAACCCTGCTGAAGTGTCGTTTCTACTGGGTGGGAATGCGAAGTTCCATCGAGAAATGGTGTAAAAAACTGTGCGTCCTGTAGCCTCCGAAGAAAAGACTACAGTAGCCAGAAAGCACCCCTGCAGCCCATCAAGACGACTCGTCCCTTGGAGATCGTGGCATTGGACCATGTCAAGTTGTCACCCAGCCGGTCAGGACACTCGTATGCCCTGACGATGGTGGATCACTACTCCAGGTTCCTGGTGGTCGCCCCTGTCAAAGATCTGACAGCTGAAACAGCAGCAAAGACATTTCAGGCGTGTTTCTGTAGACCCCATGGATATCCAGAGCAAGTGTTAACCGATCAAGGTCCTGCATTTGAAGCCGAACTGTTTAAAGAATTCTGTCACTTGTACGGGTGTAAGAAGATAAGAACCACACCGTACCACCCCCAAACCAATGGTCTCTGTGAGAAGATGAATCACATAGTCATTGATCTGCTGAAGACGGTACCACTTGAGGAGAGGAATCGGTGGCCAGACCTACTACCTGACCTAGTAGATCTGTACAATCACATACCGGTGAGTTCCACCAACTGCACTCCAGCCTACCTTATGCGGGCAAGACCAGGAAAGCTGCCCATGGATTTGGAACTTGGTGTTGTAGAACCAGAAGCTGATGTTACTACTGAAGATTGGGACACAAACAGACAGGAACAGTACAGGAGAGTACAAGCCTGTGTGGAAGATAGTCTCAATAAAGTAAGGGAAAAGCAAGAGCAGAACTACAACAAAAGTGCGCCAGGTAAACCTTTTATGCCTGGAGAAATTGTGTTAAAAAGAAAAAGAAGAATGCACAAATTGGATGATCAGTGGGAACAAGAGCCATATGTCGTGCAAAATTCCAAATTTGACAACAGGAAAACCTGTACCATTAGCAAAGATGGAGGAAAGACGACCACCACGGTATCCAGAGACCACCTAAAACTGTGTCCAGACATGTTAAAACTTCCTGAGGAAGAACCTGTTATGGAAAAAGAGAAATCAGGTGAAGTCATACACACGGACCTAGGAGATTTTCCTGCAGATTGGCCTTGTATCGGAGACGCTGTGATTATTCCAGTACTTCAATTTTACCAACCACAAGAAGCACTTCAACGTCCAGTTGAGCCAGTTGCCGCAGCAGAAGAAATAGTTCAAGAAGAACCTGCTCCTGTAGCATCTCCAGAAGTAGTTTCTCAAAGAATGGAATCTCAAAATGTGGAACCTTCAGATGTTGGGTCTCAGGTAGAAGAATCCCCTGGCGAAGCAGAACCGCATCGCCCAGTCGCTAGCATGCTTGCCAGATCCCTAGAGAGGTGGAGGCGGATTTACAGTTTGCCAGCACGCAGCACAAATAGGCTAGATGTTACTATACCTGACACCACACCACGTAGGTCAGTACGCACAACGAAAGGAAGGTTACCTGTTAGGTACCAAGAGTAGTCCTAGCAAACTAGTCTAGTATGACCCAGATAGGGTTTACTTAATTGTACAAAGTTATGAAGAAAATTGCATTTTATTGAGAATGTTATATGATAATGTTTACATGCTAAAGTGGTTATGATAGAAATGTGATTTTTCTAGAAATGTTCTTATGCCAAGGACTGCGTGGCTGAGGACTTTGCCAGCCCAAAAACTGTGTTGTAAATAGTTAGCACTTCGGTGCCCCATCTTGGTTTTAAGCAAACCATTCTACCTCAGAAGAAAAACCCGTATGGTGTGGCCTTGAGTGAGGTCTGCAGCAAAGAAGTCCTGCAGCCCACCCAGGACCACCGTGGAAGGTTTTTGGTGCGGGTCCTCCACAAGAATATTGTATTTATTTGCACTGAGAAAGTATTTTGATATTTTTGTATTGCAACTTGTACACAATGTAACGTTAAAGTGTCCTTACCTCCCGCAAGGGATGAGTTATGTTGTTAATGTTATTATAAAAATTGTTTTTCTATTTCAGCCCGGGAGTGCTGAAGATAACTAGGGGGGATGTGTGGCCCAGCTGTGCTTGGTACACATGTTCCCTGGAGAGTGCACAGAATGGTAATCACAAATATCTGATAAGCACACAACACTTGACATTTTTCCTGGTTCCACCAGAGGGAGCCCTTGAGACAGCAGTGAGATAAAGACAATCTAGCCAAAAGTTAGGGAGTCGTTGGTGTTACCTCAGGGAGAGCAGACACGACATCTCTGTTCGGAGTTATCTCAGGAGAAGCTGACATCCCCTGCTGCCTGTGCTCATATTAAGGTGTGTGTAGGACGACAGGCGAGTGGACAAAGGGAAAGAGTGACCGAGGTGATATAGCAACCATAGCTGCCTCCACTCTATACAACCGGACACCGGGTCTGAAGCTTGCTAGAACCTTCAAGGCTAGTGGGAGAAAACCGGAATCCCTGCTGGACTTCAGGTTGCAGAGGGGCCCTTCAGTGCTGATACGTAACTGGGGTTAGGAAGACGGGGGTCTGGAAGGTACCGCCATAAAGACACCGTTCTGTCCACAAAAAGACCTCATCACAAGATCAGCCGGGCGTAGAAAGGAGAAGGAGTTAAACTTAGCTTCATGCAGGTTGGAAACTCACACATTAAGAAGTAAGGAGGCCTTAAACCTACACAGTGATTACCTGGATGTGCATCCTCCACCCTGAGCAGCTTCCCGGACATACCTGCAACCATCACCAGTAAAGGTATGGAAAGAGACTGATTTGTGTGTGACTGCCTTATTACTTGCACCCCTGCATCGCTATTTATTCTGAGGGATCCAGTCTTGCCTGTGGGAGACTTAACATCTTGCTGCCAGTAACCATCCCCTCAGAAGATTAACCCTGCAGCGCTGGTCACCTTGATCAGAAACCACAGGTGGCGTCACGAACAATTCCTAAAATCACCTGTAAATATCCCCCTTTGTATGAGCGCCCAGGGCAACGGACCGAGCTGTGCTACTTGTGACATTCCCCATAGACTTCAACGGGCTCGGTGCTGAGTACCCCATAAGCCCTGGTACTACGTGTGCGACTCAATGCGACCTATGTGATGGTAAAGACTTAGCTTCCTTTTTATAAAAGACGTCTGTGTACGTCCAATATGCCACAGGCGAATTAGCGGGAGAAGTCGGAGGTCGGGCAGGATGAAGGGGAACAAGGCAATTCTCGCGACAGTCTTGACCCCAGCAGAGTACTTCTTCGGACTTCCAGTCCAAGACAGGCTCATGTTTTTGCAGCCATGTCGGACCTAGAAGCAGAGAGTGAGACAGACAAGACAGTGTTGTGAACGTGTTGGAGACAATTTGAGCTGAGGCTCCCTCTGGCGGTTGCTGCCGGTACTGAGGCTGTATCGAATTACAGGGCCTTCTCACCTGCCAGCGACGACTGGCAATCAGGAGTCACTGACTGGGCTGATATAAGGGAGCTGCCTTCCCATGATCCTCGCCGGTGATCAATTGTTGCTTCCTGGTTCATTTGGAAGTCTGCTGGTGTCTTGCCTTCGTCTGCTACCTCAGATAAGATATTTTCTGCTTGTTTCTATTGTGTTTGCTATTTCCATTTTTGTCTGCACCTTTATGGAGGTTAGTCGGGTCCCCTCCTGGGGCCTGTGCTACTCTCTGTTTTCAGTAGCCACTGTTATTTGTTCAATTGCTCTTTCCCTGTTTTTGAGCGGCTGCGGGTTAGACTTGTTCACACTGAGATCTGATTTAGTGGGTGGCGAGATCGTGTGATCTCAGCATTTTTGAAATCAGAAGTGTTGGAAGTTTTGCTAGGGTTTTGCTGGGTTGCAGATAGTATTCTGTCCTGTCCTATCCTATTTAGGCAGTGTTTGGCCCCAGCGTTTGCTCACTCTATTTTCTGCCTGTGTTTGTGTTTCGTCTTGTCTATCCGTCATTATATGTTTGGGGGCTGCCTATTCCTTTGGGGCTATACTCCGGGCAGTTAGCTTTCCTGTTTCTATCTTTAGGTGTAGCTAGCTCTCCGGCTGTGCCGAGGCGTCTAGGACCACCGTAGGTATGCTCCACGGCTGCTTCTAGTTGTGCGGTTAGTTTAGGGATCTGCAACCCATTAGTTTCCAACCTCTCAGGTGTTTGGCTGCCTTGCTGTTTTGCTCCTGTCCTCCTCAGTTACCAAATCATAACAGGACAGCACATAAAGAGAAATCTTTTATGAAGCAGCATTCCTACCTGAAGTTCCACTGGTTCGGTAACGGAAAGAATGCTTTTGGGGAGAGGTCTTCCAACCAGCGAAGAAACCGCCAACGGATCCTGTAGATGTTGGATTGGGATTTTTATAGCTCCATGAGGGTCTGTTGGATTAAATTACCTGCAGAACCAGAGTCCAGGTAGACTGACTCATCAAAATGGATATCGCCACAGGAAACAGCTACTGACAGTCAGTGATGGAGAGGGGTAATTCTCGCCCAGAGTGGCCTCTTCAGCAGACCCTAGGCTCTGGAGTTTCCCGGTCTCTCTGGACAGGAGCGGATTATATGCTCATAATTGCCATAATAGAAGCACCTTTCCCTGGCATGACGTGCCTCCTGACAATGCTTGGACATCGTCACCTGGACAACTTGTTTAGACTCTGAGGAGAATGCCGAGGCTTGGTGTAAGACTGGCATTTGAAAGGTAGGTGCCAGGTGTATAGGTCTTCTCTCACGGGTCACCTCCTTGGAACGCTCCTGGAATCTGACGTCAATCCATGTAGCTAAAAGGTGGCCACTAGAGCCTCATTATTCCAGGCGAGTTCATACGAGAGAGCATGGAAATGTACAGCGTACTGACCCACTGTGAGGTTTCCCTGATGCAGTCAGAGGAGAGAAGACACCACTGAGGATGCATGGCTGGGCTCATCGAAAACTTTACACAAAACAAAATGATGATCCAATGGCCAAATTGATCAAAAATAGTAAATACAAATTTTATTATGAAACACATGATAAAATCACATAACATCATTAGGAGATTAGGAAAGCATGCCAGCAAAGTGTGATATTATAACGAAGCAACCATCTAGGTGAAGTACTTAATAGTACATATACGGGCATATATTTGTTCCTGTCCGCCAGGATTGTACCCAATAAATCCAAACAAGAAATACACGTATGTACATATATATCTCCTGACATAGTACTATAAATATATAGACCAATTAGCCACCACAGTAACATCTAATCTGCAATTGCATAGTACCATAGTCTATATATGGACAGAAAACAAAACCCCCATATATTATTGCCGGCTCTCAAGGTCCAACATAGGGACCGCCAAAGTTGCAGAGGACAGTGTCCAAAAAAATAACATATTTACCGGTGACAGGGAGACGGACGCGTACAGGCCAGAGATACCGACTCCCAGCGGTAGTGCATATGATTTTTTTGTGATGTTTGATATCCATGTAATGCTTTGTGTATAGATATATACTACTCTTTGTTCTTTATGACCAGACCACATATTCTACGGATTTAACTATGTTGTGTGTGTTGTTTCAATGTATATGTCCACCACCGCGTTTTTTAATGAGTATATTCTTTGCTGCACCGCTGGGAGTCGGTATCTCTGGCCTGTACGCGTCTGTCTCCCTGTCACCGCTGCCCCTCTCAGCAGTCGGCGTCTTTACATGGTGATTGAGCCCGTCCCGGCTCTTTCTGCTGTGTGACGCCGGCCCTGAGTGGCGTCGCGGTTGCCTTGGTGAAGAGACGCGTCACTTCCAGTCCGGGAATTCGACTTGCGGCAACGCGATTCACCGCATGGTGACTGTTTAGTATTTAAGGTGCGTTGACAGCCGCTATGTCAGGCCTCTTGAAAAAGGAGAGGTCCAAAACGCGCGTCGGGGCGGACGCGCTCATCTGGGTGACAGTGCCACTTCCAGCTCTCTGCAGCTACTTACCGGTAAATATGATATTTTTTTGAACACTGTCCTCTGCAACTTTGGCAGTCCCTATGTTGGACCTTGAGAGCCGGCAATAATATATGGGGGTTTTGTTTTCTGTCCATATATAGACTATGGTACTATGCAATTGCAGATTAGATGTTACTGTGGTGGCTAATTGGTCTATATATTTATAGTACTATGTCAGGAGATATATATGTACATACGTGTATTTCTTGTTTGAATTTATTGGGTACAATCCTGGCGGACAGGAACAAATATATGCCCGTATATGTACTATTAAGTACTTCACCTAGATGTTTGCGTCGTTATAATGTCACACTTTGCTGGCATGCTTTCCTAATCTCCTAATGATGTTATGTGATTTTATGATGTGTTTCCTAATAAAATTTGTATTTACTATTTTTGATAAATTTGGCCATTGGATCATCATTTTGTTTTGTGTTCTCTGAGTTGATGAGAGGCTCCAATCTATATGGACACATGGAAAGGGTAAATTACTGATTTTAATTCATACCATGTGTCCTTGTCACACTTGTTGTCTTTGGTTCATCAAAAACTTTCCAGAACGCCCCTAAAAATGACTGAAGATTTGACGCAAGAGGGTCCTCTCTCCCATAGGGAATTGAGCCATGCCAGATGTATCGCGCTGTTCCGAGGGACCCTCCTCCCTGCAGGACCCCGGATCCAAGATGTCCTCGGGGTCCTTCCAGGTCCTGCAGGGAGGCGGCTTCCTCAGTGCCTGCTGAGAGCAGACGCTGAGGAAGCCTGCAGCAGTGGCAGTGAGATCGCTGGTCTCTGAGGGTCCCAGGGAAGCACGCAGGGAGCCCCCTCCCTGCGCGATGCTTCCCTGTACCGCCGGAATAATGCAATCATCTTTTTTCGCAGTGTGCCAGGGGTTAATGTGCCCGGAGCGGTCCGCGACCGCTCCTGGCACATGGTGCCGGGTGTCCGACACACCGCCGCGACCAGCTGCGCTCCCCCCGGGAGCGCAGCTGATCGCCTATGACGTACTATCCCGTCCTTGGGAATTAAGTCCCAGGGCACATGGACGGGATAGTACGTCCGATGACAGAAAGGGGTTAATGGTGTCGGAGTCTCTGTGGCCTTTCAGAAAAGTTGTGTATATACTGACTGACAGATCATGTGACACTTAGATTGCACACAGGGGGACTTCCTTTCACTAAGCATGTGACTTATGAAGAGAATTGTTTGCACCAGAAATTTTTTAGGGTATTCATAGCACATGCCAATATTTAGTTATTTAATTCCATAAATTTAATTTATGCCTATATTTTTTTTTCGCTTCACCAACTTAGACTATTTAGTGCTGATGCATCACCCAAATTATTTAAACACAGGTTGTAATGTAAAAAAATAGGTAAAAAGCCAAGGGGGGTGAAAGCTTTTGCAAGCCACTGTATGTCTGCCAAATGTTCCCCTATGGCAACATTACAGTATGTCAGGAAAAGCTCCATGCATAAGGTGGGCACATCTAAAAAAGAGAATAATAAGCAAATATCTCAACCATTATTAGAACAATGTTCTCCTGGTGTTTGCATGTGTTTCCTCCAGATTCTCAGGTTTCCTTCCACATTCTATAGACCTACTGATAGGGAATGTAGATTGTGAGCCCTGATGAGAACAGTGATGATAATGTTGCTATATAAGTAAAATAAATAAATAAATGCATTGGTGGGTCGTAGTAATATACACTGCTCCAAAAAATAATGGGAACACGTAAACAACAGAATATAACTCCAAGTAAATCAAACTTCTGTGAAATCAAACTGTCCACTTAGGAAGCAACACTGATTGACAATCAATTTCACATGCTGTTGTGCAAATGGAATAGACAACAGATGGAAATTATTGTCAATTATCAAGACACACTCAATAAAGGAGTGGTGCTGCAGGTGGGGACCACAGACCACATCTCAGTATCAATGCTTTGTGGCTGATGTTTTGGTCACTTTTGAATGTTGGTTGTGCTTTCACACTCGTGGTAGCATGAGACGGACTCTACAATCCACACAAGTGGCTCAGGTAGTGCAGCTCATCCAGGATGGCACATCAATGTGAGCTGTGGCAAGAAGGTTTGCTGTGCCTGTCAGCGTAGTGTCCAGAGGCTGGAAGCGCTACTAGGAGACAGGCCAGTACACCAGGAGACGTGTAGGGGGCCATAGGAGGGCAACAACCCAGCTGCAGGACCGCTACTTCCACCTTTGTGCAAGGAGGAACAGGAGGAGCTGTCAAGATCCCGTCTGGGTTGGAGCCGATGTTACTGCAAACACTAGGGAAAGCAGAGGCAGGTAGCGTAGTCAGATGGCAGCCGGAGGTCGGTTCACAGGAGAGCAGTGTTTGTAGCAATGGATCAGGCGGATAACGTAGTCAGGTGGCAGCCGGAGGTCGGTACACAGGAAAGGCAGTTCGGTAACAGAGGAGCAGGCAGATAACGTAGTCAGAAGGCAGGCCGAGGTCGGTTCACAGGAGAGCAGTGTTTGTAGCAATGGATCAGGCGGAGAGCGTAGTCAGAAGGCAGGCCGAGGTCGGTTCACAGGAGAGCAGTGTTTGTAGCAATGGATCAGGAGGAAACGCTTGACTAAAGGCTTGGAGCTCAATAATCTCGCAATGACACACCCACAGGGCCAGGTTTATATAGGGTGTGTAATTGGCAATCAGAGGCCCAATCAAGAGAGCACTAGGTGTAGCCAATCAGGAAGAACAGTCAATGGTATCTGGATTCAGCAAGGAACTTTGCAGCCAGCAGAATAGCTCAGATGGTAGAGCTGCTGGCCAGTGGACAAGAGGTACTGGGTTCGACTCCTGACAGTACTCCCCTCCTTCCAGGATGGCCTCTGGACATCTCAGGAGCTGGCTTATCCGGGTACCTCTGATGAAAGGCTCTTGTTAGTCTAGGAGCATGGATGTTGTCCCTTGGTTCCCATGAATTTTCCTCTGGTCCGTAACCCTTCCACTGCACCAGATACTGCAGTTTACCTCTGAATTTTCGGGAGTCCAGAATCTTATCCACAATGTATTCTTCTTCACCACGGATCCTTTCTGGTGGAGGAGGTGGCTGAATTCTTCCTGGAAACGGGTTTTCACAGAAGGGTTTGAGCAAGGATATGTGAAACACTGGATGAATCTTTAGATTGTTGGGAAGTTTTAAACGAAAAGCAACCTGGTTAATTTTTGCAGAAATTTGAAAAGGTCCAATGATTTCTGACCCAATTTGGAGGATGGCACATGTGTCTTAAGGTTTTTAGTGGACAGCCAAACTTTGTCTCCAACCTGAAGAGCAGGGGCACTCTCCGATGTTTATCTGCTGCTTCCTTATATTCTTCCTGGGTCTTGAGCAATATCTCTGATAATTCCTTCTGGGATTCCTGTAATTTTGTAAGCCTGTCATTAACAGCAGGAATGGGAGTGTTCACTGGCAGATTAGGGATAAATACTGGATGTACTCCATAATTAGCAAAAAATGGGGTTTGAGATGTAGCGCTATGTATGGAGTTGTTGTAGGCAAACTCTGCTGTTGGTAAATAGTCCACCCAGTCATCCTGAAGATAGGAAATGAAGCAACGGAGGTATTGCTCCAAAGTCTGGTTCGTTCTCTCCGTCTGGCCATTGGACTGAGGATGGAAAGCGGTAGAAAGATTCACCGTGACTCCCAAGGCTGTACAGAAACTCTTCCAAAATTTTGACATAAACTGAACGCCTCTGTCAGACACCACGCTGTCAGGAATTCCATGTAACCTGAATACCTCTTTGATCATCAGTTCTGCAGTTTTTTCAGCAGTAGGAATTCCTTCAGTTGGAATAAAGTGGGCCATTTTTGTGAGTCGGTCCACTATGACAAGGATGACGGTCATCTGTTTAGAAGGGGGTAGTTCCACAATAAAATCCATGGAAATAGATCCCCAAGGCCTGGATGGAACTGGGAGTGGTTGTAAGAGTCCTAGAGGAGACGATCGTGGGGTCTTGTTTCGTGCGCATGTTAAACAGGTTGAAACATATTTCCTCACGTCCTTCCTACAATTAGGCCACCAAAGAAACGAAGTAGTAAGTCTTGTGTTTTTGCAACTCCAGGATGTCCTGCCAGTTTAGAATCATGGACACTTTTGAGGACTTCAAGGCGAGAAGATTCAGGTACATATATTTGGTGTTTCTGCATCCAAAACCCCTCTTTGAATGAAAGATCGACGTCTTCCGAAGGATGATTAAGGAAAGAGTCCTCTTGATATCCATCTTTAATTCTATTACATAGTCCTTTAGAGTGCAATATTCCCAAAAAATTTTTAGGGCTTAGAATTGTATCATCATTACTAGACCTCTCCTGAGGTTCCGAACACATCCTGGACAGGGCGTCAGCCTTGCCATTTCTTGAACCAGGCCGGTAAGAGATTATAAAATTGAATCTTGAGAAAAATAAGGCCCATCGTGCTTGTCTTGCAGACAATCTTTTTGCTGTACGGAGGAATTCAAGATTCTTGTGGTCCGTGAGAACAGTCACAGGGTGATTGGCACCTTCCAGAAGATGTCTCCACTCGGAGAAGGCAACTTTAATGGCTAACAGTTCTTTATTACCAATGTCGTAGTTCTTTTCTGCAGATGACATGGTGTGGGAAAGAAACGCACATGGGTGAAGTTGCATCTTGTCCCCAACTCGCTGAGACAGAATGGCTCCCACTGCAGAGTCCGAGGCGTCCACTTCGACAGTAAATGGCAATTCAGGATTTGGGTGTACTAACAATGGAGCAGACGTAAAAAGAGTTTTCAACTTGTCAAAAGCCTCCTGTGCCTCCGAGAACCAGAAAAATGCTTTGGTCTTTTTTGTTAGTGTAGTAATTGGTAGTATGATCCGTGAAAAGTTCTTTATAAATTTTCGGTAAAAATTTGCAAATCCTATGAAACGCTGGACGTCTTTTAAATTTCTTGGAACAGGCCAGTCTACTACAGCATTGATTTTGCCGGGATCCATGCTCAGACCTTCTGGGGAGATGATATATCCCAGAAATTGGATACTGGTTTGTTCAAACTCACATTTTTCAAGTTTAATGTAGAGATGGTTCTCCTGTAGTCGTTCCAAGACTAACTGGACGTGCCTGCGATGCTCTTCCAAGGTGTCTGAAAATATAAGAATGTCATCGAGATAAGCCACAACGAATTGTTCCAAGAAATCTCGAAATACATCATTAATAAAATGTTGAAAGGTGGCTGGGGCATTGCTAAGGCCAAAGGTCATAACAAGAGATTCAAAATGTCCATATCTCGTTCTGAAGGCGGTCTTCCACTCATCTCCTGGGCGAATCCGTATGAGGTTGTAAGCCCCTCTAAGATCCAGCTTCGTAAAGATTTTCGCAGAACGGAGTCTCTCAAATAGTTCAGGAATCAAGGGTAGCGGGTAGCGATTCTTGACAGTGATATTATTCATCTCTCTGTAGTCAATACATGGCCGCAGAGTGGAGTCTTTCTTTTCAACAAAGAACAGGGGTGCCCCAGCTGGAGATGTGGAAGGTCGAATAAAGCCTTTCTCTAAATTTTCATCCAGGAACTTTCTTAATACCTTCAATTCAGGTTCGGAAAGATTGTAAATCCGTCCAAATGGAATGGTTGCTCCTGGCAGCAATTCAATGGGACAGTCGTAAGGACGGTGAGGAGGTAATTGATCTGCTTTCTTCTTACTGCAGACATCAGAGAACTGCTGATATTGAGGTGGTAGTTTCTCTTCCTTCTCATGCGAAATCTCAGAGATTTGGACTTGTTGGAGAACAGGGGTTCCTTATGACAATTATTCTTACAGTAGTCAGATGGAAAGGTGATGGTCCTTGATGCCCAGTTGATAGAAGGGTTATGGACTGAAAACCAGGGGATCCCTAGAATAACCGGAAATTTCGGAGATGAAATAAGGTGGAAACTGACAGCTTCATGATGATCCGGGTCGATACAAATCTCCAGTTCGATTGTCTCATGCGTGACAGGTCCAGAAGACAAAGGTGATCCATCCACAGTTTCCATTTCAATTGGTGTGGATTTGGTCCTACTGGAAATATTATTATCACGTGTAAATTTTAAGTCCATAAAATTTCCTCCTGCTCCCGAATCCAACAGGGCAGAGCATTGTATTTTTTGGGTGCCCATTACAACCTGAATGGGGATTACAAAATTAGATGATGTGGTATGTATTTTGTCTATTTCTGGCGTTACTGATGAGATAGTCTGCAAGATGGAATCCGACTGCTGAGAAAGGTCCGTATTGCTGGCAGACCTGTTGTTGGTAAAGGCTATAGTCCTTTTGTTAGGACAGTTGATGGCATAGTGTCCAGGGTCCCCACAATAGAGGCAGAGATGTTCTGCACGTCGCCTCTCCTTCTCCTGTGCAGAGAGTGGTCTTCGGATGACGTCGATCTGCATCGGTTCAGACACAACTTGCGTCTTTTCTTGGTGGTCTGATGCTGAAAATGAGAAGCCAGGGCTATTCCCAAGTGCTCGCAGTCTCTCCTTTCTCCTTTCAGTAAGTCTCTGGTCAATCCGGATACATAGTTGAATAAAGTCCTCCAACTGGTCAGGGGTCTCAACCCTGGCAAGCTCGTCTTTCACTGGTTCTGATAGCCCTCGTCGAAATTGACTTCTCTGGGCCGCTGGATTCCAGGTGGTGTCGGCCACCCAGCGACGGAACTCCGATGTATATTCCGCAACAGAGCGACGTCCTTGGCGCAAATTATGTAATTTGGTTTCTGCTGTGGCACAGCGGTTTGGGTCATCAAAAACTTGATTCATAGCTGCGGTGAAGGCTTCCAGGTCATTAAGGAGGTCATAGTCCTTTTCTACATAAGGTGAAGCCCAAGCAAGAGCTTCATCCGTCAGGAGATTTATCATGAAAAAAACTTTCTTCCTCTCACTGGTAAAGGGAGCAGGTTGCATCTGGAAGTATATGCGGCATTGATTGAGGAATCCTCGGTACTGCTTGCGATCCCCACTGAACTTTGCAGGCAGCGGCAGCCGCGCGTTTGATTCGGACCCTGAATTGCGCACGTCCAGAAGTTGTTTTTGTAGCTCAATTACTTCCTGTTGTATCGCCGTGAAATCAGTTTGTAACTTGGCATATTTTCCTTGAGAGTCAGTACAAAAACTTTGAAGCTCCGTAACTTGCCGTCTCAGGGTGTTCACAGCGGACTCCATTTTGGCGCGAGATTATTCTGTCAAGATCCCGTCTGGGTTGGAGCCGATGTTACTGCAAACACTAGGGAAAGCAGAGGCAGGTAGCGTAGTCAGATGGCAGCCGGAGGTCGGTTCACAGGAGAGCAGTGTTTGTAGCAATGGATCAGGCGGATAACGTAGTCAGGTGGCAGCCGGAGGTCGGTACACAGGAAAGGCAGTTCGGTAACAGAGGAGCAGGCAGATAACGTAGTCAGAAGGCAGGCCGAGGTCGGTTCACAGGAGAGCAGTGTTTGTAGCAATGGATCAGGCGGAGAGCGTAGTCAGAAGGCAGGCCGAGGTCGGTTCACAGGAGAGCAGTGTTTGTAGCAATGGATCAGGAGGAAACGCTTGACTAAAGGCTTGGAGCTCAATAATCTCGCAATGACACACCCACAGGGCCAGGTTTATATAGGGTGTGTAATTGGCAATCAGAGGCCCAATCAAGAGAGCACTAGGTGTAGCCAATCAGGAAGAACAGTCAATGGTATCTGGATTCAGCAAGGAACTTTGCAGCCAGCAGAATAGCTCAGATGGTAGAGCTGCTGGCCAGTGGACAAGAGGTACTGGGTTCGACTCCTGACAGGAGCACTGCCAAAGCCCTGCAAAATGACCTCCAGCAGGCCACAAATGTGCATGTGTCAGCACAAACTGTTAGAAACCGACTCCATGAGGATGGTCTGAGTGCCCGACGTCCAAAGATGGGGGTTGTGCTCACAGCCCAACACCGTGCAGTACACTTGGCATTTGCCACAGAACAGGATTGGCAAATTCGCCACTGACGCTGTGTGCTCTTCACAGATGAAAGCAGGTTCACACTGAGCACATGTGACAGAAGTGAAAGAGTCTGGAGACGCCGTGGAGAGCGATCTGCTGCTTGCAACATCCTTCAGCATGACCGGTTTGGCAGTGGGTCAGTAATGGTGTGTGGTGGCATACCTTTGGAGGGCCGCACAGCCCTCCATGTGCTCGCGAGAGGTAGCCTGACTGCCATTAGGTACCGAGATGAGATCCTCAGACCCATTGTGAGACCTTAAGCAGGTGTACTTGGCCCTGGGTTCCTTCTGATGTATGACAATGCTAGGCCTCCTGTGGCTGGAGTGTGTCAGCAGTTCCTGCATGATGAAGGCATTGATACTATAGACTGGCCTGCCTGTTCCCCAGAACTGAAACCAATCGAGCACATCTGGGACATCATGTCTCACTCCATCCACCAACGTCACGTTGTACCACAGACTGTCCAGGAGTTGTCGGATGCTTTAGTCCAGGTCTGGGAAGAGATCCCTCATGAGACCATCCTCTGCCTCATCAGAGCATGCCCAGGCATTGTAAGGAGGTGATACAGAGACAGGGAGGTCATACGGGCACGTGGAGGCACACACACTACTGAGCATCATTTTGACTTGTTTTAAGGACATTACATTCCACTTTAATTTTGTGGGTGACTCCAAATCCAGGCCTCTATTGGTTAATAAATTTGATTTCCATTGATGATTTTTTTGTGTGATTTTGTTGACAGCACATTCAACTTTGTACAGAACAAAGATTCAATGAGAATATTTCATTCATTCAGATCTAGGATGTGTTATTTGAGTGTTCCTTATATTTTTTTTGAGCAGTGAACTTACAGTGTAATGATCACAAACTGCCACAAGATGTCAGCAGTCCCCAGTCACATCAATTACAGGGTACAGCGCACTTTTTACTCCAGCAGTCGAAACACACCGAAAGAACAGAACATGTCCTGGTCATATTCTGTTTTTTTGCATGTTTTTTTCCTGATATCTAGTGATATTGGTGGAAACATAATGGAAAAAGTATGTTTTTAACATTTTTTTTATGACCACACAGGAACAATAAAATACTGTGGTAAGACGACTCGCTCGGCTCTCCAGGAGGTAGACTCAGGACACACGTTCTCAGGTTTTCCTTCTGCTGGTTTATTATCAGCCATAAACTCATGCAGGTTTCGCAGGAAAACTAAACATGACCCCTCTGGGTTAAACGGGAAAAAAAAAAAAAAACAAACAATAACTCAGTCCATAGATGAGTGGGTTCCACCCGCTCTCGGTAGCATAAACTGCACGGCTAAAGTCCTTGTGGAAAGCTCTGCAGCTTCCACTATAATGTCTGGAGACTTTCCTCTCCAGACCACACTCCAGAGAAAAAAAAACAGGACTGAGCTTTTATCCATTGCTCTGCCACACCCTGAGGGGAGGTAGGGGGAATGCCTCCCGCCCTCTTTGACATTCCCATAAAACCGCACCTCCTTTAACAGAGTAAACCTACCAGCATATAACATGCTGGCAGATAAATAAAGTAGGTTTTAGTTCACACAGGAGAGCATCCTGTGTGACACATACCTCCCCTCCCATATAAAACCAGTGACACTGTCACATATTCCCCCCTCTGCCCAAAGCCGGGGGTTTGGGCAACTTCTGACACCAGACAGGGAATCCTAGAGAGGGCATCTGCATTCCCATGTAACTTCCCTGGCCTATGCTCCACGTGAAAGTTAAAATCTTGAAGCTCTAGGAACCATCTAGTTACCCTAGCATTTTTTCCCCTCTTTTCCCTCAACCATCTCAACAGGGCATGGTCTGATACTAATTTAAACTTCCGGCCTAGTAGGTAATATTTCAGTGTATCTACGGCCCATTTTATGGCTAAACACTCTTTTTCTACTATGGCGTAGTTCTTCTCGCAGGAGGACAGCTTTCGGCTTAGATAATGGGATGTTCTTCCCAATTTATTTCTTGGGAGAGTACGGCCCCTAGACCAACCTCTGATGCGTCAGTCTGGACCACAAATTCTTTTTTAAAGTCTGGCGCGACCAGGACAGGCTGCTTGCACAGTGTTAGCTTCAGCTTTTGAAATGCGGTCTCCGTTTCTTCCGTCCATTTCACCATGGTTGATTTGGTGCCTTTTAGAAGATCTGTTAGTGGGGCGGCCATCGTGGCGAAATTCGGGATAAACCGCCGGTAGTATCCCACCATTCCCAGGAATGCTTTCACCTGCTTCTTTAAGAGCGGTTGCGGCCAGGTTTGAATTGCCTCCACTTTCTTGATTTGCGGCTTTATTTCGCCTCTCCCAACAACATAGCCCAGGTACTTGGCCTCCTCTTTTCCGATGGCACACTTTCTCGGATTTATGGTAAATCCTGCTTTCCTTAGCGCGTCCAAAACGGCCTGTAGTTTGGGTAGGTGACTAGCCCAGTCTGGGCTAAAGACCACAATGTCGTCGAGGTAGGCTGCGGCATACTTCTTATGTGGGGCTAGGATCCGATCCATAGCCCTCTGGAAAGTGGCTGGGGGCCCCCTGTAGTCCGAACGGCATCCGCTTGTATTGAAAACAGCCATCAGGTGTTGAGAAAGCCGTCTTCTCTTTAGCCATCTGGGACATGGGGATCTGCCAGTAGCCCTTCGTCAGGTCAAGAGTGGTGATGTACCTCGCCGGTCCAAGCCTCTCGATGAGTTCGTCGAGGCGGGGCATCGGGTACGCGTCACACTTGGATACCTCATTTAGCCGACGGTAGTCATTACAAAACCTCCACTCTCCATTGGGTTTCGGCACGAGGACGATTGGGCTCGACCACCCACTCTTGACTCCTCTATTACCCCGAGGTCTAACATCCTCTTCACCTCAGCCGAGATCACCTCCCGGCGTGCTTCCGGAATCCGATACGGCTTCAAATTCACTCGTACATGCGGTTCTGTCAGCACGTCATGCTCTACCACTTGTGTATGCCCTGGCAACTCTGAGAACAGCTCCCGATTCTGCTGTAGTAATTCTCGACACTGTTTCTTCTGGGCCGGTGATAGAGTCTCTGCAATAGTGACCTCCTCCCAAGGTTCCTTGTCTTCTGGTGCGGCTCCCAGGCAAGGAGTTTCCACAGGTTCACGGTCCCGCCACGGCTTGAGCAAGTTTACATGATATATTTGATGTGCCTTCCTTCGGCCAGGCTGGTGGACTTTATAATTAATCTCGCTGACTTTCTCCACCACCTCGTATGGACCTTGCCATTTGGCGAGGAACTTGCTCTCGACGGTAGGATCAGCACCAAAACACAGTCTCCGGGCTGGAACTGTCTTAGTCTCGCCGACCGGTTATAGACCCTCGCCTGGGCTTCCTGCGCCTGGAGGAGATGTTCCTTTACGATGGGCATCACCTTTGACATTCTCTCCTGTAACTGGGCGACATGTTCGATGATGCTCCGGTGTGGCGTGACTTCAGCCTCCCAAGTTTCCTTGGCGATGTCTAGGAGTCCTCTTGGATGCCGCCCATATAGGAGCTCAAATGGAGAGAAGCCAGTGGAGGCTTTGAGGAACTTCTCTGACCGAGAAAAGCAGAATGGGAGCAGGTAGTCCCAGTCTCTCCCATCCTTTTCAACGACCTTCTTGAGCATCGCCTTTAAGGTCTTGTTGAAGCGTTCCACTAGGCCGTCCGTTTGTGGGATGATAAACCGAGGTCCGCAGCTGAGTTATCTGAACGACTTCTGCAAAGCTCCTTCATCACCTTGCTCATGAAGGGGGTTCCTTGGTCTGTTAGAATCTCTTTTGGTAGACCTTTCAGAGCAAAAATATGGACCAACTCTCGGGCTATACTTTTACTGGACATGTTCCTTAGGGGAACCGCTTCTGGATACCGAGTCGCATAGTCCATGACGACCAGGATATATTGGTGTCCCCGAGCTGATTTGACTATGGGGCCCACGAGGTCCATGGCAATCCTCTCAAAGGGAACCTCTATCACAGGTAGTAGAACTAAGGGGCTACGGAAGTGGGAGGAGGGAGCGGTTTATTTGGCAGGTGGGGCAGGACCTACAAAAGTTTTTGAATTTCTCGATAACACCCTGGCCAATAAAACCTCCTCAGTATCCTCTCCTGAGTTTTCTCGACTCCTAGGTGTCCCCCCAGAACATGTGAATGGGCCATATCTAGCACCCGTCGTCTGTATGGCCCCGGCACTAAAAGCTGTTCCACTATCTCACCGCCCCTCAGTTTGGCCACCTGATATAGCAACTCCCCCTGTACTGCAAAGTGAAGAAATATGGTGTCGGCCCCCGGCTCTTGGGCAACCCCATTACATACAGTAACCTGGTCGAACGCCCCCTTTTAAAGTCAGGTCTCGAACTTGAGCAGTCCCAAAGTTCTCTCTGGACATATCTAACGCAGGTAGGTCGGCCTGCTCGGTCACCACGTCTCACCCTCATCACCGACAAGGACGCACAGTGGGAACTCCTCTCTCTGAGACTCTGTCGGGGTTCTTCTTCAAGGATCTCACTTTTCCCCATGCTACTTAGTCCCGTTCCCTTTCCCCACAAGTCCCAGAATAAGGGAAAATCACGGCCCAATATAACGGGATGTATCAGGTCCTTTACCACCACGACTTCCTGGGACTGGGCACCACAGTCTGTCCCCACTGTTACTGTGGCCACGGGATAGTCCTTGGCGTCACCATGGATGCACCGAACACCCAGGGTTTTGGAAGGGATCAACTGGTGGGGAAGGGATGCTCTGATCAAGGTCACCAGACTCCCGGAGTCCAACAGTCCAAGCACTTTTATTCCATTAATGGATACTTGTCACGCTGTCTAATGATATGGTACGATGTCAGTAACTATTCTTACAGAAACAACACTCTATACAACATATAGTTTAGCAACATCAGCATGTAAATATAGAATAGATTTACCTGACACGATATCCGTTGAACTCAGGGTTAATCTTGAGGACTTGATACGCTGTCACAGGAAAGAGGAGGACCGGGGTCTAACCTGACCCTAAAACTGGGGTCCTAACTAATCCCTCACCTTGGAGGTACTGATAATGGTTCAGAGGTCCAAGTCTCCAGCCTAACCTAGTCTCCTATCAGTCCCTGAACCCTGTAATCAGTCCTAAGAAGGACCCTGACTACCACCAAAGGGATATGGCTGATCTCTGCTAAATACACAGATTAGACATATAGGACAGACTGGAGAAAACACAGACTCGCATACACACTCAAACACAGAAGGAACATAAATGGTCTGGGATATAAAACTCTGAGCAAGTTGAGCTTAAAACAACTAAGGAGCTCTTTAACTTAAGTCTATACAGATTCAATCCTATCTGTGGTCTGCATGAAGAATTTCACTGGCAACTCCCAAAACAGACAACCAGGATTTAAAGGAAACCAATCAACAAATAATCAATTGCAGCCGGGAGAAACTGAACCCAGTCCAGAACCGAGCACAGACAGAATTAACTCCCTCACTGCCAAACACAAAGAAACAGCAACTCAGCCGTGAGAAGTCAGAATGTGGCAACCGCGACGATCTTCGTGGCGATGCACACATGACAATACTGCACATGCCTGCGGTCCCTCGCCGGTCGACAGTCCACGCTACAGCTGATAGGCATAATAGGAGACCCGTCGGCCTAGGCTGCAGTCCATGGGCTCAGGGGATATTTGACACCTGGCGGCTACATGTCCAGGGTTGTGACATCGCCAGCAAACTATATCTTTCCCAACTGTTCTAAAGGCACCTTCAATAGGAGTGGGACGCCCCCCATGGTGGCTCTAGACCCCTTCCGTGGTGAACCCACCCCCTTTTGGGTATCCCAGTAGGGAGAAATGACTGCATCCGGTTTTCCAAGAGATCTCTCAACTACCTGGTACCTCTCTACCAGGCCGATAAAGTCATCTGCGTTCTGGGGGATCACCCTGGGCAACCCAGGTCTGTACTGACTTGGGGAGGGAATGCATGAATCTGTCAATCACCACCCGCTCAACCATCTGGGCCGGAGTGGAGGAGTCCGGTTGTAGCCACTTCTGAAACAAGATGCAGTAGGTCAAACATCTGCGAACGAGGGGTTTGTTGCTAGCATACGCCCAGTGATGAACTCGCTGGGCTCTTACTGACATATTTACTCCCAGACGTGCTAAGATCTCTGTCTTTAGTTTGGGATACTCCTTAGCATCTTGCAGCGCCAAGTCAAAATACGCTTTTTGGGGTTCACCCGATAAATATGGCGCCAGAACCTCTGCCCACTGTGCTGGTGGAAGTCTCTCCCGATCAGCCACCCTCTCAAAAACAGTCAGAAATGCTTCTACATCATCCCCAGGGGTCATCTTCTGCATGGCCCGCCTTACCGCCTTCCTGACGTGAGAATCATCAGTCGGCCCGGGCTGGGGTGGCCGCCCTGCTCTGGATGGCGTCCCCAAAAGCTGTATCTGCTGTTGCGCCTCCTGCTGGTGCTGCTGCTGCGACTTTTCCTGCAACTGGATCTGCTGAAGCAACAGTTTGGTCGTCTCCTGGTGCTGCTGCTGTATGCTCTGCTGGGCCTGCTGTATGCTCTGCTGGCTCTGTAGTGTTGCTGCTGCATGCTCTGCTGGGCCCTGGACAGGTGCTTAACGAGCTCCTCCCATGCTGCCGGACTTCTCTGGCTGGCTGGCAGCCTTCACCCAGGACATCCACCGGTCTTTGTAGCAGGTACACGTTCCTGGAATCCTGCACGCACTCTCACACCAACTGTGGTAAGACGACTCGCTCGGCTCTCCAGGAGGTAGACTCAGGACACACGTTCTCAGGTTTTCCTTTCTGCTGGTTTATTATCAGCCATAAACTCATGCAGGTTTCGCAGGAAAAGTAAAACAATGACCCCTCTGGGTTAAACGGGAAAAACATTAAAAAAAAAAACAATAACTTAGTCCATAGATGAGTGGGTTCCACCCGCTCTAGGTAGCATAAACTGCACGGCTAAAGTCCTTGTGGAAAGCTCTGCAGCTTCCACTATAATGTCTGGAGACTTTCCTCTCCAGACCACACTCCAGAGAAAAAAAAACAGGACTGAGCTTTTATCCATTGCTCAGCCACACCGTGAGGGGAGGTAGGGGGAATGCCTCCCGCCCTCTTTGACATTCCCATAAAACCGCACCTCCTTTAACAGAGTAAACCTACCAGCATATAACAAGCTGGCAGATAAATAAAGTAGGTTTTAGTTCACACAGGAGAGCATCCTGTGTGACACATACCTCCCCTCACATATAAAACCAGTGACACTGTCACAATACATTTTTTTTCCCATTCTGTAACAAATTTTTATATATTGAACTTATTTTTTTTACTGTGGTGGCAACAGCGATTTGTATAGATAGTGGCAATTTTATTTTCCTCGATATATTATAAAGGTCTTAAAAAACCCTTGGGGCGATATTTAAATACTGAAATGTTTTTATGTTCATCTTATTTTCCTTGTAGCTGGGGCTGGTATATTAGCCCCAGTTACAGGGGAAATGCCTCCTGTCTCCATAGCAGAGCGATGTGTGCTACCTATGACCCAGCAGCTCCTGCTCCTTCCCTATACACAGCGATCACTTGTCCCCGTGTATGGAGGTGGAAGGGTCATCATCGCTTCCTATTACTGTAAGCGAAGAGCTTCTTTAGTGATGGAAAGGGCACAGATGGGGACTCTGGCTGTCTGGCAGCTGTATATTCACTTCAGCAACTACACAATTGCTAGCAGCTGCGCTCCATGGGGTCGATCTGTTGCACATAACAATAAGATATACAGTTGTGCTCAAAAGTTTACATACCCCCGCAGAATTTTTGCTTTTTTGGCCTTTTTTCAAAGAATGTGAATGATAACACCAAAACGTTTTCTCCACTTGTGGTTAGTCGTTGGGTGAAGCCATTTATTGTCAAACTACTGTGTTTTCTCTTTTTAAATCATAATGACAACCCAAAACTTCCAAATAACCCTGATCAAAAGTTTACATACCCTATTACTTAATACCGTGTATTACCCCCTCTAATGTCAATGACAGCTTGAAGTCTTTTGTGGTAGTTGTGGATGAGGTTCTTTATTTTCTCAGATGGTAAAGCTGCCCATTCTTCTTGGAAAAAAGGCTCCAGTTACTGTAAATTCCTGGGCTGTCTAGCATGAACTGCGCGCTTGACATCTCCCCAGAGAGGCTCAATGATATTGAGGTCAGGAGACTGAGATGGCCACTCCAGAACCTTCACTTTGTTTTGCTGCAGCCAATGACAGGTCAACAAGGCCTTATGTTTTGGATCGTTGTCATGTTGGAACGTCCAAGTACGTCCCATGCGCAGCAGTATTTGCTGATAACGTGCTGCATTCATCTTTCCTTCAACTTTGACCAAGTTTCGTGTGCCTTTGTCGCTCACACATCCCCAAAATATCAGCGATCCAACTCCATGTTTTACAGTAGGAATGGTGTTCCTTTCATCATAGGCCTTGTTGCCCTCTCTCCAAAAGTAACGTTTATGGTTGTGGCCAAAAAGTTCTATTTTGGTCTCATCACTCCAAATTACCTTGTTCCAGAAGGTTTGAGGCTTGTCTCCATGCTGTTTTGTGCTTTGTAGGCAAGATACTTTGTGGCATTTGCGCAGTAGTGGCTTTCATCTGGCGACTCGACCATGCAGTCCATTTTTCTTCAAGTGCCTCCTTATTGTGCATCTTGAAACAGCCACACTGCTAGTATTGAGAGTCCAGTATTTCAGCTGATGTTATTTGTGTGTTTTTCTTTGCATCCGGAACAATTTTCTTAGCAGTTGTGGGCAAAATTTTTGTTGGTCTACCTGACCGTGGTTTTGTTTTTACAGAGCCCCTGATTTTCCATTTGTTTATCACAGTTTGAACACTGCTGACTGGCATTATCAATTCCTTGGATATCTTTTTGTATCCCTTTCATGTTTTATACAGTTCAATTACCTTTTCCCGTAGATTCGTTGACAATTCTTTTGCTTTTCCCATGACTCACAATCCAGAAACGTCAGTGGCAGGATGAAAGATGCAACAGTCTGTCTGGATCCCAGAAACTCAGCTTTTATGCACACACACTGATTACATGCAAACAGGTCCCAGGTGAGGATGTTACCTTTAGTAGCAAGTCAAATCCATTTGTGTCAACTTCTGTGCATGTTATCAGGCCAAAATCACCAGGGTGTGAACTTTTGATCAGGGTCATTTGGATGTTTTTGGATTGTCATTATGATTTAAAAAGAGAAAACACAGTAGTTTAACAATAAATGGATACACCCAATCACTAACCATGACAGGAGATAAAGTTTTGATGTTATCATTCATATTCGCTGAAAAAAGGCCAAGAAAGGAAAAATTCTGCCGGGGTATGTAACCTTTTGAGCACAAGTATATATACATTATATATAAGCAATACACTCACCTGATGAAAGGGCTTTTTGGATGGGTAATTGGCAGCATCATGGTGTGATTTGTCATATATCAAAAGGAACCCAGGGACCAGTGCACCTGCTTAAGGTCTCACAATGGGTCTGAGGATCTCATCCCGGGACCTAATGGCAATCTGGGTACCTCTGGCTAGCACATGGAGGGCTATGCAGCCCTACTAAGAAATGCCTCCTCACCCACTACTGACCCACTGCCAAACTGGTCACACTGGAGGATGTTGCAGGCAGCAGAACGTTCTCCACGGGGGTCTCCAAACTCTGTCATATATGCTCAGTGTGAACCTGCTCTCATCTGTGAAGAGCAAAGGACGCCAATGTCGAATCTTCCAATCTTGGTGTTCTCTGGTAAATGCCAATCGTCCTGCACAGTGTTGGGCTGTAAGTACAACACCCACTTGTGGACGTTGGGCTCTCATACCACCTTTATGGAGTCTGTTTCTGAGAGTTCGAGCAGACACATGGATGTTAGTGGACTGCTGGAGGTCATTTTGCAGGGCTGTGACACTGCTCCTTCTTGCACAAAGGAGGAGGTAGCGTTCCTGCTGCTGGGTTGTTGCCCTCCTACGGCCCCCTCCATGTCTCCTGGTATACTGGCCTATCTCTTGGTATCTGCTCCATACTCTGGATACTGTGCTGACAGACACACTTAACCTTTTGCCACAGCTTGCACTGAGCTGCAATATCTGAGCAACTTCTGTGGGTTGTAGATTCCACCTCATACCACTGACCCTCTAGGGGTGAGAACAATGACATAATGCAAAAGTGACCAAAACAACAGCCAAAAAGTATGAGAACAGAGAAATGGTCTGTGGTCACCCCCTGCAGAGCTACTTCTTTATAGGGGTGTCTTGCTAATTGTCTATCATTTCTACCTTTTGTCTGTGCCATTTCCACAACAGAAATTGATTCACAATCAGTGTTGCTTCATAACTGGACAGGTTGATTTAACAGAAGTGTGACAGACTTGGAGTTACATTGTGTTTAAGTGTTCGCTTTATTTTATTGAGCAGTATATTCAAGGAGTTTGTATGTTCTCCCCGTGTTTGTGTGGGTTTCCTCCGGGTACTCCGGTTTCCTCCCACTCTCCAAAGACATACTGATAGGGAATTTAGATTGTGAGCCCCATCGGGGACAGTGATGATAATGTGTGCGAAACTAAAGCGCTGCGGAATATGTTAGCGCTATATAAATATAAAGATTATTATTTATTATTATTATATAATGGGTGCATGCTCTCGGGTTATTGAGCCCGAAAGGCTCCTTTGGCCTATATGAAAAGACTAATGATGTCACAGAGCTGTGATAGTTAGTGGTCCTGTTGGGAGATTTTGCATTGGTGCCCACAAGCTGGTTCTTAGTAGCCACGGGCGGCGTATCAAGTCATGGAGGACATCTGCTGAATGTGAGCATGAAGCGAGATCTGATCGTAACAGGTCAACATTTTAAATTCCGGAGTTTATTGTGAAAGAGGCATTTAAGGAGTTCAGATTCTACCAATGGCGTTAGAAAGTAGAAAAATTTCCTGCAGCACTCATATTGGACTTACAGTAACCCGGGTATCCGCAACCCACTCCAAGGAGATCACTTGGGAAAAAATTGCAAAATAAGTACCGTAATAAACAGCGTCCAAGCTTGGCTGATGCAAATAAATATTTTATTCTGCCATACAAGGTGCAGCGTTTCGACCAGCTAAATGTGTTTGTCAAGCAAACAAAATAGAAAAAGGTGGGGGAAGAAACCTCCAGCGATGAAATCAAGAAGGAAAGTTATCTTTTTTGTAAAAAAAAAAAAATTATGAAAAAACTTTTATTTGGTACAGTAGTACATTAAAAAAAAGACATGGATCCTGGTCACCACAACCTGGGATGAAGAACCAACATGTTTCAGCTAAGAGCCGGTACTGTGTTTTTTCAAAATTTTTTTTACAAAAAGATAACTTTCCTTCTTGATTTCATCTCTGGAGGTTTCTTCCTCCACCTTTTTCTATTTCGCCGACGTCCAAGACTGAGACGGCTCAGGGCGATGTTACTTTATTCGGCAAGGTGCTGCAACAGATGATGAGCTGAAATTTTTACCCACTATTGTTTTCTCAAGCAACGACACTCACCTGCCCAGATCTTGGAACAATTGCACACAGGGTGCAGCCAGCCCATAAACCAAGATGTTAGCAACACAGGTGCAAAATACCAGATCAACAGCCACTCTCCACCTACCCATTCAAGGAGCGGGTGACTGCCCAGTATACAGTTGCACAATAAAGGCCTACATAGGGTACCGTTCACACAAGGGTACTGCATAGTGTCTGGTTCACAGCCTATTAGTCGTGCCCCTGCTATTCGATACCAGTGTGAACACCCCTCATGCGAGAAAACGTGTTTGGGCTTGGCTGCTCCTTTTTTTGCACTATATTTTTCAGGGTGCAGCCAAGCCCAAACACGTTTGGTCTCGCATGAGGGGTGTTCACACTGGTGCGCATTGAGAGTGTGCTGGCCAGCCCGCCTAATCGAATAGTAAGGGCGTGACTAATAGGCTGTGAACCAGACACTATGCAGTACCCTTGTGTGAACAGCACCCTATGCGGGCCATTATTGTGCAATTATATACTGGGCATCACCCACTCCAGGAATGGGTAGGTGGAGAGTGGCTGTTTGATCTGGTATTTTGCACCTGTGTTGCTAACATCTCGCTTTATGGGCTGGCTGCAAGATCTGGGCAGGTAAGCAAAGCTGCCTTTTTGTTTGCTGTTTAAATAGAATTTTTGGAGACCTTGAGTCTTCTTTAGTGGCTTTGCTAAATAGTTTTGTTTTCTGAAGCAAACAAAATGGTGCAGACAGCAGGCTTAAATAATACTAGTAATCAAAGGAAAACGTAACCGCCCGTCCAATGCAGTCCAGCCCCACCACTGCAGTCCGGCCCCCCAGTGCAGTCCGGCCAACCACTGCAGTCCGGCCCCACCAGTGCAGTCCGGCCCCAACCACTGCAGTCCGGCCCCACTAGCTAATGAAATACATGTCATACAGTATATAAGATATTACATCAGAAATCATCACACCTTACATAGATATGGATCGCAAAACCTGAATATCGCTAAACTGTGCCGTGTCCCAACGTTTCTAATAGTGTATCTGCATCTTCGTTGTCCAGGCAACAGTACAGCCAATCCAAGAGGCACTAGGATATGACGAAAGACGAGCACACTGACACTGTCTCATCCTGGAGTTGGTCGCGTCACGTCATACAGCAGTGGTCACATGATCCATCCATAGCGCATGCGTGAACGCCGTCCAATAACGGACAAGACTGCGCTCACAGAGCCATGGTGATCGCACATCACCTGATCAAGTATTACATATCATCACCATAGAGATAGTGGTCATATAACCGCACAGTCCTATAATATCAAAAACAGAAAAATATAGACAAAATAAAAGATAACAGAAAAAAGTAAGGAAAAGAACCAGCAGAAGGAAATAGAAAAGAATATATTTAATTGTCATACAAAAAAGAGAGAAAAGAAAGAGGGGAGACAAGAAGAGGCGGATATCAAACCAACGTACGGCACCGCCTTCCACAGTCTTCACGTCATCCCCTCACTCTAATGTCCCATAAACAGTGATCTACAATTCAAAACACAAACCATTAAAGATCATCCCAATGTAAGAAGCCAGCCAGGATATACAAACAGCATCGTGATAAACATCTCAATATTCCAGGCTGAGCCCCTCTGGATAAAGACAATCCAATTCATAAATCCGATGAAGCTCCTTTTTCAAATTCTTAAAGCACCACTCCAGCGGTTGTGTTTTTTTTTCAGTGCTGGAGTGGCGTTTTATATGTAAGCTCCTAGTCATATACTCACCCCCGGCATCTTCCCCATCTTTCGGCATTGCTCCAGTCCCGTGGTGCCATATTGTGACAGCAGCTTCTCACTGTCAGGAGTTACGTCACAAGCTCTCAATGCAAGTCTATGAGCGCTAGATGTGCTGTTCTGTGTAAGGTATGTTTCTATGTATTGTATTTTTCATGTTTTTTCAATATACTGTTCTTACATGCTCTCTGCTGCCACCTAATGGCCTTTTCTGTATAGCAGCCTGTAACTATTTCTTCTGGTACATGCCTTTCACTTCTGGTTCAGAGGTCACTCCTTCTTCCTGCTAGCAGCCATTTCATTTTAGTTTCACTTCAGTTTTCGACCACCCACACACTCCTGCTGCTCACTCTTGGTGCTCCATCTTGCTGCACCTGGTTTACACCTGCATTTCTGGAGAAGTTGCTGTATTACCAATCATATGCTGTATGTCCAGATTTCCAAATAAACAAGTCTGGACTTCACAATCCCTTGTAGTTCATCATATCTTTACGTACACTGAACAGCATTGGTCCTGTCTGCTCTGCATTGAGGAAACGGAAGGTAGGAAACTCTCCCAGCCCCAAGCAACGACACCTCCATTCGCCTCACGTGGGGACAGAGCACTAGTACAAAGGTCTCATAGACTTGTATTGAAAAGTGACCTTTGTGCAGCTCCTTGGAACACTGGAGCCGGCCACCTGTCACTTTTCACCGGAGACTGACGCTCGAAAACAATGCAGGCAGTGACAGGCGAGTATGAGACTGGGGGAAGAGGACTGACATTTAAAGTGTTGTCCACTACTGGGACAACCCCTTCTTGATCTAAATGTTTGACCTCGATAAAATAAAAAAGCTTATACTTTCCTCCTGTGCAGGAGCCGCTCCAGCGGCTTCGGCACTCACTCTTCCTGGTGCTATCATGCAGTTATGACATGTGACCCTGGCGCTCAATCAGCTGGCATCACTGTCTCCACCTTTGGACAAAGTGGACATCAACTGGAAGTGAGAAAGCAGCCGCAGCCCGGACATACTCTGGATGTTGGAGGCAGTGATGCCAGCGCTGACTGGGCGCCAAACTCACATGTCATAACAACCGCATGAGAGACCTAGAGAGAGCGAGTGCTGAGACTGCTGGAATGGCGCCGGAGTTGAGTATAGGCATTTTTATTTTATCAGCGCCAAACATTTAGATCAAGAAGGGGTTGTCCTAGTGGTGGATAACCCCTCTAAAGCACCACTCCAGCAGTGCAATAAAATAAAATTAAAGGTTGGAGTGGTGCTTTAATCCACCCCCTCTCTTCTTTGAATATGTACACTATTGATCACCCTAAACCTTTTACACAGTGTCTATTTTCCAAAAAATGTTTTATCTTTAGGTCAATCAGACCCGTCCTAATGGTATTTTCAGAACGGTTGTCCCTGGTTGGTAGGTCCTGACCGCTCTATGCCAGGACTGACACACGAGCTGCCGGTCTGGAGGTGCCCGGGCCGGTCACGCCGAGTCTTCCACTCCCCCATCTCTCCAGCTTTCAACTCATCTGAGCACTAGCTGCCTAATTTATCCGCCCTCTCACACCTGCCATCGCACCCACACCTATTGCACACATATCAGCGTCGCTGCTTTATTTTACGGCAGCCGGGTCTGTTCACACTGATCTTTTTTTCTGATCTAAAACAAGTTTTTCAAGTGGAAACTGCTTCATGAAATGGCGACTTCCAGTGTATAGGGTTACAAATGCTGATGTGACATACTGACCAAATACTGAGCGTGCGACCGGCAGTCGCCAATGAATTGGAAGATTATCTCAAGTGTTTTCTGAGTGATTTTTTTCTGTTATTCAGAGCGGATCTCCTCAGAAAATACCTAGAAACAAAACCTTGTGTGAACATAGCCTAAGGAGATGTGCGTAAGGAGGTTTTTTTTAAAAGATCAGCTTTAAAAGAAAAAAAAAAGAAAAATTGCTCAGAAAACATTTGAAAGAATCTCCCTATTCCTGTCTACGCAATGACGACTTTCCTGGTCACGTGTTCAGGCTTTTGCTTCAGCTTTTGGGAAGCAGAAAGTGCAGATAACTCCCCTGAAGCGTCTCCTGATGGGATCTGCTCTAAACTAAGCGCTGGCCAATCAGAAGGCTGCAAAAATCACTCATGGGGGGAAAAGCACTTCCAAAAACCGCTCCTAAACTCATGAAAAACGCCTCCAAAAATTCCCCACTGAAGGAGCGTTTCCTAATGCGTTTTCCATTTGCAAATATCATAGTTCTTATCGAGGCCACATCATCCTCCGACACCGCTGGGGCAGAACCGGCTCCTCTCAGGTATCTGCCTCAGTGTGGCGGACATTTTATCAGAGACCAAATCTATAGTCACACTGTACAGTCCCCGGCTACAGCAGTGAGGACACAGCGGAGAGGCAGGGCCTTCCCTCTGGTAACGAAGCGGCGCTAAGGCTCGTCACTACAACGCTGGGCAGCGCCATCTTACAAAAGGGCAACATTTACCTTACGGCATAAACACTACACAACCGGGAATTTCCTGGATAGCGGTGCTGTAATCAGGGAAGCCGCCTGTGTTATATCTGGCAGGAGGGAAAACAGGGAAAGTCCCTAAGCGGAGCCGCAGACCACTCTGCCCACAGATAAGATGGCCGCCGGCTAACACCGATGACGTCATCCTGTACACAGCGAGGCGGAAGTCATGCTCTGCAGGGGGCGGGGCGCTGGTAGAGGGAAGCGGAGCCGGTAACAGTGAGTGTGAGTGGGCTCCTCATCATGTACAGGTGTGCGGTCCCTGAGGGAGGTGGAGGATGGCACTGGCCGGGGATAGGTCACAGCTCACAGCCATCCCTGGGGCAGGATCATTTCTAGTGTTCATGTCTCGTCATAGTGCATCCAGTAATACAAGGAAGGGCCCCTTCCGGGTGCAGCCAGTGTGTACCATGTCACTATGCTACAGGGGGGATCTAGGTTATACCATGTCATATAGCACAGGGGGTATCTAGGTTATACCATGTTCATATAGCACAGGGGTATCTAGGTTATACCATGTCATATAGCACAGGGGTATCTAGGTTATACCATGTCATATAGCACAGGGGTATCTAGGTTATACATGTCATATAGCACAGGGGTTATCTAGGTTATATCATGTCATATAGCACAGGGGTTATTAGGTTATACCATGTCATATAGCACAGGGGTATTAGATCCTGGGTTATACCATGTCATATAGCACAGGGGGTATTAGATCCTGGGTTATACCATGTCATATACTACAGGGGGTATTAGATCCTGGGTTATACCATGTCATATACTACAGGGGGTTTAGATCCTGGTTATACCATGTCATATACTACAGGGGTATCTAGGTTATACCATGTCATATAGCACAGGGGGTATCTAGGTTATACCATGTCATATACTACAGGGGGTATTAATCTAGGTTATACCATGTCATATACTACAGGGGGTATTAGATCCTGGGTTATACCATGTCATATACTACAGGGGGTATTAGATCTGGGTTATACCATGTCATATACTACAGGGAGGTATTAGATCCGGGTTATACCATGTCATATACTACAGGGGGTATTAGATCCGGGTTATACCATGTCATATACTACAGGGGGTATTAGATCCGGGTTATACCATGTCATATACTACAGGGGGTATTAGATCCCGGGTATACCATGTCATATACTACAGGGGGTATTAGATCCCGGGTATACCATGTCATATACTACAGGGGGTATTAGATCCCGGGTTATACCATGTCATATACTACAGGGGGTATTAGATCCCGGGTTATACCATGTCATATACTACAGGGGGTATTAGATCCCGGGTTATACCATGTCATATACTACAGGGGGTATTAGATCCCGGGTTATACCATGTCATATACTACAGGGGAGTATTAGATCCCGGGTTATACCATGTCATATACTACAGGGGTATTAGAACCGGTTATACCATGTCATATACTACAGGGGAGTATTAGATCCCGGGTTATACCATGTCATATACTACAGGGGAGTATTAGATCCCGGGTTATACCATGTCATATACTACAAGGGAGTATTAGATCCCGGGTTATACCATGTCATATACTACAGGGAGTATTAGATCCCGGGTTATACCATGTCATATACTACAGGGGAGTATTAGATCCCGGGTTATACCATGTCATATACTACAGGGGAGTATTAGATGGTTACCAGCTACTACAGGGGAATAGATGGTTATACCATGTCATATACTACAGGGGAGTATTAGATCCCGGGTTATACCATGTCATATACTACAGGGAGTATTAGATCCGGGTTATACCATGGCATATACTACAGGGGTATTAGATCCCGGGTTATACCATGTCATATACTACAGGGGAGTATTAGATCCCATGTTATACCATGTCATATACTATAGGGAGGGTTATATGATCCTAGGCTATACCATGTCATATACTATAGGGGGTATTAGATCCTTGGTTATACCATGTCATATACTGCAGATAGTATTAGATTCCAGGTTATACCATGTCATGTACTGTGGGGGGGTCATATGTAGTATCAGCATCTTCATATCCACATGTGCTCTTCTGTATGCGGCTGCTCACAAAAACAACATCTGGAGATCTGCTCTTCATTGCTGTCTGCTAGACCTAGTGCTAATGCACTAAAATGGCAGAAGGCAGTGTGACACTAATCATGGGCCACAAGCCACCTGTAGCTTCAGAACCCCAGGCTGAGGACCCCTGATCTAGGGTATATTGCAGGGGGTATTAGATCCTAGGTCATACCATTTAATACACTACAGGGGGTATTAGATGCTAGTTCATACCATGTAAAAGTGCAAGGGTGGGATCAAGTCTTATTCCTCACCTCGAGCTGGATACACATCTACACTGCTCAGTACTGCTGTGTATTGTCCTGCATGTTGCTGCTTTTGTCTGTTTCCCTACTATAGAATGAAGGGCATGACGCGCTCCCTGTGGCTGTGTTGTGTATGGGAGACGCCATAGCTGCTCTCCTCTCACCAGCTCGAGTGGGTTGTAGGACCGCTTATTTTGAAAAGTTACCTGAAAATAACAGTTTTCCCTTTAAAGGATATGTACACCTTTTTATTTTTTATTCCAATTCATAAATATTGGCTCAAAATCATTTTTACTTGTAGGTTTTCTTACAAATGCTCCCCCTTGTTTGCTTTTTTTATTTTTAAATTTCTTTATTTCCCTCTTGTTGTGCTACCTGCAGGTTGAGTTCGGGGGGAACAATCATTGAGCTCGTTCTGACAGCGAGTTCAAGTATGTGAAAAAAAAAAACAACCCAGTTTATTAGCCGGGAGGGATGGCCGCTGCTCCGCATGTTCAGCAGCTTCTGCAAGTGAGAACGTTAGTGGGGAATTACTGATGGTAGCACCCCCTATTAATGTTAGCTTCCTCGCTGCAGGGTCCGGCGCACACTTCCAGAGATACCGGCTCGTTTATTTTGTGCTATTTTTTTTTCTTTTTTACAAAGAGGCGGGGTTGGGCTGGATCCTCTGGGGCGTGTCTTAGCCTGCGCTGGGATAATTACACTGTGAGGCACGCCCCCTTGTAAAGACCAGAACAGTTAGCACTAATGGTGAAGTGCAGCCCCCTTTACACCGAAAGATCGCCGTGATGTGGTCTACTCCATAGGCTTGTGTATCCAGTCCTGGCCTCCGGACTGTTTCACACCCCTACAGGCTGCCCCGTGCGGACGCCCCTCGCGTTTTTGTGCTGTAGGGTGACTCTGCACTGCATATACCTTGGCTCTGTCAGTAATGGTCCTTTGTCCTCTCTCGCAGATATGGGGGCATTGTGCTTCGTCTTTGGGCCCCTTGCCTGTGTTCTCCTTTGGAGTGAAAATTTAAAGGGGGTGACCACGTCCCTCACCGCAAAATGGGCC
>JARQOD010000005.1:65329505-65452077 GCA_033576555.1 Oophaga sylvatica
AATTAGGAACTCAGACAATTTAGAGGCTATAAGACCAGCCAGCAATGCTTCATGTACCAAGAGCCGCAACTCATTCAAAAATCTGGGGGTAGGGTCTGACCTCATCCTCTCATACACATTACCATCATCTAATTGCCTCACTATTTCTGACTTGTATTTCAAACTATCCATCACAACCACTGCCCCGCCCTTATCGGCTTGTTTGATAGTGATCGTGGTGTTATTAGCCAAATCATTAACAGCCTTTCTTTCGCCAAAAGTTAAATTTTGCATACTAGATGACCTAAAGCTCTTCTTCAGATGTTCCATATCCTTACGGACCAACTCCATATACGATTCCAGAAAATGATTTTTGTGTGGTGGCTGGAATGTACTCTTATTATATAGGCCAACACTTTGTAAGGAAAACCCAAACCCCGAGCTCCCCTCTATACCAACAGGGTTAGGGATCTTATTAGAAAAATGCAAAGACAATTTCAACCTTCTAAAGAAGGTCTGAAGATCACCCTCAATTTCAAACCAATCTGGCTTATTAGACGGGCAAAATGAAAGACCCTTAGACAAAACATTAAGTTCATCATCAGATAGGACAATTGAAGATATATTTACCACCAATTTATTGGTACTTATAAGTCCCTCCGTTCTCTCCCCCATGTAGCGTGTCCTCATGTCTATATGGCGGTATTCGAGGACAGGTATGTGTACAGTTCCAACCTCTGGCGCCATGTCAGAGCCTGGTGGCGTTATATTGATGATATATTTGTGGTGTGGGGAGGTACCGTGGAGGAATTGTCTACATTTCATATGGAGCTTAATCAGATCTACCCTGAGTTACAGTTTACATTGACACACTCTGATGTCCAGATTCAGTTTTTGGACACCTTGGTATACAAGGATGGTCATAGGCTTGGCACAGATATTTTTATAAAACCTACTGATAGAAATGGATTGTTGCGGTTCGAGAGTAATCATCCGAAAAGGATGATGGGTTCGTTACCATGGAATCAATTGTTGCGGGTACGTAGGATAGTGGCCAATGAGGATCTTGTTGATGTTAGGTTAGAGGAAATGTGTAAGAAATTTATCGCCAGAGGATATCCTGAGAATGAGGTATATGAATATAAGGAAAGGGCATTAAATACTCCACGTGAGGATACACGGGGTGGACATACATCTAGTCAAACAGGTAAACGTATTCCCTTTGTTTCTACATATAACCCAGTAAGTAATCGTATTGGGTGGATCCTTAAAAAAACTGGCCTTTATTGCGACAGGGACTAACATTGGTCCCGGAATTTGAATCTCCTCCTTTATTATCGTATAGACGGGGTCGTAACTTAAGGGATAAATTAGTTAAATCTGATCTTGGCCCGGTTAATTTGACTACACAAAGAACTCTGAGTGCACCTAGACAAGGGAATTTCCCATGTCTAGGATGCGCATGCTGCAATAATCTATTGAAAGGTGATTGTTTCTATCATCCTTTGACTGGGAAGAAATTTATGCTTAAGAATAGGTATACTTGTACTTCTGAATTTGTTGTATATATGATAGTATGTCCATGTGGGTTAGTCTACGTGGGAGAGACGACCATGGAAGTAAAAGCTCGTATCAGTAAGCATAAAAGTACCATTAGGACAGGTCTTACGGAATTGCCAATACCAAAACACTTTATAGATCACAAACATTCAGTAAACCAATTGAGGTTCAGGGTCATAGATAGTGTGCCTGTTCTTAGGAGAGGGGGTGATAGACTAAAGATACTTAAAAGAAAGGAGATGAAATGGATCTACACGTTGGATTCATTGCAACCTAGGGGTTTAAATTTAGATTTCAACCTGACTGTGTTATAATATTATATGAGATTATCATATCCCTCCCTAAACTTAGGTCTCTTTTGTATATGATACACAGATAGTACAAGTGACATTGATATTTATTTTTGTTTTTTGTTTCCTTGTTTTTTTATTATTTTTTGTCTTTTATTTTTTAGGTAATTTTTTGATCGGTGGCCAGAAGGAGCGGATATTCAACTTCATCATATGATAAATGTCTTTTGGTCGTTTTGATGCCTTTTGTGGTTTGTTTATTTGCTCCTTCTGCCCCTCGATTAGTTTGTTGATTTAATTTGTATTTTGCAATGTTATTACAGGGTTAAATTGTATGTATTCATGTCCGGATAATCAGCAGGGTTGCCATAGTGACGGTCTCGTCATTGTGGGCGGCGGAACACTCACTGGTTGGTCGGTGGGCGCTGTTGTCATCGGAGGTGTGGCTGCGGTCACATGACGCAGTCAGGTCTGATGACGCTGCGCTCCCATCCTGCAGTGCTTTGTTTTGGTTGATCACATGATGTGGATGTCATTTCCTGGTAAGGAGATGCTGGGATTTGGGCTTGCAGGCTATAATAGCGGAGCTGTGATTGGTTTGCATGCCTAGGAATTTATGTGAGACATCATCTTATTGGCTAGAATATCTTTTAGCGCCGGACCATATGTAATGGGGATTGGAGCATTATCAGTGTCGTCATGGATATGAGGAGTGGACATGTGCGACTATTGGAGGAACGAGACCGGATCTTCTGTCTCAAGGACCGATCTGCCACAAGAATTCTCGGTCACTCAATTTAACGGCGTGGCTGTTGAAACCGTGGTTTTGAGAGCGTCCGGGTTTTCAGATCGGGTGATTCACGCCATGATCCAGGCTAGGAAGCCGTCTTCCAGAGTCTATTATCAGACCTGGAAAGCCTATTTCAGCTGGTGTGAGTCTAATCACATCCCGCCTATGTCCTTTTCTCTCCCTCCTATTTTGGTGTTTCTCCAGGTGGGACTTGATGCTGGTCTTGCTCTTAGTTCGCTAAAGGGCCAGGTGTCAGCACTTTCTATCCTTTTCCAGAAAATTGTATCCTTCCGTTCTCAGGTCAGAACTTTTCTTGAAGAAGTAGCGCATGCGGCTCCCCCATACCGGACACCCGTGGACCCCTGGGTCCTAGAGGCCCTTAGGAGTTCTCCCTTTGAACTCTCTGAGAGGTCTCTCTAGCCTTTCTGTCTTGGAAAGTGGCATTTCTTGTGGCCGTCACCTCCATTAGGCGTGTCTCGGAATTGGCGTCTCTTTCCTGTCGCCCTCCTTTCTTGGTTCTTCACCAGGACAAGGTGGTTTTACCTTCATTCCTTCCCAATGTGGTGTCCGCCTTTCACCTAAATGAGGATATTGTCCTCCCTTTTGTCCTGCTCCGACTTATCCTCTGGAGCGTTCACTGAACAGGTTAGAACTGGTCAGGGTGGTGCGGGTCTATCTGGCTAGAACCTCCCCCTTTAGGAAGACGGACTCTCTTTTCGTCATTCCACAAGGTGTGCGAAGAGGTCTGCCGGCTTCCAAGGCTACGATTGCTTGCAGGATCAGAACTGCAATTTTGGAGGCTTACCGGGTCAAGAACAGAGTGCCTCCCCCTGGGATTAAGGCTCATTCTACCCAGGCAGTTTGCACCTCCTGGGCGGTACACCATAGGGAAATCCACCCTGCACCTTTGCAAAGTGGAAACCTGGTCTTCCATTCACAAATTTTATAGGATCCATGCCTACGCTTCGGCGGACACCAGCCTAGGTAGAAGGATCTTGCAGGCGGCCGTGGTGAGTTCTCCGACCTGAACGAAGTTTCTGCTGTTCCCTCCCCAGGGACTGCTTTGGAAAGTGCCATGGTTCCTGTGCCTCCCAATGAAGCGATAGAGAAAACAGGATTTTTCGTTGCTTACCGTAAAATCTGTTTCTCGTAGCCTTCATGTTTATCAGCTCCTTTTTTCTGTGTTCTATTGTTACTGTTTTAAGTTGTCTGTTTTGTATTTCTCTTTATCTTGTTGCTTTTCCTACTACTTTCTCACTAACTGATTAACCTAGTGCCAGTTGTTGGAGTGTATACTGCAGAGGAGGAGCTAACTTTTTTTGTGCATAGTGTCAGCCTCCTAGTGGCAGCAGCATACACCCATGGTTCCTGTGTCCCCCAATGAATGCTCCGAGAAACAGATTTTACAGTAAGCAACTAAAAATCCTGTCTTAGTGCTTTGCAAAACATCATCATTGTTTGCGTTGGAACGTCCTGTGTAAACAGGACTGACACAGCCAGAAACTATGGTGGCCTATGTGCACTGAGCGATCTAGTATAGATCTAATGCAGATTGGCCAGGTTGCATCATTTGCTGCTGTCTGCCTATGCAATCAGACTATTAAATGACTGCCGATCGGTAAATGTTTACTGCTCGGTGGTCTTTTAGTGCCGCTGATCCATCCGTGTAAATGGACTTTTAAACACTGATTGACTGATGTATGGTAAAATGCAATGAATCCGTCTCCAGACTTGACTCATTGGGTAAGAATCCCAAGGCAGAAATAAGACTATTGCATTGGGCATAACACACTTGCGATGCCCTAGAAGACAGTGGGCACTGCCTTGTATAATGTCATTCTCCCTTCTGTTCCCTTAGAATCCACAAGCAGATAAGGTTTTTCTGTCCGGTTATGGTGTGGAATTGGCCATCAAAAGTACAGAATATAAAGCGAAGGATGACACACAAGTGAAGGGTAACGTTCCCATGTTAAAGGGGCTATTGACTTTAGAAAACCAAATTCCATGTATCTTAATGTCGAATTCTGAGTTTCAGGGGTTTAATAGGGGGAATAAAATAAAGCACTACTCGCTTCCTGAGCCCCCGCCAGTTTAGTCTTTGCCGGCATAGCTCAGTGCAGAGCCATGATGGCGGTATGTACGGCACATAACCTGTGCTGCCACTGACTAACTGCAGCCGTCCTATGCTAAGGCCTCGCTAAGACTGGTGTGGTTTCATTCTATTGTGAGTGATCTTGAACTCAATGGACTGCACACAGGCAAGCGGTAGTCTGTGTTCTAGCGCACATGTGCGATTTTCTACAGCGATCTCAGGTCTGTGTGTTAGAAATTGCAGAATGTGTTTTTTTGGTCTGTCTGTCTGTTTATACATCTGTCTGCAGTTGTGAATCGATATTCGCAGGACCTGGTACACCTCCTTCTTTCATCTTCTGTGGCTGTTAGATGAAAGCCTTGTGAACTGCCTCTTTAATGAAGGCATCTATGTCTTCTTTTGATTAGCCGGCATAGCATGATGTCACGTGTGTGTAGTGCTGCAATGATGTCGCACTAGGCTGGCTAATCAGAAGAAGAGATACTGATGCCACCAGCTAAGAGGCAGTTATCAAGGCTCCCGTCCCGGGGCCATGGATTACTTATTTGGCCAATGGACGTGCCCAATAAATTGATTAGCACCAACCTTGTGTGTGTGTTTGTGTGTATATACTTAAGGCAGGAGAGACCCCACTGCTGACACTGAAACATAAAAAAGTTAGACTGCAGTTTGCAAAAATGTACGTGAGTAGGCCAAAATCCTTCTGGGATTATTGTAGAGATGGATATTTGATACCCAGAGGGAGGTGAAATGGTGATTGCTGTCTAATTGGGGGTGGGAGGGTTGGGGGGAGCGGGTGGTGGTTGGGGTCGAACAAAAATCTTTTAAATGCCTAATTATATGTTATTGGGTATATGTTGTACTTGCTTTATTTGTTGAATAAATCTGATTTAAAAAAAATAAATAAACACCTGTGGAGAGATCTTACAATTGGTGTTGTTAGAAGGCGTCTTTCAAATATGTCAAATATGACCATGACTTGCTGATTTCGGGCATTTACTCTCTATTCTAGGTAACAACGTAAATGCCACGTTGGTTGGAGACAATGATCCTCTGGATGAGGTTCAAGGTTTTCTCTTTGGAAAGCTCAGGTACACGTTGTCTTCATCTTCTGCAATAAGTGGAACAGGTTGGAGGGAAAGGGCTTCCTACATGTATGAGATGAGCCGACGGTCATTTACACACCCCTTCCCACCTGCTCGTTTTCCCTCTGTCTCCTCCCTCCCTTATTTGATTGACAGCTCTGACTTCATACAGCCACAGAAGGGAGGAGATGATGGAAACCAGCCGGTGGGAAGGTGTATATAATAATAATAATCTTTATTTATATAACGCCGTCATATTCCGCAGCGCTTTACAGTTTAACAGTTTCAAAACACAAGTCATAAGTAACAGTATATAAATGACTGGCCGCCATGGAGCACCGAGCGCCTGTACTGGGTTTGAACAGTCAATCTGCGCTGACAGTCCCTTTACGTAGTATATATATTAGTATGCAATTAACCATGTATATGCTGGCCTGATTCCCTATCTTTGCTCATTTCCTTGCCTGCACTCCATATTCTTGATCTTTTATTTTACTGTCACCGTTGCAAAGCCTCAAGATGATTTTTTACTAGCGGTTCGTAATATCCGTACTGCTTGCAGACTTCATTCTTGTTTGTTCTGGGGATTGACCACTTTTTGGATATGATGTTTTATTTACTTTTTTAAATGCAGGTATTTAAGTCTAAACATCATTTTTGTCATTTGGTTTTCTTTAGGCTAAGTGCACACGGTAGGAATTTTCGCGTTTTTTCCCGCGGCAAAATGCGAATAAAACGCAAGCATTAAGCATCCTATTCATTTAAATGGATTCCGCAATTTTTGTGCACATGCAGCGTTTTTTTCCGCGAAAAAAACGTTCGCGGAAAAAATAGCAACATGTTCATTAATTTTGCCGCCATAGGAATGAATTGAACCGCTTACTTTCCGCATGTGGCTATGCGGAATGTAAGCGGTTCATGTGCGGATGGTACCCAGGGTCCGGAGGAGGTACCATATCCCTGGTAAAACAATAATTAAAATACAAAATAATGATATTCTCACCTTCCGGCGGCCCCCGCAGCCTTCCCGCCTCTTAGCGACGCTCCCGGTCCCAGTAATGCATTGCGAGAATCACCCAGATGATGTAGCGGTCTCACGTGATGCTACGTCATCTGGGGTCTGTCGCAAGGGACGCCTGGGAACGGGAGTTGCCGGGAGCGTCGCTGAGAGGCGGGAAAGCTGCGGGGGCCGCCGGAAGGTGAGAATATCATTATTTATTATTTTTTTTATTATTTTTACATTAGATCGTTTTACTATTGATGCGGCATAGGCGGCATCAATAGTAAAAAGTTGGTCACACTTGTCAAACACTATGTGTGACTCGTGTGAGCAACCTGTCAATCAGTTTTCCAAGCGATGCTACAGATCACTTGGAAAACGCTAGTATTCTGTAAGCTAATTACGCTTGCAAAACGCTAGTTTCTGGCGGGAATACGCATACAAAAAAAATGCGTATTTCCCGCGGCAGAGAAGTGCGGGATTGCCGCGGAAATTTCCGCGGCAATTCCGCAACGTGTGAACTTAGCCTTACAATTTTGCCTCGTTTTCCTTTCCCTAGTTCTTTTGATGTAGTCTTTATTGCTGGCTGCAGAATGAGTTTCCTGTGTATCCATCAGTGAGCTCGTTCTGACAATCTTATGGGAGAGTTTGTAGACCTTTTATCTGGCGTCTGCTCTCAGCTGATTGATGCCTTCTGACCACATCAAAGTTAAATGTGTCAGGAAACAAAAAGTCTGGAAAAGCCAAAGATTGTAACATCTTTGCAAAAATGATTTTTAGCTCCAAATACATTAATTTAAGATTAAAAAAAAAATGTCCCCAAATGTGGACAACCTCTCTACATGTGCTGGTCCTGTATAATTTGACTCCTGCGGTGAAGATGTCCCGGATTATTCCTAGTTTCCTCATGTATTCTGCAGTCACAGTTTGATCTTCACTTTAAATGTTGAAATAATCACCTGTAGAACAAGCGTTTTCCTTGCAGGCAGCTGTATCCGGCGCTACAAGAGCAGCTGAAGGAACTGCGGAATCATTTGGTAGAAAGCACCAATGAGATGTCCCCTCTGAAGGTGTGGGAGCTGCAAGGTACCGAAAACTGCATGCTGTCAGAGCTCTGTTCACACTACGGTCACAGCTTCCCTTTATAATGGGGCCAGATCAGTTTTCAGGAGGATGACAGAAATCCCGATGAGTCTCGATCCCTCTTAGTTTAGTGAGGCTTCTACTCCCGTCGCTCCCACCGATCCGCTGTTTGAAGGGGTCTCGGCGGCTTTATGATACTGACATACATGAGCTGTCGGCTGAGACTTCCATTACACATGAACACTCAATATGGCTGATGGTTCGTTCATATTTTCAGCATGGGCAAGAGAAAGACACTGCCCCACGCCTCTGGCAGCGGCTTGTGTCCCCTGACAAGAGTAGGATCAGGCGCTTTAATTTAACCTCTTCATGACCAGGGGATTTTGAAGTAAAATTTTGCACTTTCATTTTTCTTTACCCTTCTTCCAAGAGTCATAACTTTTTTTTTTTATATTTTTTTTTGCAGAAAGAGTTTTGAATTTCTCCATTTATTCTTACCATTTAGTGACATAAGATGACTGATTCTACACGTCTCCACAATTAACGTGATACCGAGCGTAGTTAGTTTTTATTATGGTGAAAAAAATCTTTGGAATTTTGTAAAGAAAAAAAAAAATCTGTTGCCATATTCTGAGACCCATACCATTTAGATTTTTCCAGTGGATGGAGTACTGTCAAGGCTTGTTTTTTTTGTTTTGTTTTTTTGCGAGCTGACATCTTTATGATATTTCTTTTGGAGGTGTATGCAATTCTGGCTTCTCAAATTTTTATTTTTTAGTCATTTTTGAGGGAGTTGACCTTGTGACTCTCTGGCCGCTTATACTATGTACTAAAGTACATCTGCACAATACCGTCCACCAACGAAGCAGAGCCATAGACTGGGCTTTATGGGGGGACGAGGGTGACAGCCATAGAGGCCACCAGCAGACTATTGGCTGCAGTGGTAACCCATCGTTCCCCCGTGTTCGCCTACCGATTGTCCTTTAAATGCCGCTCTCACTTACGGACAGCGGCATTTAAATGGTTAAACTGCAGCAAACTGAGCACTATCTGGTCGCTGCAGTTACATAAGCTGCATAACACAATCTGCCCGGTACGGTGCGGGCTCAGCTTACGAGCCTGCATCACACTTACCCTACAGCTACTTGAAGTATATTTTCATTATGTGGTTGTGAAGGGGTTAATCCTTCACTCCATTGGTGTTGGAGCCGTGCCTGTAATATTAGGGATGCTTATTCAGGGGATCTGATTGTATGGTTCTTACCTGACCTAAATATATTTCTTCCCTAATTAACGTGTTTTTTCTTGTAAGATCTCAGTTTCCAGACGGCGGCTCGGGTCCTGGCCGCCCCTTCTTCTGAGGCTCTCCTGGTGATGAAGGATCTCAGCCAGAACTTCCCCACAAAGGCCAGGTACCGTAACCTCATCCATCTGTTGGACACAACTTTCCTGGTTATTTTTCTCACGTGTAGGAATAAATCTTATATCTACAAGACGGATTTACTTATACTCAGTGTTTTAAAAATAGGACACTAACCAGGACTGTAGTGGACTCTGCCATGAGGATGGAGGTAGAGGAGAACCAAAAGGTAGGTTTTATGTAGCCGTTTGTCTGATCGCAAAATTAGCTTCCATATACTAATGTGTCAAAAATAAATCCCATTTATTTATGAGGACCATGTTCTTGAAAAATATCTTCATGCTAAACTTCACCCACCTGGTTTCTGACCTTGAGGGCAGCCAAGTGGCAATACAGCACTCCATTTTTCCAACGCCCATGGTATTTCATCCTAGCAGTCGGCTGAGACTCACTAATCCGACGTTAGTTGCAAATGCGAGTAGTATGCCATCAGTGTCTGTACAATGACCTCTCCATTAAGTTATGTTCACACAGATTTCTCCTTCGTCTCATTGGGGGACACAGGACTGTGGGTGTATGCTACTGCCGCTAGGAGGCTGACACTAAGTAAATATAAAAAAAGGTTAGCTCCTCCTCCGCCGTATACACCTCAGCACTGGCCGCAGGCAAACCCAGTTCATGCTTAGTGTCTGATGGAGGCACATGTCTGGTTTTCTCCAGACCATTTTTTTTTTTTTTTTTCCCTTCCCACGAAGATGAGATAGGGGCGACGGACCCTTTTGAAGGGGTCCGATCTCCCCAAACCATCAACGGGCGAGCACGTGGAGTAAAGCCTCCACGTATCCTTTCCCGCAACGTGGGACACGTGTGCCGGACTCAGCCCTGACCACCCTAGGGTATTGAAACCCTAGGCTGTACAGTGGCAGGAGATAGTCCGTGCGGCCCCCACTGCACCACCAATGCTAGACTGCGGTGCTGCAAGGAGGCGGACAGTCCCTCTCCTCACCCCCTGAAGGGGTGATGGAGTTAGGGTGCCTGCACCGTCCTACTTTTTTTTTTTTTTTTTCCTGCAAGTCCCCCTCTAATCTTCACATCCCTGCAAGCATAATATTCTGCATGGGACAAATCTACGGACGAAGACGGATAAACATACCGGTGACTGGAAGCCATAGAACATGGAGGGGGCCAGGAAGTTGCTGGAAGCTGGGAGCCGGCGTTTGTGAGGTGGTCGGGCAGCCTGGCTTCAGCCAGGAACAGGCAAGTCCCTACTCAAGTCCGCCCCCTAAGGGTGCATCTGCTTCCGGCGGCCCGCCCCCCGACTCCTGGGCGGCCGCCGCCAAAAATTTAGCTCCCGGCTTCGGCCGGCGCTAGGCCTCGGGCGAAAATTTAGTCCCCGGCTTTGGCCGGGGACTAGGCCGCGGCCAGTAATTTAGCACCCGCTTCGACCGGAAGGTAGGCCGCGGTCTCAGGACTCCGCCCCCGGCAGCGTCATCTCCCGGCGGGCCCGCCCCCCGACTCTCGGGCGGCCACCGCCGAAAATTTAGGCCGCGGCTTCGGCCGGCTCTAGGCCGGGCCGCAAAATTTAGTCCCCGGCTTTTGCCGGAGACTAGGCCGCGGCCGGAAGTGGATTAGGCCGCGCCCCTCGACCCTTCCCCCTGAGGCTCGGCTATATGAAGACGCCTCCCTGACAGGGGAGCGCTCTTTTTGAAATCTGGAGCTCGGGCGTTTTCTTGTTTACGCTCTATTACGCTGTTTAACCCCTTCACCCCCAAGGGTGGTTTGCACGTTAATGACCGGGCCAATTTTTACAATTCTGACCACTGTCTCTTTATGAGGTTATAACTCTGGAACGCTTCAACGGATCTTCGCGATTCTGAGATTGTTTTCTCGTGACATATTGTACTTCACGTTAGAAGTAAAATTTCTTCGATATAACTTGCGTTTATTTTTGAAAAAAACGCAAAATATGGCGAAAATTTTTAAAATTTTGCAATTTTCAAACTTTGAATTTTTATTCCCTTAAAACAGAGAAATATGTCACATAAAATAGTTAAGAAATAACATTTCCCACATGTCTACTTTACATCAGCACAATTTTGGAACCAAAATTTTTTTTTGTTAGGAAGTTATAAGGGTTAAAAGTTGACCAGCGATTTCTCATTTTTACAACAAAATTTACAAAGCCATTTTTTTTTAGGGACCACCTCTCATTTGAAGTCACTTTGAGGGGTCTATATGGCAGAAAATACCCAAAAGTGACACCATTCTAAAAACTGCACCCCTCAAGGTACTCAAAACCACATTCAAGAAGATTATTAACCCTTCAGGTGCTTCACAGGAACTAAAGCAACGTGGAAGGAAAAAATGAATATTTAACTTTTTAGCCACAAAAATGATCTTTTACAAACTTTTTTTTTATTTTCACAAGGGTAAAAGGAGAAAATGGACAGATAAGGTTGTTATGCAATTTCTCCTGAGTACGCCAATACCCAATATGTGGGGGAAAACCACTGTTTGGGCACACGGCAGAGCTCGTAAGGGAAGGAGCGCCGTTTGACTTTTTCAAACTAAAATTGGCTGGAATTGAGATTGGACGCCATGTCGTGTTTGGAGAGCCCCTGATGTGCCTAAACAGTGGAAACCCCCACAAGTGACACCATTTTGGAAACTAGACCCCCTAAGGTACTTATCTAGATCTGTTGTGAGCACTTTGAACTCCCAAGTGTTTCACAAAAGCTTATAATGCCTGGGTGTGAAAAAAAAACAAAACAATTTTCCACAAAAATGATTTTTTAGTCCCAAATTTTTGAATTTTCCCAAGGAAATTGGACCCCAAAAGTTGTTGTCCAATTTGTCCTGAGTACGCTGATGCCTCATATGTGGGGGGGGGGAACTGTTTGGGTGCACGGCAGGGCTTGGAAAGGAAGTAGTAACGTTTTGGAATGCAGACGTTGAGGGGGTCATGTTCCGTTTGCAGTGCCCCAGATGAGCCTAAACAGTGGAAACCCCCCACAAGTGACCCATTTTGGAAACTATACCCCCTAAGGAACTTATCTAGATCTTTGGTGAGCACTTTGAACCCCCAAGTGCTTCACACAAGTTTATAATGCCCGGGCATGAAAATAAAAAATCCTATTTTTTTCCCACAAAAATTATATTTTAGTCACTAATTTTTTATTTTCTCAAGGGTAACAGGAAAATTGGACCACATAAGTTGTTGTCCAATTTGTCCTGAGTACGCTGATACCCCATATGTGGGTGGGAACCACTGTTTGGGCGCACGGCAGAGCTCGGAATGGAAGGAGCACCATTTGACTTTTTCCAACCAAAATTGGCTGGAATTGAGATTGGATGCCATGTTGCATTTGGAGAGCCCCTGATGTGCCTAAACAGTGGAAACCCCCCACAAATGACCCCATTTTGGAAACTAGACCCCCTAAGGAACTTTTCTAGATCTTTGGTGAGCAATTTGAACCCCCAAGTGCTTCACACAAGTTTATAACGTAGAGCCGTAAAATTTAAAAATCATATTTTTTCCACAAAAATATCTTTTCACCCCAATTTTTATTTTTCCAAGGGTAACAAGACTCCAAAAGTTATTGTGCAATTTGTCCTGAGTGCGCTGATACCCCATATGTGGGGGTAAACCACTGTTTGGGTGCATGGCAGAGTTTGGAAGGGAAGGAGCACCGTCTGACTTTTTCAACGCAGAATTGGCTGGACGCCATGTCGTGTTTGGAGAGCTCCTGATCTGCCTAAACAGTGGAAACCCCCATAAATGACGCCATTTTGGAAACTAGACCCCTCAAGGAACTTATCTAGATGTGTGGTGAGAACTTTTAACCCCAGGTGTTTCACTAAAGTTTATAACGTACAGCCGTAAAATAAAAAATCTTTTTTTTTTTTACAAAAATGATTTTTTCGTCCCCAATATTTTATTTTCACAAGGGTAAGAGAAGAAATTGGAACCCAAAAGTTGTTGTCCAATTTGTCCTGAGTACGCTGATACCCAATATGTGGGAGAAAACTACTGTATGGGCGCACGTCAGGGCTCGGAAGGGAAGTAGTGACGTTTTGGATTGCAGACTTTGATGGAATGGTCTGGGGGCGTCATGTCACATTTGGAGAGCCCCTGATGCACCTATACAGTGGAAACCCCCCACAAGTGACCCCATTTTGGCAAATAGACCCCACAAGGAACTTATCTAGATGTGTGGTGAGCACTTTGAACCCCGAAGTGCTTCACAGAAGTTTATAATGTACAGCCGTAAAAACAAAAAAATATTTTTTTTTGTACAAAAATGTATTTTCGCCCCCAGTTTTTTATTTTCCCAAGGGTAGAAGAAGAAATAGGACAAATTGCACAATAACTCTTGGGGTCCAGAGTACGCTGATACCCCATATGTGGGGATAAACTACTGTTTGGACGCATGGCAGAGCTGAGAAGTGAAGGAGCACCGTTTGACTTTTTCAACGCAGAATTGGCTGGAATTGAGATCAGACGCCATGTCACATTTGGAGAGCCCCTGATATGCCTAAACAGCTGAAACCCCCAATTCTAACTCCAACCCTAACCCCAACACACCCCTAACCCTAGTCCCAACCCTAACCACAAACCTAACCCTAACACACCCCTAATCCCAACCCTAACCCTAATCCTAACTTTAGCGCCAACCCTAACCCTAACTTTAGCCGCAACCCTAACCCTAACCCTAATGGGAAAATGGAAATAAATACTTTTTTTTAATTTTATTATTTTTCCCTTACTAAGGGGGTGATAAAGGGGGTTTGATTATATTATAGGTTTTATTGGCAGCTGTCACGCTAAAAGGCGCTTTTTATTGCAAAAATAGTTTTTGCATCATCACATTTTGAGAGCTATAATTTTTGCATATTTTGGCCCACAGAGTCATGTGAGGTCTTATTTTTTGCGGGACGAGTTGACGTTTTTATTGGTACCATTTTTGAGCATCTGACGTTTTTTGATCTCTTTTTATTTCGATTTTTGGGAGGTTAGAATGAACAAAAATCAGCAATTCATGAATTTCTTTTGGGGGAGGCGTTTATACCATTCCGCGTGTGGTAAAATTGATAAAGCAGTTTTATTCTTCGGGTCAGTACGATTATGGCGATACCTCATTTATATCATTTTTTCATGTTTTGGCGCTTTTATAGAATAAAAACAATTTTATATAAAAAATAATTATTTTTGCATCGCTTTATTCTGCGAGCTATAACTTTTTATTTTTTCGCTGATGATGCTTTATGACGGCTCGTTTTTTGCGGGACAAGATGACGTTTTCAGCGGTACCATGTTTTTTTATATCGGTCTTTTTGATCGCGTGTTATTCCACTTTTTGTTCGATGATGATAAAGCATTGATTTTTTGCTTCGTTTTTTTTTTTTTTTTTAAGGGGTTCACTAAAGGGGTTAACTAGTGGGACAATTTTATAGGGGGGGTCGTTACGGACGCGGCGATACCAAATATGTGTACTTTTATTGTTTTTTTTTTTTATTTACAGGAAGAAGTGAATTTATTGGGGAATATATTTTTATTTTTTTTTATTTATTTTGGATTTTTTTTTTACACATGTTTATTTTTACTTTTTTAACTTTTTTACTTTGTCCCAGGGTGGGACATCACAGTATTTTATCAGATCGCTGGTGTGACAGTGTGCACAGCACTCTGTCACACCAGCGATCGCACAGGCATAGATGCAGGCTTCTCAGTGCCTGCTCTCGGCAGGCACTGAGGTAGCCGCCTCCCTCCAGGACCCCGGCGCCATCTTGGATCCGGGTCCTGGGAGGGAGGAAGCCCTCAGAACAGCGCGATCACATCGCGCTGCTCTGAGGGTCTCAGGGGGCGCGCAGGGAGCCCCCACCCTGCGCGATCCTCCCCTGTGCCCCCAGTACACCGCGATCATGTTTGATCGCGGTGTGCAAGGGGTTAATGTGCCGGGAGCTGTCCGTGACTGCTCCTGACACACAGTCATGGGTGTCAGCTGTGATAATCAGCTGACACCCGGCGGCGATTAGCTGCGCTCCCCTCAGGAGCGCAGCTGATCGCCTATGACGTACTATCCCGTCCCCGGTCATACGGGCCCAGGTACCATGGACGGGATAGTACGTCCGATGGCAGTAAGGGGTTAAGGACGCTGGGGGTACAGGACTGGGGTAAGTGCTACTACCTCCAGCCTGGTTGTTCCTCTCCACTGCGCTCCTCTGCATTCCGCTCCACTGACCGTACCGCCACATCCAAATCATTGCGGCAGGCAATCTGTGACAGATTCAGTATGTCCAAAAGGGCCAAGTCTCATACGGTGCTGTATACCGCATGCATTGCCTGTAGGTCCCCTTTTCCGCACGCCCAGACTAATCGAGTCTGCGAAGCCTGTAACTCCGAACGGGCGCAGGAGCCCTCACCTATAGTCGAGCCCAGTGCGTCAGGTCCTCCAGAATGGGCCTTGTCTCTGTCTCAATCTGTGGCATCATTAACCAGAGCAATCGAGTCCCTTCAAGCTCCCGATAGGAGCAGGGACAGTGGTTCACCTGGCTTGACTACGCCTCAGGAACCTCCGGCCTGCAGGGGCCGCGCTCTCACCAGGCAGACGCAGGGGAAACGAACCCATACTGCGTCGCCTATGCCGACCGGGGCCTCGGCATCTATCAGTTCCGTTTCTCCCTCACCTTCGGAAGCGAGTGATCAATATTCGGATTCTGAGTCTGAAGGGTCCCTCAATCTAAAGGCCCCGAATTGTCAGGAGACAATTGACAGTCTTATAGAAGCTGTCAATCAATCCCTGGGAGTGGACGACGAATCCACTTTGACTTCGGGTCATAAGGTGTCCTTCAAAAGAGCCAGACAGACTCATAAGGTCTTTGGTGCTCATCCTGAGTTTGAGGAGCTTGTGCAGCGCCACCGAGAAAAACCGGATAAGCGCTTTGCAGGACAGAGGGCCCTCAATACCAGGTATCCTTTTGCTCCTGAACTTCTTAAGAAGTGGGCGGAATCCCAGTGGTCGATCCTCCGGTGTCTCGCTTGGCATCTAAGACGCTTCTCTCCCTTCCTGATGGTTCCTCGATTAAGGATCCAACGGATCGTCTGATTGAAAGCCTGGCTCGCTCGGTGTTTGAAGCATCTGGGTCATCTCTCTCTCCTTCCTTCGCAGCGACTTGGGTTGCCAAGGCCATGATTTCCTGGTCGGAGTCTCTGAACAGAGCTCTTCACGGTGTAGAAGTGCCACCTTTGGTTTTTGAGATATCTAATCAGATGGCTCTCGCAGGTGATTTTTTGATCAACGCTTCCATGGATGCGGCAAATTGCGCAGCATTAGCTGCTGCTAATGCGATTGCCATTAGGAGATCCTTGTGGTTGAGGACTTGGCGAGCAGACTCAACTTCAAAGAAGTCACTTACGTCCTTGCCGTATCAAAGCGGTCGTTTATTTGGTGAAAAGCTGGATCAGCTTATATCTGATGCGACAGGAGGGAAGAGTTCTTTTTTGCCTCAGCAGAAAGTCAAACAGCCCTTTCGCCGACAGCTTCAGCCTCGTTTTAGAGCCTTTCGCAACCCAGGTTGGGCCGCAACAGCCAGTTCCAGCGGCTCAGGTCGACCTAATCAGGCCAGAGATCGTCAGGTCTCTTACAAAACCAACCCATTGGGAAGAATGCGGTTTTTAACAACCGAGATCTAGAGGGTCTAGGCCCCAAAGATTTTCGGATAAATGACTGGAGGCAGAATCCGGTCGATTCATCCAGAGTAGGCGGCCGTCTACTCTGGTTTCGCCCCACTTGGCTATCGATTACTCAAGACGAGTGGGTCAGGGAATTAGTCACCTCGGGGTACAAGATAGAATTTACCAGCCTTCCCTCAAATCGTTTTTTTCCCTCACGCCTTCCCAAGGAGGAGTCTCGGGTTTGCGCCTTATTCAAGGCGGTCGAATCTCTTCGACACAGCGGGGTTGTCGTACCTGTACCAGAGGTCGAAAGAGGTCGGGGGTTTTATTCCAATCTGTTCATTGTACCCAAAAAGGACGGTACCGTAAGGCCCATTCTGGATCTAAAGAGACTGAACCGGTTTGTCAGAATTCGACATTTCCGAATGGAGTCTCTCCGCTCGGTCATTGCTGCCATGGAAAAAGGGGAATTTCTAGCATCAATAGACATCCAGGATGCCTATCTTCACATCCCCATATTTCCCCCTCATCAAAGGTTTCTTCGGTTTGCCATCGGCAAACTTCACTTTCAGTTCGCTGCCTTGCCATTCGGGCTAGCCACAGCTCCCAGAGTGTTCACAAAGGTCATGGCTGCTGTTGTATCCATTCTGCACTCCAGGGGGATAGTCATCTTGCCTTATCTAGACGACCTTCTCATCAAGGGTCCGTCTTTCCAAACATGCGAGGAAAGTCAGCATTACCCTAGGCACCTTGTTCGCCTGGGGTGGCTGGTGAATATGAAGAAGTCATCTCCCGTGCCATCTCGAAAGATCACCTTCTTAGGGATGAATTTCGACACCGCTCAAGGGTTGATATTCCTTCCTCAGGACAAGGCCTTAGTTCTCCGTCAAGAGGTACGGATCCTTCGCAAACCGATTCCTCATACCATCCGGTTTTGCATGAGGTCCTAGGAAGGATGGTGGCAGCGATCGAGGCAATTCCATTTGCCCAGTTTTCATCTTCGCCCCCTTCAGCATGCACTCTTGGCAGTATGGGACGGGAGCCCTTATTCCCTCAATCTTCGGTGCCGTCTGTCCCTGCAGGTCAGACAGACTCTTATGTGGTGGACGAGGAGCTCCACTCTTCAACAGGGCCGTTTGTTTCCTCCGAATTTCTGGATGGTAGTCACAACGGATGCCAGCCTGCTCGGATGGGGAGCAGTGTTTCGTCACCACACAGCCCAGGGGACTTGGTCGCAGCAGGAGTCGATCCTCCCGATCAATATTTTAGAGATCCGAGCTATTCGGCTGGCTCTGAGGCATTTTCACCAGCATCTGGCGGGCCGCCCAGTCCGAATACAATCAGACAATGCCACGGCGGTGGCATACATAAACCATCAGGGAGGTACCCGCAGCCGGGCGGCTATGCACGAGGTAAAACAGATTCTGTCCTGGGCAGAGGTAAATCACTCCGTGATTTCAGCAGTCCACATTCCGGGCGAGGAAAACTGGGCAGCGGATTTTCTCAGCCGTCACGGCATAGCTTCAGGGGAATGGTCACTACATCCCGAGATTTTTCAGCAGATATGCCGACGCTGGGGAACCCCAGATGTGGACCTGATGGCTTCCAGGATGAATGCCAAGGTGCCCAACTTCGTCTCCCGGTACCGGGATCCGCAGGCAATTGCGGTGGACGCCCTGGTTCTACCGTGGAATCAATTCCATCTTCCATACTTATTTCCACCAATAGCTCTTCTCCCAAGGGTGATAAGAAAGATCAGGATAGAGGGGGTTCCAGCGATATTAATCGCTCCGGATTGGCCGCGTCGCTCTTGGTACGCGGAGCTGGTACAGTTGCTCGCCGACATACCCTGGTGACTGCCAGAGCGCGCGGACCTTCTCTCCCAGGGCCCAGTTTACCACCAGAACTCAGCGGTCCCGTGTTTGACGGCCTGGCCGTTGAATCTTGGATCCTGACCAGGGCTGGATTCTCTAAAAAGGTCGCCGCGACGATGGCTAGCGCCCGAAAGCCCGTCTCGGCTCGCATCTACCACGGGACTTGGAAGGTCTTTTTTGCTTGGTGCAGGGAACATGGTTGTTCCCCGCTTCGGTTTTCAATTCCAAACATTCTGTCATTTCTCCAGGCAGGCCTAGATTCAGGTTTAGCGCCAAGTACGCTTAGACGGCAGATATCAGCCTTGTCAGTGCTTTTTCAGCGAAGGATTGCGTCTAATTTTCAGGTTAGGACCTTTATTCAGGGGTTGTCCATATAGTTCCCCCCTACAAGGCTCCCTTAGATGTTTGGGATCTCAATCTAGTCCTGGGAGTCCTGCAGGAATCTCCATTTGAACCTCTGCAGGAGGTTTCTCTGGCATTTCTTTCATGGAAAGTGGTGTTTTTGGTAGCCATAACATCCATTAGGCGGGTTTCGGAGCTGGCAGCACTGTCTTGTCGGGCTCCGTACTTGCTTTTCCATCAGGATAAGGTGGTGCTCAGGCCAACACCACCTTTTTTGCCTAAAGTCGTGTCCTCTTTTCATATCAATGAGGATATTGTTCTACCTTCTTTTTGCCCAGCTCCTACGCACCGGGTTGAGAAGGCTCTCCATACGCTAGATCTGGTGAGAGCGCTCAGGAGATATGTATCTCGGACGGCGTCCTTTCGGCAAACGGACACGCTGTTTGTTCTCCCTGAGGGTCGCAGGAAGGGACTCGCTGCCTCTAAATCAACCTTGGCTAGGTGGATTCGGTTAGCCATTCAGGAGGCTTACCGCATTAGAGGAGCAGTGGTTCCCGCAGGAATCAGGGCTCACTCCACCAGAGCGGTGGGTGCCTCCTGGGCCCTTCGGCATCAGGCTTCGGTGGAACAGGTTTGTAAGGCGGCAACCTGGTCCAGTCTGCATACCTTTTCCAAGCATTATAATGTCCATACTCAGGCTTCTGCGGATGCCAGTCTGGGTAGAAGGATTCTTCAGGGCGCGGTTGCGCACCTATAAGCAATGCTTGGTTATAAATTACACTGTGGAGTCGGTTTCCCACCCAAGGGACTGCTTTGGGACGTCCCACAGTCCTGTGTCCCCCAATGAGACGAAGGAGAAATACGGATTTTTGTGTTACTCACCGTAAAATCCTTTTCTCCGAGACGCTCATTGGGGGACACAGCACCCTCCCTTATAGCCGGATGGCTTCGTTTTCTAAGTTAATTCTATTTGTTTGGGTACCTGTATTAACACTGATTTATTCTTTAGCCTCCTATTGCTTTTTGCACTAAACTGGGTTTGCCTGCGGCCAGTGCTGAGGTGTATACGGCGGAGGAGGAGCTAACCTTTTTTTATATTTACTTAGTGTCAGCCTCCTAGCGGCAGTAGCATACACCCACAGTCCTGTGTCCCCCAATGAGCGTCTCGGAGAAAAGGATTTTACGGTGAGTAACACAAAAATCCGTATTTTTCACCAGTGTTTCTACAGCCAAATCCACAGAAAAAGCATGTGTTCTACCGGGTTAACATCACATTCTGTTTCGCCTTCTGCGCTTTATCAGGGGTCTCAGTCTCAATAGCTGAACAACGGTTTTCAGACTCGCCCCAAAGTATAAATCGAGGCAGCTGGTGTCTAAAAAGGAGATTTTTGTGTACTCACCGTAAAATCCTTTTCTCCGAGACGCTCATTGGGGGACACACAGACCGTGGGTGTTATGCTGCTGCCACTAGGAGGACACTAAGCAATACATTAAGCACAAAAGATTAACTCCTCCTCCTGCAGTATACACCTCCTGTTGGCTCAATCCTGAACCAGTTCGGTGCCAAAGCAGTAGGAGCTCATAACAGAGTGCAATATGTCACAAACCAAATAACTACTTACAAATATACAACAAGGCTTCCAATAAACAAGGGTGGGAGCTGTGTCCCCCAATGAGCGTCTCGGAGAAAAGGATTTTACGGTGAGTACACAAAAATCTCCTTTTCTCCTTCGCCTCATTGGGGGACACACAGACCGTGGGACGTCCCAAAGCAGTCCCTGGGTGGGAAGCCATCAACAGATGGAGCCTTGTGAAAACTTATGCATACAAAACGCTTAACTGGTTAACGGTCAACTTACAGATGCGCAACAGCTGATTGCAGAACTTGCCTGCCAAGTGCCGCATCTGAAGAAACCTGAGCATGAATTTGATAATGCTTGACGAAAGTATGAAGACTGGACCAAGTCGCAGCCTTGCACACTTGTTGTGCCGAAGCCTGGTGCCGAATGGCCCAGGAGGCCCCCACAGATCGAGTGGAGTGTGCCTTAATCCCAGCCGGGATAGGCTGACCTTTAACACGATACGCCTCTTGGATCGCAGAGCGAATCCATCTGGCTAACGTGGCCTTGGAAGCAGGAAGACCCTGTCTGCGTCCTTCCGGAAGCACAAACAGAGCGTCCGATTTTCGGAAAGGTGCCGTTCTTGAAATGTATCTTCGGAGAGCTCTCACCAAATCCAGGGTGTGAAGAGCTTTTTCAGTACGGTGAATCGGCGCCGGACAGAATGAAGGCAAAACTATCTCCTCATTGATGTGAAAATCCGAAACGACCTTAGGCGTGAAAGAAGGAGACGTTCTAAGGACTACCTTGTCCTGGTGAAAAATAAGGAAAGGAGATTTACAAGATAAGGCTGCCAACTCCGATACCCGTCTGATAGAGGTAATCTCCACTAGGAAGACAACCTTCCAGGAGAGAAGCGATAAGGACACTTCAGACAAAGGTTCGAAGGGTGATTCCTGTAAGGCACTGAGGACCAATTAAGGTCCCAAGGCTCTAAAGGCCTCTTGTAGGGCGGAACAAGATGTGACACTCCCTGGATAAAGGTCCTGACCTGAGACCTAGATGCGATCCGCCGTTGGAAAAAGACGGACAACGCAGAAATCTGTCCCTTGAGAGAGGAGAGAGCTAACCCTGAATCCATTCCTGTTTGAAGAAACTCTAGAATGGAAGGGATAGAAAAAACCAAAGGGGAACGACCCTTGTCTTTACACCAAGAAAAAAATGTCTTCCAGACTCAATGATAAATGCGTGCGGAAGCCGGCTTCCTGGCATTGATCATTGTTGAAACCACGTTGTTAGAGAAACCAGCCTGACTTAAGATCCAGGCTTCAATGGCCATACCGTCAAATTCAGCGCTTTCGAATTGTGATGGTAAATTGGACCCTGTGAAAGAAGGTCCGGACGATCTGGTAATCTCCAGGGAACGTCTGCGACTAGACGCACTAGTTCCGCATACCACGGACGGCGAGGCCAGTCCGGAGCGACCAGAATGAGAGGAACGCCTTCCGCTTTGATCTTCCGAATCACCCTGGGGATTAACGGAAGAGGTGGGAAGATGTAAGGAAGGCGAAATTGACTCCAAGGGAGAACTAGCGCATCCGAGCCGATGGCTAATGGGTCGCGTGATCGACTTATGAAAGTCTGAACTTTGGCATTCAATCTGGATGCCATGAGATCCACATCCGGAATTCCCCAACGCTGGCAAATGAGTTGAAACATTTCCGGGTGAAGGGACCATTCCCCTGAGTCTAAGCCTTGGCGACTGAGGAAGTCGGCCTCCCAATTGTCCACTCCCGGGATGTGAACCGCGGAGATGGGCGAGCGGTTTGCTTCGGCCCAGCGCAGGATGTGCGATACCTCGAGCATAGCTGTTCTGCTCCGAGTGCCCCCCTGGCGGTTGATATACGCCACGGCCGTGGCGTTGTCTGACTGAATCCGGATGGGACGTCCGGCCAGTAGATGATGGAACTGCACGAGAGCTAACCTGATAGCTCTGATCTCCAGGATGTTGATCGGAAGACGGGTCTCTGACAGAGACCATCGGCCTTGAGCCGTGTGATGGAGGAACACTGCTCCCCATCCGAGGAGACTGGCATCGGTGGTCACCACCAGCCAATGGATCGGCAGAAAGGATTTTCCCTGATTCAGTGATGAAGCCTTTGTCCACCATTTTAAGGAGCTTCTGACTGTGGGAGACAGACGGAAGTGGCGACCTAAAGACGCAGGGTTCCTGTCCCAAAGCGATATTAGCTCCTGTTGAAGAGGACGAAGGTGGAACTGAGCGAATGGTACTGCCTCGATGGACGCTACCATTTTCCCCAGGACCTGCATCGCGCTCCGCAGAGAGTGCGAGTGGCCTAGAAACAACGGGAGTACTCCCCGTCTCAGAGAGTTGATCTTCTCTGGAGGGAGAGATACCAACCCTTGGAAGGTGTCCAGAATCATTCCCAGAAAAGGAATCTTCTGAGAAGGAATGGGAAGAGACTTGTCCAAACTGATTAGCCAGCCCAAGCGAGAAAGGGTGTCGATAGTGATCTCGACACTTTCTGCGCAGGCCTGAAAAGACGGACCTTTGATGAGTAGGTCGTCCAGATACGGGAGGACTACCACACCCCGAGAGTGTAACATTGACATGGCGGCCGCCATGACCTTTGTGAACACTCTGGGGGCGGTTGCGAGACTGAAAGGCAGAGCGGCAAATTGAAAATGATCCTCTCCGACAGCAAAACGCAGAAACTTTTGATGACCTCTGAAAATTGGAATGTGTAGATACGCATCCTTGATGTCTATAGACGCCAAGTATTTTTTCCTTTCTAGAGATGCGACCATAGAACGGAGGGATTCCATCCTGAAATGACGGATTCTGATAAACTTATTTAGTAATTTTAGGTCTAGAATAGGACGCAAGGAGCCGTCCTTCTTGGGAACCACAAAGAGGTTTGAGTAAAACCCTTTGAATCTTTCCCTGTGAGGGACTGGGACGATGACGCCGCTGGAACGCAGTATGTCCAGAGCCTGGAGGAAGGGGACTATAAAATCCTTGGACTTGGGGGGACGTGACTGAAAGAAACGTGTTGGGGGAAGGGACAAGAATTCGATCTTGTAGCCGGAGTGTACAAGATCGAGGACCCACCGGTCCTGAATGACCGACCCCCAGACCTCGCGAAACAAAAGTAGGCGGCCGCCTACCTTGTTTGGGTCCCCCGTCCTTGGTAAGGAGTCATTGGGAAGACTGTTTGCGAGAAGAGGAGCTCCTATTTCCTGCCTGAGAAAATCTGTTTCTCCAGGGCTGAGAGGACCTGGACGATGGTTGCGAGCCCCTATCTCTGCGAGATGGACGGGGTGCTCGAGACGAGGTCGAGGTGGAGGACCAATTAAAGGAGCTACGAAATGGCCGGGAACGACCTTGGTATTGATACCGAAAAGGTCGATTGATTCTGCGCTGCGGAAGAAATTTGCTCTTGCCCCACGTGGCGTCAGAAATAATTTGATCAAGACGGTCTCCAAAAAGACGTCCTAAAAGATAAGGCAGCGAAGTCAAAGTTCTCTTTGAAGCAGCATCTGCACGCCACTCTGTGAGTGCAGCGCAATGAGCTGCATCTAGGGACGCATGAACCATGTAGTCACCTGCCCGAGTAATCTGATAGGCCAGATTACGTGCCTCGGGTGAAAGGGAGATATCGCCAGTTGTTTTAACTAGGTCCTCAACCCAAGCCACCATAGCCCTTGCTACCCAGGTGGCCGCAAAGGAGGGAGAGAGAGAGGCTCCAGCCGCCTCAAAAATTGATTTTGCGAGGTTGTCAATTTGTTTGTCAGACGGGTTCCTAATGGATGAACTATCTGACACAGAGAGCAGGGTTTTTGAAGCTAGGCGAGATACTGGGGGATCTACCACTGGAGATTCAGTCCACTCTTTCGCTACAGTTGCTGAAAATGGGTAACGAGCTTTCAGAGACTTCAGCCCTGAAAAACGTTTGTCTGGACGCTCCCTCTGTCCCTGGACAATTTCCGTAAATTCAGGGTGATTACTAAACACCTTGTGAGTACGTTTAGCTCTTTTGAAAGATATAGGGTGATTTGGTTGAGACCCGGGTTCTTCATCTAGTTTGAGGATTTTATTAATTGCCTCAATGAGAGAATCTAACGATTCCTGAAATTCTGGCGAGTTGGGGTCATCACCAATGTCCGACTCGTATTCGGAATCATGATCACTACGATATCTGGGCGAGGGGGAGCGAGAGCCTGAGCTCGCTGATGCCGAACCGCTGGATGGATTGGGAGACGCATTATGGTGGCGTTTTCTGGACGACCGCTTTGCGGACGCCGAGGGTCGGCCCCTGTCGGATGAGGTCTCTCTGAAGGCTAACGGGCCCCTTTCTGGAAAAAAGACGCCCTGGGAAGAAGAGGAGCCGCGGAAAGTATCCAAGGCCCTAGTCAGAGAATCCATGGAATGCGCCAGAAATTCTGGCCATCCTGAATGACCTGGCTCAATGAGATCAGGAATAGGCAGAGACTCCTGAACGGTAGTAGGGGGCTCCTGAGCGGCAGAAGCAGTGGGCTCTAGGGCACATGTTGTACAGAATTGGGAACCATGCTTTGACGGCAGTGAAGCGTTGCATGCAATGCAGGCGGCATATACTACAGTGTAGTTTTTAGCCTTTTTAGCGTCCTTTGATTGCGACATATTTTCTGCAATTTTTTGGAGCCTGCTGCAGTAGAAGGGTTAATCGCTGTGCCGACCTAGTCGCAGCGTGCACTTACCCAGGTCCTGTGCAGGGAAGAAGGAGAACAGCATCTGCCAGCGCTGCTCCACCAAAAAGATGGCGCCCGAGATTATAGTAGCGCTTCTCGTGTGGTACGAGAAGCGCCAGAGGCAGTGGGAGGAGAGGGAGGACCCAGGAGAGAGACCCATGTGATCTAACGCTGGCCAATAGCGTTAGAGATGGGCGGAGCCGTTCGGCCCGCCCCTTCTCTAGAGGCCTATCCCGGCCTGAAGCCGGGGACTAAATTTAGAAAATGCGGCCTATGCCGGCCCGAAGCCGGGGCCTAAATTTTTTCCGGCCTACCCCGGAGCCGAAGCCGGGGAGTATATTTAAGGCCGTGGCCGCGGCGCGAATATGGCGGTAGCGGCGCGATTGTAGCGCTAGCGGCGCGGCGCAGAGACGCGGCGGCGCAACACCGCTTCGGCCGCGATGCGACGCCAAAGCGGTCGCGGCGACATGAGGCAAAATCGCTCTCCTGATATACTCACTGCGGGGGGCGAAGATGGAGACCGCAGGATTACAGCATTTATGGCCGTACTTCCTAAATCCACCAACCCCTTTCATTAGGGGGGTGGAGAGGGATCTTTCATGCATCAGACCGCCACCGCTTCAGGAGAGGTGAGCGGGATTTTCAATCAAAGGTGCCACGCAAATCCGTCATCTACCTCGTGGGATATCTCATGGGGAGAGCGGCCCATGTCAGGGATCTGTCGCCCCATGGTAGCGTGGCAGGAGGGGTACGTGGAGGCGACACTCGCACGATGCCGCCTTTTGTTGGTTTTTGGGAGATCGTGACTTTTCGTACAAGTCCCGTCGCCCATCCGTGCGTGAAGAAAGTAAAAATAATAAAAAGTTTAAAAATCAGAAAAAAATCAGAAAAAAGTGGGGTCTGAGAGCAGACCCTAGTGCCTCCTACAGACACTAAGCAAGAACTGGTTCAGGATTGAGCCAACAGGAAGTGTATACTGCAGGAGGAGGAGTTAATCTTTTGTGCTTAATGTATTGCTTAGTGTCCTCCTAGTGGCAGCAGCATAACACCCACGGTCTGTGTGTCCCCCCAATGAGGCGAAGGAGAAATAACAATTTTGTACTTCTTTTGACTTTCCCTTTGGGATTTATCTTATTTGTTCAACTTAACAGAATAGTCTACTTTTCTATTGTTCCCTACGATAAAGACAAAGAGATCAGACCGAGTGCAACATTTTCATATTTTAGACTTCGTTGCCTCACTGAAGTCAATGTATAAGTCGTGGGCAAGTCTGGAAACTGTTCTTCGCTTTTCAGTAGGAGGCCCCCAATAGGGTGCAGAGCGGGGAGGAGAGTGATGAATTCCTCACATCATTGATATTTGATTGGTTTGCATTAATTTTTCATTGTGATCGTTTTTTCCCCTGATTCTCCCACACATACATTGTTGTTTCCCAGGAACCGTTGTGATGCTGAACTACAATTGCCAGTCCGCTCCGTTATTCTGAATTTCTAGATGTATCTGCCTAAACTCACAAGCGCCGGCCCGATTCTCAGAGACCCTTTCCACTGGAAGGAATAGAATTTGATACCTTTTAGATGTGATTGTCAGATGCTTTGTTACTTTTGTATGATTTTTTACATGTACACTGGAGATAATTTTATGGCTTTCTTGTTTCGCACAGTACTTTAAGGGCACCTTGGGACTGCAGCCCGGAGACTCGGCTCTGTTTATTAATGGACTCCACGTTGATCTGGACAGTCAGGATATCTTCAGGTAATGGGAGCGAGACAACACCTTGGTCATTTATTTTTTCCATTATGTATCAAGCAGAGGGCAAATATTTTTTGGGTTATTTGCAAGCCCCAAGAGCAATAAATGCATTAATTTAGGCATTTTTTGTATCAAACAGGTATTTCATTGTTCAGGTGAGAGATGTCAGCAGAACCCGCTACATATCTAATGAATATTGGGGAGTCCTGACACTCCCCGATGGCAAATGGATGGGAGTATTGAGCATGTTAGAAAGGAGGTCAGCTCACCCATATAGCGAAGATCAATGCAGAAGAAAAGTTTCAGTATCCAAATCTTCATAAAGACTCTCTTTATTGTAGAAAAATATAAAAAAAAAAGTCACAAGTCCGTAATCAACTGGATGACAAGCAAACGCGTTTCAGACTTCTGTCCTTGGTTATTGCCGTCACCATATGTGGCTTCAGACTGCTGAATCGTCAGTGTGTGATGTGCACATTCTCACGATTCCCTTTTACTCGCCGTGCGGGTGGACAGTCACATGACGAGATGTCTGCGATTTGCATACTTACAATCACTTGCCTGCTACAGTCCTGCGCTTCTGTCAATTCTGTAGCATTGAGAGAATCTGGGTGAGACTGTGGCACATGACCGCCCACCCACATGGGAAATACAGTGGAATCATGACAGTGTGCTTATCACACACTGTAACTATTTGGCAGTCTGCAGTCACATAGAGTGCCTGCAGCATTTTAATTTTAGCCAGAGAGCCCCTTCGAGGCTTTTTTTTTTAAGCATCTTTCGCTTCTTTTTGGCAGCAACTTCACTGCCAAGAACTTTTTTTCTAAAGATATTTTAATGTCCCTTGATGAAGCATTTGCGAAACGCTCATCAGGTGTTTGATGGGTGAGAATGTTACTATTCTTTTGTACTTTGACCTATTTTACAGAGAACATAGTCTTGATTTTTCGATTTGCTCAATAATTGCACATACTTGTTTATTATGCGTTTAACTTTTTTGAGCAGATCTGTTAATTTTACGTTTAGTTGTTTTGGCTTTTTTTTGGCTCACCCATCAATGTTTTCTTTTGCTGCTTGTTGTATTGGACATCTACATACTTATAAATATGTATACTTTTTATCTCTATCTACATTGATTTTGTCTTGTGCTTTTGAGTCCTCCTTCCTTGCTTGGGGTTATAATTTTTGTTCTTGTGTATATATAAACTATTTTTCTGAAGCCACCAAAAGAAAGGACTACTAAGAGAAGTTCAGATTGGTGAAATGTGCACAACAACTGTTTGTTTTTTACATTGCAGTGCATATGCTCAAATTTTTTTTTTTCTATAGAAAAAGCTCATAATCGGTTGCAGAAACCCAGAAAAGAAATGTCTGATGCTGTATATATGATAAATGTGATGACATAGCGCAGCTCACCATCTGATAACCGCCGTGTGCACCTGAACATTCCCAGTTTCTCTTTCTTTATTGCAGCTTGTTTGATGTCTTACGTAATGAAGCTCGGGTGATGGAAGGTCTCCACCGCTTGGGTATTGAGGGCTCAGCCCTCCATGATGTTCTCAAGCTCAACATCCAGCCGACTACCTCGGACTATGCTGTGGACATCCGCAGTCCTGCTATATCGGTAACTCCTCTCATATTGTCACCCTATAATAGTATGGCACAGAACAGATATCGTTATATCACTCTGTTCCTACATGTGTTGTGGAGCAGCTCGCGTTCCAGTCCTCTACACCCACCATAGATACTCCTGACGTCGTCGTATCTGGATTTATGGACGTGCTGTCAGATGGAGGAACGGCGGTTCTGTAATGTCCCAAGCATTGCGGCCTCATAACTAATAAGCCACATCTTCTGCCCGTCTCTGGCCGCGGACTCCATGAGCTGGTGCTCGGTTTGGGTGTCTGTTTAGATCGGGGGCACATTCTGTCTCTTCGTGTGGGATCTCATGGAAGGTGGAGGAACAGATTCTTTCTTTTATCTTAAACTTGTGATTACAATGGTTATTTTCTGCCTTTTGGTGACATTTTAATTTGGACAAGAAAGGGCACAAAGGTTTCTGAATAACATGTGTGTTTTCAAGGTCAATCACAGGCATTGAGCTAATTCCCCCACTGGGTGCACTTGGTATGAATAGAGAAGAAAAGCACCAGCACCTATACGGCCCATTAAAATGGCTTTCTTTTGTTCTTTATAATGAAAACCATCAGTATAGGTTCCAGTATAGTCCCATAAATCGGGTGCCAGTGCTAACGCATTTAGGGCCATTTATAATGTAATTGTGATGCGAAAACCAAATTATACCCGTTACAAAATGGCGCTGCTTGATGGATGCCTGACTGCCGCTCCATTCATTCTCTGGCGCTGTCAGAAGGAGCTGAGCACAGTGAATGGCAGCCCCATGGGGAATGAATGGAGCAGCAATCAAGTAGGCGCAACACAGCGCCAGTGTAATGAGGATAAAAGAGACCCCTTCTGCCGATCAGTGTATATCCCAGCAGTCGGACCCCCACCAATTAATAAATTATCTTCTTTCCTATCAGGTGGATGTTGATGTTCATTTACTGCTCCGTGGATCCACACTCGATCTTCTGCTCGATAATTTCAGGTCTCGGGTGTAAATTTACACAGGAAACTGATTTTAATGTGTAAAAATGCACTTACAGGTGTCATGATGCCGGGGAGGTGTTACTGTGACCTCTGGTGCTGACGGCTTTAATTGTACAGAAATTTGGAGCCAGTGATGCTGTGCTCGAATGCTACCACTAAGGGCCGTAACTGGCCTGAAACGCGGTGTTATGGGATTACGTCTGAAGCTTTACTGATCAGAGGCATATTTTCCATCATATTTTACAGTGGGTAAATATACAGTTAGGTCCATAAATATTTGGACAGAGACAACATTTATCTAATTTTGGTTCTAGACATTACCACAATGAATTTGAAACAAAACAAATCAGATGCAGTTGAAGTCCAGACTTTCAGCTTTCATTTGAGGGTATCCACATTAAAATTGGATGAAGGGTTTAGGAGTTTCAGCTCCTTAACATGTGCCACCCTGTTTTTAAAGGGACCAAAAGTAATTGGACAATTGACTCCAAGGCTATTTCATGGACAGGTGTGGGCAATCCCTTCATTATATCATTCTCAATTAAGCAGATAAAAGGGCTGGTGTTGATTTGAGGTGTGGTGTTTGCATTTGGAAGGTTTAGCTGTGAAGGAAACATGCGGTCAAAGGAGCTCTCCATGCAGGTGAAACAAGCTATCCTTAAGCTGCAAAAAACAGAAAAAACCCATCCGAGAAATTGCTACAACTTTAGGAGTGGCAAAATCTACAGTTTGGTACATTCTGAGAAAGAAAGAAAGCACTGCTGAACTCATCAATGCAAAAAGACCTGGGCGCCCACGGAAGACAACAGTGGTGGGTGATCGCAGAATACTCTCCATGGTGAAGAGAAACCCCTTCACAACAGCCAACCAAGTGAACAACACTCTCCAGGAGGTAGGCGTATCAATATCCAAATCTACCATAAAGAGAAGACTGCATGAAATAAATACAGAGGGTTCACTGCATGGTGCAAGCCACTCATAAGAATCAAGAATAAAAAGGCTAGGCTGGACTTTGCTAAAAAACATCTAAAAAAGCCAGCACAGTTCTGGAAGAACATTCTTTGGACAGATGAAACCAAGATCAACCTCTACTAGAATGATGAAAGAGAAAAGTATGGCGAAGGCGTGGTACAGCTCATGATCCAAAGCATACCACATCATCTGTAAAACATGGCGGAAGCAGTGTGATGGCTTGGGCATGCATGGCTGTCAGTGGCACTGGGTCACTAGTGTTTATTGATGATGTGACACAGGACAGAAACAGCCGAATGAATTCTGAGGTATTCAGAGCCATACTGTGTGCTCAGATCCAGCCAAATGCAGCCAAACTGATTGGTCGTCGTTTCATACTACAGATGGACAATGACCCAAAACATAAAGCCAAAGCAACCCAGGAGTTTATTAAAGCAAAGAAGTGGAATATTCTTGAATGGCCAAGTCAGTCACCTGATCTCAACCCAATTGAACATGCATTTCACTTGTTAAAGACTAAACTTCAGACAGAAAGGCCCACAAACAAACAACAACTGAAAACCACCGCGGTGAAGGCCTGGCAGAGCATCAAAAAGAAGGAAAACAGTGTCTGGTGATGTCCATGAGTTCAAGACTTCAGGCAGTCATTGCTAACAAAGGGTTTTCAACCAAGTACTAGAAATGAACATTTTATTTACAATTATTTAATCTGTCCAATTACTTTTGGTCCCTTTAAAAACAGGGTGGCACATGTTAAGGAGCTGAAACTCCTAAACCCTTCATCCAATTTTAATGTGGATACCCTCAAATGAAAGCTGAAAGTCTGAACTTCAACTGCATCTGATTTGTTTTGTTTCAAATTCATTGTGGTAATGTCTAGAACCAAAATTAGATAAATGTTGTCTCTGTCCAAATATTTATGGACCTAACTGTACTCCTATTTTGAGGAGTGTTTTTGGCCAAGGAGCGGAACGTAATTGCTGTAACTTCTAGAACATGGGTATACATGCTAAGACCTTGCAATTTGTGCAGGGAAGCTTAACATTATCTTATAACAATGCATGAATGCAGAGTTTAGCACATTAGATAATGGGCGATGGGCCTACAGCCATCTCTCCGGACTCCCACGTAGACTAGAGCTCTTGGTGCGTGTGTGTTCTCCACTAGCTAGAAGATGTCAGACCCTTGTGGTGGCGGCTTATCTTTTGAGTGAACCAAAGGATCAGCCACTGAAATTCAGCAGGACGGACCTTCTTTGCCCCGACTTCCATCTGTGACGGGAAAGTCTGGGAACCCCCATACACATTGGACCCGCGACTGATCCTACTGACTCTAGTCTTGTATGTATGGGCGCCATTATTGTAATAGAATAGGCTGCACTGCAATAACAAACCAAAGGAAGGTTTCCTGTTGTAAAGGCGTTGTCTATTATCAAATGACACATTTTTAGACCAAGGGTGCCACATACAATGAATGATTCTTAGCTCACGGACTGGTGACGTCGTACCTCCGCCGGTATACTGACATAAACATCGTGACATGGCCGCTGATTTTCTGCGTCTATTCCATCACAGCGGTGGTCACATCAGATTTGTTTTTGGCAAGATACCGGCGGGGGACATATTACTGAGATTGGAGGACCGGTAGTGGACAATCCCTTTAAAAGTGAAACTCTGGTGCTGCTCATTTCTGCATCTGAAGTGAGGGCTGCAGATGACCTTGCGGAGACGTTTGTACAGTGCCTGCTGATTGTGCATGCTTCTCGGCAGGTATGTAGGGTCATCATGTCATGGCTTGAGGCAGAAGTCAGCGGCATCGGGATGACCTTTTATGACAATAATGATAGTGTTATTTACCAGGGAGAGGTCATAAGCAAGTGAAGACAGTGACGCCCTCTGAGAAGATCTGGGGGTTGTCCTCAGGATAAGTGATGCTGATCAGTGGGTGTCCATCTGAGACCTGCACCAATTGGCAGATCAGGACATTTTTATTCCAAATGGTGCACTTTTATGCCATTTACAAAAGGGAACTGCAAGTCAGATGCCCAACCACCTCTCCATTCATTCTCTGGCGTAGCCGGAAAAAACAGAGTGCAGCTCTTGACAGCGAACGGAGCAGCGTTAAGCATGTCTATTCTAAAGGGGATAAAAGTTCCCCATTTTACCTATTTGTTGCAGGTCCCAGCAGTCAGACCCCCTCCAATTAACAGGTTATCACCTTTCCTGTCAATGCATTTACAGGTGTCAGCCATCCCTGGGGAGGTGTTACTGTGACCTCTGATGCTGATGGCTTTAGTTGTACAAAAATTAAAGTAAGATATTTAATTGAGCCATGTGGGTGCTATCGCTGATATTCTCGGTTTTTAAGTTGTTATAAATGGGTGGAGTGAAGCTTCAAGAATATTGTTGGTCCCAGGGTAAAGCACATGTGACATCAGTAGGAAAACTTCAACTCACCCAAGTAGGATATCCTAATTGCACGGTATCCTTGTAGTATGGCAAGTGTCCTTGTAGATAAAGAAGCAAATCCAGCAGCGAAGATCCTTAAAACTCATGTCCATTAACGTCCCATCATCACATATATAGCCGCAGACGCGTTTCAGGGTCTGTTGTGACTCATTTTCTGGAGCCATCATTCAGCCTCGCGTTCTGCTTTTCTGCTTCTTTTGCAGTGGGTGAATAACCTCGAGCTGGACAGCAGGTACTCCTCCTGGCCTCACAGCGTTCAGGAGCTGCTCAGACCCACCTTCCCCGGAGTCATCCGGCAAATCCGCAAGAACTTTCACAACTTTGTAAGTGATTTTAACTTTTATTTGGCTTATTATAGAAATGTAAAAAGGGAATTATAATCACAACTTGTGAATGAAGCTTTGCGGAAACTGGAATGTGTCAGCACAGAATCTCTGCTCAAACCCAGTACAGCCGCTCGGTGCTCCATGGCGGCCAATCATTTATATACACCTCCCCACCTGCTGGTTTCCATCTTTCTCCACCCTATTGTGGTTCTTTGAAGCCAGAGCTGTCAATCAAATGGGGAGATGGAGGGAAAACAAGCAGGTGGGAAGGGGTATAAAAATGATTGACCCCACTGTGAGGCACCGGTGGGCTTAGTTTGACGTCATTCTGTGCTGACAATAATATAGAAAAGACTAAGCACTCATCTTATGAAAGGGATGTTTTAATGGTAGTATATCTGAAAACGTTTTGGTCGATAAGACCTTCGTCAGTAACTTCACAATATCATATGAAACAGACTCCTTAATGAATATGCCCATAAATAGTATATCTTAACATCAAAAAGCCTGATAAGAACGTATCAGGCTTGAAATAGCCAGTTGGGGCCAGTGTGCCTCCTGAATGCGGTATCCACCGCTAATGTGGCTGATGCTGTGGGAGCAGCTGTAGAAAAGGGCAGTCGTGCCTGTATGTGCGGTATCCGCTGTCAATCCGCACATACAGGCACGACTGGCCCCTACTGGCTATTTCAAGCCTGATACGTTCTTATCAGGCTTTTTGATGTTAAGATATACTATTTATGGGCATATTCATTAACCCCTCTCTGCCATCAGACGTACTATTCCGTCCATGTGACCCTGGACCTAATTCCCATGGACGGAATAGTACGTCATGGGCGATCAGCTGCGCTCCCGGTGGGAGCGTAGCTGATCGCGGCCGGGTGTCAGCTGTATATCACAGCTGACACCCAGCACTATGTGTCAGGAGCGGTCACGGACCGCTCCCGGCACATTAACCCCTGGCACACCGCGATCATGTGTACCCGGGGCACAGGGGAGGATCGCGCAGGGTGGGGGTTCCCTGCGCGTTCCCCTGAGACCCTCAGAGCAGCGCGATGTGTCGCGCTGTTCCGAGGGTCCGTCCTCCCTCCAGGTCCCCGGATCCAAGATGGCGCCGGGGTCCTGCAGGGAGGCGGCTTCCTCAGTGCCTGCTGAGAGCAGGCACTGAGAAGCCTGCAGCGATGCCAGAGCGATCGCTGGTGTGACAGAGTGCTGTGCACACTGTCACACCAGCGATCTGCTAAAATACTGTGATGTCCCACCCTGGGACAAAGTAAAAAAAATAAAAATAAACATGCTTTAAAAAAAAAATCCAAAATAAAAAAAAAAATATTCCCCAATAAATTCATTTCTTCCTGTAAATAAAAAAAACCAAAACAATAAAAGTACACATATTTGGTATCGCCGCGTCCGTAACGACCCCCCCTATAAAACTGTCCCACTAGTTAACCCCTTTAGTGAACCCCTTAAAGAAAAAAAAAAAAAAAACTAAGCAAAAAATCAATACTTTATCATACCGCCGAACAAAAAGTGGAATAACACGCGATCAAAAAGATGGATATAAATAAACATGGTACCGCTGAAAACGTCATCTTGTCCCGCAAAAAACGAGCCGTCATACAGCATCATCAGCGAAAAAATAAAAAAAGTTATAGCTCGCAGAATAAAGCGATGCAAAAATAATGATTTTTTATATAAAATTGTTTTTATTCTATAAAAGCGCCAAAACATAAAAAAATGATATAAATGAGGTATCGCCATGATCGTACTGACCCGAAGAATAAAACTGCTTTATCAATTTTACCACACGCGGAACGGTATAAACGCCTCCCCCAAAAGAAATTCATGAATTGCTGATTTTTGTTCATTCTAACCTCCCAAAAATCGAAATAAAAAGCGATCAAAAAATGTCACGTGCTCAAAAATGGTACCAATAAAAACGTCACCTCGTCCCGCGAAAAATAAGACCACACATGACTCTGTGGGCCAAAATATGCAAAAATTATAGCTCTCAAAATGTGGTGATGCAAAAAACTACTTTTTGCAATAAAAAGCGTCTTTTAGCGTGACAGCTGCCAATCACAAAAACCCGCTATAAATAGTAAATCAAACCGCCCTTTATCATTAAAATTAAAAAAATTTATTTATTTCCATTTTCCCATTAGGGTTAGGTTAGGGTTGCGGCTAAAGTTAGGGTTAGAGTTGGCGCTAACGTTAGGATTAGGGTTAGGGGTGTGTTAGGGTTAGGTTTGTGGTTAGGGTTGGGACTAGGGTTAGGGGTGTGTTGGGGTTAGGGTTGGAGTTAGAATTGGGGGGTTTCTGCTGTTTAGGCACATCAGGGGCTCTCCAAATGTGACATGGCGTCTGATCTCAATTCCAGCCAATTCTGCGTTGAAAAAGTCAAACGGTGCTCCTTCACTTCTGAGCTCTGCCATGCGCCCAAACAGTAGTTTACCCCCGCATATGGGGTATCAGCGTACTCTGGACCACAAGAGTTATTGTGCAATTTGTCCTATTTCTTCTGTTACCCTTGGGAAAATAAAAAACTGGGGGCGACAAAATCATTTTTGTAAAAAAAAAAAAAAAATGATTTTTTTTTTTTACGGCTGTATGTTATAAATTTTCTGTGAAGCACTTGGGGCTTCATAGCGCTCACCACACTTCTAGATAAGTTCATTGTGGGGTCTATTTTCCAAAATGGGGTCACTTGTGGGGGGTTTCCACTGTTTAGGCGCATCAGGGGCTCTCCAAATGCGACATGACGCCCCCAGACCATTCCATCAAAGTCTGCAATCCAAAACGTCACTACTTCCCTTCCGAGCCCAGACGTGCACCCATACAGTAGTTTTCTCCCACATATTGGGTATCAGCGTACTCAGGACAAATTGGACAACAAATTTTGGGGTCCAATTTCTCCTGTTACTCTTGTGAAAATAAAATATTGGGGGCGAAAAAAATCATTTTTGTAAAAAAAAAAAGGATTTTTTATTTTTACGGCTGTACGTTATAAACTTCTGGGAAGCACTTCGGGGTTCAAAGTGCTCACCATACATCTAGATAAGTTCCTTGTGGGGTCTATTTTCCAAAATGGGTCACTTGTGGGGGGTTTCCACTGTTTAGGCACATCAGGGGCTCTCCAAATGCGACATGACGCCCCCAGACCATTCCATCCAAGTCTGCAATCCAAAACGTCACTACTTCCCTTCCGAGCCCCGACGTGCGCCCATACAGTAGTTTACTCCCACATATTGGGTATCCGTGTACTCAGGACAAATTGGACAACAACTTTTGGGGTCCAATTTCTCCTGTTACCCTTGTGAAAATAAAATATTGAGGGCGAAAAAATCATTTTTGTAAAAATAAAAAGAAAAAAAGATTTTTTATTTTACGGCTGTACGTTATAAACTTCTGTGAAGCACTTTGGGGTTCAAAGTGCTCACCACACATCTAGATAAGTTCCTTGAGGGGTCTAGTTTCCAAAATGGTGTCATTTGTGGGGGGTTTCCACTGTTTAGGCAGATCAGGAGCTCTCCAAACACGACATGGCATCCAGCCAATTCTGTGCGTTGAAAAAGTCAAACGGCGCTCCTTCCCTTCCAAACTCTGCCATGCACCCAAACAGTGGTTTACCCCCACATATGGGTATCAGCGCACTCAGGACAAATTGCACAATAACTTTTGGAGTCTTGTTACCCTTGGGAAAATAAAAATTGGGGTGAAAAGATCAATTTTGTGGAAAAAATATGATTTTTTAATTTTACGGCTCTACGTTATAAACTTGTGTGAAGCACTTGGGGGTTCAAATTGCTCACCAAAGATCTAGATAAGTTCCTTAGGGGTCTAGTTTCCCAAATGGGGTCACTTGTGGGGGGTTTCCACTGTTTAGGCACATCAGGGACTCTCCAAATGCAACATGGCGTCCAATCTCAATTCCAGCCAATTTTGGTTGGAAAAAGTCAAATGGTGCTCCTTCCATTCCGAGCTCTGCCATGCGCCCAAACAGTGGTTCCCCCCCACATATGGGGTATCAGCGTACTCAGGACAAATTGGACAACAACTTTTGAGGTCCAATTTCTCCTGTTACCTATGGGAAAATAAAAAATTAGTGACTAAGAGATAATTTTTGTTGGAAAAAAATAGGATTTTTTATTTTCATGCCCGGGCATTATAAACTTGTGTGAAGCACTTGGGGGTTCAAAGTGCTCACCAAAGATCTAGATAAGTTCCTTAGGGGGTCTAGCTTCCAAAATGGAGTCACTTGTGGGGGGTTTCCACTGTTTAGGCTCATATGGGGCACTACAAACGGAACATGACCCCCATCAATGTTTGCATTCCAAAACGTTACTGCTTCCTTTCCAAGCCCTGCCGTGCGTCCAAACAGTTCCCCCCCCCCCCCCACATATGGGGTATCAGCGTACTCAGGACAAATTGGACAACAACTTTTGGGGTCCAATTTCCTTGGGAAAAATCAAAAATTTGGGACTAAAAAAATCATTTTTGTGGAAAATTGTTTTTTTTTTTTTTTTCACACCAGGCATTATAAACTTTTGTGAAACACTTTGGGGTTCAAAGTGCTCACAACAGATCTAGATAAGTTCCTTAGGGGGTCTAGTTTCCAAAATGGTGTCACTTGTGGGGGGTTTCCACTGTTTAGGCGCATCAGGGGCTCTCCAAACACGACATGGCGTCCAATCTCAACTCCAGCCAATTTTAGTTTGAAAAAGTCAAACGGCGCTCCTTCCCTTACGAGCTCTGCTGTGTGCCCAAACAGTGGTTTTCCCCCACATATAGGGTATTGGCGTACTCAGGAGAAATTGCACAACAACTTTATCTGCCCATTTTCTCCTTTTACCCTTGTGAAAATAAAAAAAAGTTTGTAAAAGATCATTTTTGTGGCTAAAAAGTTAAATATTAATTTTTTCCTTCCACGTTGCTTCAGCTCCTGTGAAGCACCTGAAGGGTTAATAAACTTCTTGAATGTGGTTTTGAGTACCTTGAGGGGTGCAGTTTTTAGAATGGTGTCACTTTTTGGTATTTTCTGCTATATAGACCCGTCAAAGTGACTTCAAATGTGAGGTGGTCCCTAAAAAAATGGCTTTGTAAATTTTGTTGTAAAAATGAAAAATCACTGGTCAACTTTTAACCCTTATAATTTCCTAACAAAATTTTGGTTCCAAAATTGTGCTGATGTAAAGTAGACATGTGGGAAATGTTATTTCTTAACTATTTTGTGTGACATATTTCTCTGTTTTAAGGGAAAAAAAATTCAAAGTTTGAAAATCGCAAAATTTTCAAAATTTTCTCCATATTTGTGTTTTTTTCAAAAATAAACGCAAGTTATATCGAAGAAATTTTACCACTAACGTGAAGTACAATATGTCACGAGAAAACATTCTCAGAATCGCGAAGATCCGTTGAAGCGTTCCAGAGTTATAACCTCATAAAGAGACAGTGGTCAGAATTGTAAAAATTGGCCCGGTCATTAACGTGCAAACCACCCTTGGGGGTGAAGGGGTTAAGGAGTCTGTTTCATATGATATTGTGAAGTTACTGAGAAGGTCTTATCGACCGAAACGTTTTCAGATATACTACCATTAAAACATCCCTTTCATAAGATGAGTGTTTAGTCTTTTCTATATTATAATCTTGGTGTGGGAACCTAGACTTCAAGCACCACCATTTCAATAGTGGTGCTCACGACTTTTTCTTCATTATGTGCTGACAGTCCCCTTAATAAATGAGTTGGCCTTTCGAGCTTGGTCCCTGCGTTATTCTTGTGTTCGTCCCCAGGTACTTTTCATTGACCCGGAGCAGGAGTCTACGTCTGAGCTGATCAATGTAGCAGAGATGTTTCTCAATAATCACATACCGCTCAGGTCAGTTCTTTACTAGATCTGTCCACAATAGTGAAGATTATTGTTCTTTGTTGTTGTTACTTAAAGGGATTGTCCTGTGTAGAAAACCTCCTTTATTAGAGCGGTTTTCTGATACTCAGCCTGAGTGGAGGGATCCTGCAGGAAAATTAACCCCTTTCTACCATTTGACGTACTATCCCATCCATGTGCCCTGGGACTTAAATCCCAAGGACTGAATAGTACTTCATAGTCGATCGGTCGCGCTCACGGGGGGAGCGCGGCCGGGTGTCAGCTGATTTTCACAGCTGACACCCGGCACTAAGTGCCAGGAGCGGTCACGGACCTCTCCTGGCACTTTAACGCCCGGCACACTGCGATCAAACATGATCGCAGTGTTTTGGTGGCTGCAGAGGGGCTGACAGCCCCTCTGCTTTTGGATCGGAGACCCCACGGCTTGCTGCGGGGTCCCGATCGCTGCCATGGAGTCCCGATGTCGTCACGACGATATCCGAGTCTACAGGCCTGAGGGACTTCCTGTCATGCGCAGTGATGACCAGGAAGTCTCTCAGGTCAGTGTAATAGAAGTTGCAGTGCTGACAGTTTCTATATCATGCAGATCTGCATGCTATAGAAGCGATCAGCCTACAGAAAATGAGTGTCCCATGGTGGGACAAAGTTTAAAACTAAAAATTAAATAAAAAAAATTTTTTTTAAACAATTATAAAAATATTTTAAAAATAATAATAAAAAAAATATTTATTCTATCAATAAATAAATATTTTAATAAAAAGAAAATCTAAACAATAAAAGTACACATATTTGGTATTGCCGCGTCCATAACGACCCGAACTATTAAACTGTACCATTAGTTAACCACCATAAAAAAACAAAAAAAAAACAAGGCAAAAAAAACAATGCTTTATCATCATACCGCCGAGCAAAAAGTGGAATAACACGTGATCAATAAAACAGATATAAAAAAATGTGGTACCGCTGAAAACGTCATCTTTTCCCGCAAAAAACAAGCCCCCGTACAACGTCATCAGCAAAAAAATAAAAAAGTTATATCTTGCAGAATAAAGCGATGCAAAAATAATTATTTTTTTCTATAAAATAGTTTATATTGTAAAAAAGCGCCAAAACATAAAAAAAATTATATAAATGAGGTATCGTTGTAATCGTACTGACCCGAAAAATAAAACTGCTTTATCAATTTTACCACACACAAAACGGTGTAAACGCCTCCCCAAAAGAAATTCATGAATTGCTGGTTTTTGTTCATTCTGCCTCCCAAAAATCGTAATAAAAAGCGATCAAAAAATGTCATGTGCCCGAAATGGTACCAATAAAAACGCAAAAATCAAGACCTCCCATGACTCTGGGCCAAAAAATGGAAAAATTATAGCTCTCAAAATGTGGTGATGCAAAAACTATATTTCAGCTGCAGATGGAAGGAAGAGAGCACAGTATTCATTACTGATGGGTAGGCGGAGCCCCAGATCAGGATGTTACCTCAGATCAAAAGAGTGCTGACTGGCTGGCCCCTCCAGCTCGGGCTCCTCCTACTCAGCTCCAGTCTAAGATTTGAGGTCCAGAGGATGGTCGCTGCTAATGCAGCTCCTCAGAAGATTTTATTATTTTATATTCGGACAGGAGACTTGGATCACTAGTTGGTCTAGAGGTCTCAGGGGTACCAGCGCTGCTGTACCCCAACCTCTCCCTTGGCGGATCTGTATTTACTTAAAGTCCCTGCAGAATCCTTGCCGGCCCTGGGGGATGAGGAGAGCTTCCCTGGCGGGACGCAAACCACACGTGCGGTCACTGCGTCCCTCGCCCTGGGGGGAAGCATGGGCACAGCGCCAGAAACCCCTGAGGGTCCCTGTGGCGCCTTGGCTGGTGAGTACTCCACACAAATTTTATTATTATAATTATGTGTGAGTGCTTTAGCGTCTGGATGAGCAGCGCTATTACTTGTATGTCAGTATGCTTCAGCGCTGCGGTGACAGCGCTATTACATGTATGTCAGTATGCTTCAGCGCTGCTGTGACAGCGCTGTTACAAGTAGATGTGGTGATTTTTTGTCCGCAGGCAGATACCTGCAGGACAGAGAGGGAGCAGGAGCGGGGGAGTTCGCGCTCAATATTCGAGCTGGCGGGGGGCGTGGCCTAACTATTCCCGGTCTTCTGAGCAGGAAGACGCGCGCTCTGGCGTTTCTCCTGCGACTCCCTCACTGTGGCGGCCATTACACAGGCTCCTGGGCTCCTCAGACCGCTCCTCTCCTCATAAGACACCACGGCCAGCTGGGTGAGTGCTGATTCCTCACCCTGCAGCGCAGCGATCGCTATCCTGCAGCTGCAGTCTCATTAGAGACATAAAATTGGCTGGGGCTCACAAATATATATATTGTGGTGAGTTTGCAATATTAACCCCTCTGAGGGTTATTTCTACCAGCTAAATTTTTTTGACTGAATACTGCTGGGGTAACCCTGCTTGGTGGAGCGTTAACCCTTCAGCGTTTAAAAAAAAAAAAAAAAAAAAAAAAAAAAAACTCATAGTTTTTTGCTGGTATTACCGCTTTGACCTGCTCATACAGGTGAGACATGTCTGAACAGGGTTCAGATGCCGCGGACCACGTCCCAGTGCCATTACGGCAATCAGATACGCAGACCTCCACAGCGTCTAGCGCTGCGGTCGACAGCGGTGGAAAATTGGACGATATCGCTCGATCGATCAGCAACTTGTCTGACCTTTTAGGTCAATATGTGTCTGCTAATTCCTCTCAGAGGAAGCGACGCAGGCCGTTACCGGCCTCTACACGGAGCGAGTCAGATGTATCTGATATTGGGCAGAGTTCCCCTTTAAATTCGGATGGAGAAATATCCGATTCAGATGCGGACGAGCCGCAGGGGCGTTCCTCTATGGCGAAGCGTACGGAGGCATTGATTGAAGCCATGAGAGATATATTACAGTTACCGGAGGAGGTAACTAGTCGTCCTGGTAAATCAGCACGCATGTTCCAGGAGTCCCGTGCTTCGCGTACAACATTGCCAGCTCTGGATGAGCTTAATAGTGTAATAGAGGAGGAACGTCTATGTCCAGATAAGCGTTTTCATGGAACGCATTTCTTTGATACACTTTATCCTTGCTCTGCGGAGTTAAAGGCTAATTGGACTTCTGCTCCTGAAGTGGATGTGTCTTTATCTCAGCTTAGTAAATCCTCACTACTCCCTATTAAGGGAAAAGCGAGCTTACAGGAGCCTTTGGATAGAAAGGCAGAAGTGGCGGCAAAAGCAAGCTATGAGGCTGCGGGTCATGGATTTCGAGCAGTGCTAGGATCCATGTGTGCTGCTAGAGCTTCTCTAAGCTGGTTGGCACGTCTGAAGACGGAGTTGCACAATGAATCTCCGTTATCTGAATACGGGAAACTTGTGAATGGTTAGAAACGGCAGCCTGTTATATCTTTGATGCCGGTCTGGATACGGCATCTTGCTGGCCAAAGCGCAAGCTTCAGCGGTCACAGTCAGAAGAGCTTTATGGCTCAGACAGTGGGCCGGGGACGCAGTTTCCAAACAAGGGTTGTTGGCCTTACCTTACAAGGGTGGCCATCTTTTTGGATCCGACCTCACAGAGCTGATTTCCAAGGCTAAGGCGAAGGAATCAGCATTACCACAGCGTAGGGCCATGGCCTCTGTGTCCAGTAAGCCTGGTGTCTATAGTGGTCGGCGGTCCTTTCGGGGCCGAGGACGATCTAGTCACTCCTCGTGGGGATCGGGTCGTCCTTCCTTCTCAGGAAAGAAATCCTCTCAGAAAACTCGTACTCCCTGGAAGCAGAGTTTCCGCCAGGACAAGCGGGAACTTGACAAGAAGCCCACAAAGTCGGATTGACGCCAGGGGTCCACTCGAGGATTCTCGAGTGGGGGTCGCCTGCTTCTTTTCAAGGAGACTTGGATGGCTCGCGTTCCAGATTCCTGGGTAACGCGGATAGTTGCGGCAGGCTATTTTATAGAGTTTGCTTCTCGACCCCCAAATGTTTTTTGTCAGTCTCGCGTTCCGTCGGAACCCGAGCTTGTTGTCGCTCTACAGCGAGAGGTCGAATCTCTGCTACAAAAGGGTGTAGTGATACCGGTTCTGGCAGAGGACCGAGGGAAAGGTTTTTATTCCAACCTTTTTATAGTTCCCAAAAAGGAGAACAAATTTCGCCCGATTCTGGATCTCAAGCGATTAAACCGGCATGTTCATGCCCGGAAATTTCGCATGGAGTCGCTTCGTTCCGTTGTGGCAGCTCTGTCACAGAACGATTTTCTGGTGTCAATCGACATTCGCGACGCCTATTTGCATATTCCCATCGGAAAGGCTCATCAGCGCTTTCTTCGATTTGCCATAGGTCAGAATCATTACCAGTTCGTGGCTCTGCCGTTCGGCTTAGCCTCAGCGCCAAGGGTCTTTACAAAAATTCTGGCGCCCCTCATGGCAATCCTTCGAAGACAGGGGATTACGATTCTCCCTTATCTGGACGATCTTTTGATCGTGGCTTCCTCGGAGGAGGAGGCGTTGACGGCTCGGGATTTGTCTCTTCAGTTTCTGAAGGACTTCGGTTGGCTGGTCAATTGGGAGAAGTCGTCCCTGGAACCATCGAGGACAATTCTCTTTTTGGGAATGCATCTCGACACGTTTCGGTCGGTAGTTTCCCTACCACCAGACAAACAGTCATGTCTTCTTCGACATGTACAGATTATGAAATCCTCAACGGCAATGTCCCTACGGAAGTGTATGCGTCTTCTGGGACTGATGGTGGCGTCCATGGAGGCAATTCCTTTTGCCCAGTTCCATTCCAGGACTCTCCAAAGGTTCATCTTGAGTCGATGGAACCAGTCGCAATCGCTGGATTGCAGTGTCACCATTCCTCGCGCGGTGCGGGATTCTCTAGAATGGTGGTTACGTCCAGGGGCATTCTCCCTGGGGAAGTCTTTCCTCCCTCCGAAGTGGTCAGTTATAACCACCGATGCCAGCCTGACGGGCTGGGGGGGTGTTTGGAACAATCTCTGGATTCAGGGGGTATGGTCATCGGAAGAGTCTTTTCTTCCGATCAACATCCTGGAATTGAGGGCGATTTTCCTTTGCCTCCAACATTGGACGGTCCCTTTGAGCGGTCTGCCAGTCCGAGTGCAGACAGACAATGCGACGGCTGTCGCGTATATCAATCACCAAGGTGGGACAAAGAGTTCCAGACTCATGGTAGAGGTGTCCCGAATTCTGATTTGGGCAGAGGCCAGTGTACCAGCCATTTCGGCGATTCACATTCCAGGGGTTCAGAATATTACAGCGGACTTTCTCAGTCGCAGAAGGATGGATCCCGGGGAATGGAGCCTCCACCCGGAAGTTTTTGCACTACTGTGCTCTCGCTGGGGAACCCCCCAAGTGGATTTGATGGCATCCAGGTCCAATGCCAAGTTACCGACATTCATGTCCAGGTACAAGGACCCGAAGGCGGTGGCGGTGGATGCTCTAGTGGCTCAGTGGGATCAGTTCGAGCTGATCTATGTATTCCCGCCGATATCCTTACTTCCTCTAGTACTGCGTCGGATCAGACTAGAGAGAATTCCAGCTATTCTGATAGCTCCAGACTGGCCAAGAAGGGTGTGGTTCTCGACAATAATATCGCTGTTGGCGGCACCTCCTTTTCCACTCCCTCTTCAACCGGACTTGTTGACTCAGGGGCCCGTTTGTCATCCGGACTTGATGTCCCTGCGTTTGACGGCGTGGCTCTTGAGACCGAAATCTTGACCCGTAGAGGTTTTTCAGCCGAGGTCATTGCTACCCTTCGTGCTGCAAGATGTCCGGCTACTACTAGGATTTACCACAAAATTTGGGAAACCTTCTTTTCGTGGTGTTTGGGGTCCTCTCGGAACCCGAGAAAATTTTCCATTCCCAACCTGTTGGCTTTTCTGCAGCATGGGCTAGACAAGGGTTTGGCAGTCAGCACTCTGAAAGGTCAGATTTCTGCTCTGTCCTTATTGTTCCGGAGAACCATTGCTTCAAATAGAGACGTGCTCTCCTTTTTCCGAGGTATCTCTCGTAAGTTTCCGCCGCGGAAGGCACCCGTGTCTCCTTGGCGGCTCAACCTTGTTTTGGAGGCTCTTCAGCATAAACCTTTTGAGCCTATGGTTTCTGCTAGCCTTTCTTTACTTTCTTGGAAGGTGGCTTTCCTTGTTGCAGTCACTTCCTTGAGGAGAGTTTCTGAGTTGGCAGCTCTTTCTTGTTCGCCTCCTTTTCTGGAGTTTTTTCCGGATCGTGTAGTGCTTCGCACTCGGGGTGATTTTTTGCCTAAAGTGGTGTCACAATTTCATGTTAACCAGGATATTGTGTTGCCTTCACTCTGTCCGGATCCGAAGAATGCGAAAGAGCGAGATTTACACACATTGGATTTAGTGCGGGCCTTGAAGTTTTATCTATCTATTACTCAAGGTTTTCGTAAGACGGACTCCCTGTTTGTGGTTCCAGCAGGTCGTCGGCGTGGTCAACGAGCTTCCAAGGATTCTATAGCTCGTTGGATCCGGTCAGCTATTTTGGAAGCTTACCGCCTTCGGGGTGAATCTTGCCCGATTAAGATTCGAGCCCATTCCACGAGAGCTGTGGCTTCATCGTGGGCTTTTCATCAAGGTGCCTCGGCAGTGCAGCTCTGCCGAGCGGCAACTTGGCGCTCTGTCCACACGTTTACAAGGTTTTATAAAGTGGACGTCAGTGCTTCCGCTGATGCAGCCCTCGGACGTAGGGTCCTGCAGGCAGCTGTAGTTTAAAGTTCTGGATGAACTTGTGTTTAGCGCTGGTTGCGCTTTGTTGTTAAGGTTGTTGGGTTTCTGCCTTTTGTTGGTTTTTCCCACCCTTATTTTTGAACTGCTTTGGGACGTCCCATCAGTAATGAATACTGTGGCTCTCTTCCTTCCATCTGCAGCTGAAACACGGATTTTGGTAAAAACTTACCTGTAAAATCCTTTTCAGCGAAGGAAGGAAGAGAGACACAGCACCCTCCCACGGCAGAAGTGTGTTGATGTTTTCAGATGCAGCGCGACCCTTATCTGATAGCGATTATCTGGGCTGAGGTCAGCGCGCTAAGGCTCTGTTCCGGCATCGCCAGCTCATCGCAGTAGTCAGGTTCCGTGAGTAGTACCTGGAACTCTGTGGTTTTTGGCTTTCTTTGCATGCATAACCTGTATCCTTGTGTTTTTTCTCTGAAGTTCCTTCAGAAGGGGTTATGTTGCTCCGCTGGTGATCTTGGCTCTTTTTCTAAAAGCTTTGGTACGACTGGAGCTGAGTAGGAGGAGCCCGAGCTGGAGGGGCCAGCCAGTCAGCACTCTTTTGATCTGAGGTAACATCCTGATCTGGGGCTCCGCCTACCCATCAGTAATGAATACTGTGTCTCTCTTCCTTCCTTCGCTGAAAAGGATTTTACAGGTAAGTTTTTACCAAAATCCGTGTTTCCAGTACGTCCCTCCTGACAGCACCCTGGAGGACGTCCTCCTCCTCCTTGCAGGGACAGGAAGCACACGAGAGGTTAAAAGGTCCCACCCCACCCCCTTTCCCTCAGTGTTTTTCCTGTCCCTGCATGGAGGGACGCACGAGAGTGGAGCTTACCGGAGGGCTCAGGGATGGTGCGGTTAGGCCAATATCCTTCTCCCTGCCAAGCAGCCCAGGACAGAAAACTTCCCAAGGGGGAGTCCCTCGGTCCCAAAGGCCAGTGAGTGGACGGTACTCCTGGTTGGTGCCGCTCCTCCCGGGGGGAGGCTCTCGTCTCCGGACACCAGACGGTCGGCGGAATAGAGTGTGTACCGCAGGTGGTAAGACTTCCGGGGCGGGCACAGAGGCCAGCTTAGCGTCGTGGGTCAGCCTGCGTTCCAGACTGGAACGCAGAAGAGAGACAGGAGGCGGAAGGCTTCCGGGTCTCGAGAGGGGAGTGTGTCACTTCCGGTGACGTCATTAGTCAGCGCTGAGGCAAAGGGAGCGGCAGGAGATTCTCCAGCGTCGGAACGCTGGGAAGGAAGTCGGCGGTGTATCATGGAGAAACAGCTCTCCAAGGACATAGCGGTGGAAGGAGCGGTGAGTGCACGGTGCGCTGATGCCCTCACACACATTTAGGCCCGCAACACTGCCTAAAGCCTGACAGGTTCCCTATCTTACATTTAGGAGAAGGGATCCGCAGCAACTCCCCCAGCAACAACTAAGAAGTCGGGCAAATTTCTAGAGAAATCAAACAGATGTCCCATATGTAATATCAAGCTATCAAGCTCCTATAGCAAATCGCTATGTAAATCCTGTACTACCAAGGTTATGAAGGATGAGCAGCAGACCTTCCTATCGGAGATGAGATCTTTGATAAGGGAGGAAGTCCAGACGAGTCTCTCACGACAGCGGTCGGCCAGTCCATAGGGTAGCCGCAAGCGAGTAAGATGGGAGACAGAAATGGAAGGAACGGACCCCAGTTCAGGAGAGGACTCGGATCCCCTGGATTCAGATCCTTATGAGGAGGGGAACTTCCACAGAGTCTCCACGACAGGGGTAGGAAGTACCTATTCCAGATCGAGGAGACAGAAGAGCTGGTTAAAGTGGTTAGAAGCACAATGCAGATCGAGGAAAGTCCAAAGCCGCAGTCCAGGCAGGACCTAATGTTTGGGGGTCTTACTCCACAGGAACAGACAGTGTTCCCTGTTAGTGAGCATATTCGCTCCATGGTCTTAGAAGAATGGAAGGACGCTGAGCGTAGGCTGGTGCTGTCCCGTGATTTTAAGGGACATTTGCCCTTTGACCCAGAAGAAATAAAACTCTGGGAGGAAATACCGAAGATTGATGTCCCGGTGGCGAGGGTGGCAAAAAAGACAGCCATCCCCTTTGAGGACTCGTCAAGCTTGCGCGACCCTATGGATCGAAGGGCTGATATTCTCTTAAAGAGGGCTTGGGAATCCTCATCAGCTCTGATTAAGACCAATATAGCGGCCACGTCAGTAGCCAGGTCCATGTGTCTGTGGATGGGGCAGTTGGAAGAACAGCTCACCAATAAGACCCCTAGAGCAGATATTATAGCATCCCTTACACTGATGAAATCAGCCACAGCTTTTCTAGCTGACACATCGGGGGAATCGGTAAGATTCGCAGCAAGAAATGGCTCTCTTTCTAATGCAGCTAGAAGAGCTATTTGGTTGCGATCTTGGTCAGGAGATAACGCCTCAAAATCTAGGCTGTGCTCCATCCCCTGCATAGGCCTGAGAGTGTTTGGTCCAGCTCTAGACAACATGCTAGAGCTAGCTTCGGACAAGAAAAAGGGTTTTCCTGAGGAAAAACCTAGACAGCCTCAGTCCTTTCGTAGGAGCTTTACCTCTAGACGTCAGTCGGACTTTAGGTCCCAGGGAAGATCCAATAGGGGATCATATAGAAGTTCCCATAGTCAGAGTGGAAGGAAAGGCCCCTTCGCCTCGTCTTCCAGATCTAAGAGGCAATGACGCCAGAAGCGTCGGGGGGAGACTTCGCCATTTTGCAGAGAAATGGGCTCAGATTACACAGAACCATTGGGTTCTGAAAACAGTAGCAGAGGGTTATTTAATAGAGCTCTCCTCCACTCCCCTCGAAAGATTCATCGCTCCTACGGTAGTTCAGATAGACTCCCCCATGTGGGTCGATCTTCAGGACATGTTCAGTTCAGAGGTCATAGTGGCAGTTCCCTCAAAAGAAAGAGGAAGGGGTCACTATTCGTCTCTGTTTTCTATCCCAAAACCATCGGGCGAGACGCGTACGATTATAAATCTAAAGCCGCTGAACACCTGGGTAAAATACAAGAGGTTCCGAATGGAATCTATTCGGTCCACAGTCCATCTTATAAACAGAGATGCAGTGATGTGCACCCTCGATTTAAAAAGTGCCTATTTCCAGGTCCCTATTCACCCATTATCTCAGAAGTTTCTGAGATTCGCTATAGATCTGCCGTCTGGGACCTACCACTTCCAGTTTCAGGGCCTCCCTTTCGGGCTTGCCTCCGCACCCCGAATATTCACAAAGCTGGTAGCAGAGGTAGTGGCCTACCTAAGAAGCCAAGGAACGATAATCGTTCCATACTTAGACGATTTTCTTTTGGTGGCAGAGTCGGAAGAGCGGCTAAAGTTTCACAGTAACCGAACAATTGCAGTTTTAGAAGACCTAGGCTGGATCTTAAACTAAGAAAAATCAGATCTAATGCCAGAACAAAGGAAAATCTTCTTAGGGGTCCTGCTGGATTCCAAGGGCAGAATATCATTCTTGCCAACAAAGAAGCAAGACGTAGTCAGAGGCGGAGTCAGAGACCTCCTGAAGCATCGTACATCCATAAGAGAGGCTATGAGAGTACTGGGTCTCATGACCGCTTGTATTCCGTGTGTCAGATGGGCACAGTTTCATTCAAGGCCATTGCAGAGAGAAATCCTCTCAATTTGGGATCGGCAGTAAGCATCACTAGACAGACATTTCACTCTAACAGAAACAGTAATAAAGTCATTACTCTGGTGGATGCAGCACAAGAACCTCCAAGTGGGAGTATCATGGACCACATCGCCCTACGTAGTCGTCACGACAGACGCCAGCTCATGGGGTTGGGGAGCCCACTTAAAAGGAAAGTTCTTCCAGGGCAGATGGCCCGAAGATATCAAAGGATAGTCGTCCAACTTCAGAGAGTTATTGGCAGTCTGGGAGGCTTAAGACGAAATCGGTCCGAGCTCAGAGGTCGGCACGTAAGAATCCTGTCCGACAACGTGACAGCAGTTTCGTTTTTGAAACATCAGGGAGGCCCCAGACATCGACAGCTGCAGGATCTGGTGCGGAAGATATTTTCCTGGGCAGAGAATTCGGTCCACTCGATAACTGCGATTCAGTATAAAGAAATGCAAGTAACTTGCTGAGGAGAATGGCGCCATTCTCCTCAGCAAGTTACTTGCATTTCTTTATACTGAAGCGCTCGTTCTTCCTCACGGAGCACTCTGTCTGGATTTTCAGGATCTATTACTTGTCTCCACCACAATCTGTCTGAATAAGGTCAGGTGATTGACCGAAACGTCATGTTGTTGGATTGTACACAATAAATATTTCTCCTTCGCCTCATTGGGGGACACACAGACCGTGGGTGTTATGCTGCTGCCACTAGGAGGACACTAAGCAATACAAGCACAAAAGATTAACTCCTCCTCCTGCAGTATACACCCTCTGTTGGCTCAATCCTGAACCAGTTCTTGCTTAGTGTCTGTAGGAGGCACTAGGGTCTGCTCTCAGACCCCACTTTTTTCTGATTTTTAAACTTTTTATTATTTTTACTTTCTTCACGCACGGATGGGCGACGGGACTTGTACGAAAAGTCACGATCTCCCAAAAACCAACAACAGGCGGCATTGTGCGAGTGTCGCCTCCACGTACCCCTCCTGCCACGCTACCATGGGGCGACAGATCCTTATAACAGGCCGCTCTCCCCATGAGATACCCTTACTTGAGGATGATGATGATTTGCGTGGCACCTTGGATGGTTACCCCCCTCCACCTCTCCTGGAAGCAGTGGCGGTCTGGAGGCATGTAAAAGCCCTCTCCACCCCCCTATTGAAAGGGGTTGGTGGATAGAGGATGTACAGCCATAGTCGCTGTAGTGCTGTGGAGTTCTCCCTCCTCCATCTTCGGGCTCTCCCCGCAGTGAGTATACGAGGGGCAAATACCGGTCACCGACCGCTTTTTTGCGCACTGCGCCCGCATGGTGTTGCGCCGCCGCAGCACACAATCGCGCCGCTGGCGTTTCCGATTGCGCCGCGGCCACGGCCTCAAATTTACTCCCCGGCTTCGGGCCGGGATAGGCCTCGAGTGGAGAGGGCGGTCCGTGTGGCTCCGCCCACACCGCACGCTATTGGCTGTCACCAGCTAACAGGGGATTTCCCCTGTTTCCTCCCCCCTCCTCCCACTGCTTCTGGCGCCTCTCGTCTCACACGAGAGGCGCTTCTAAGATCTCGGGCACCATATTCTCCTGGGTAAGTGCACGCTGCGACTAGGTCTACACAGCGCTTAACCCTTCTTCTGCAGAAGGTTCTCTGGGAGGAAATATGTCACAATCAAAGGGAATTATAAAGGCTGACAAGAGCTACTCCGTAGTATATGCCACTTGCACTTCATGCAACGCTCCCCTGCCATCAATGCATAGTTCCCAATTCTGTGCATCATGTGCCCAGGAGCCCATGGCTTCCTCTGCTCAGGAGCCCCCTATTACCGAGCAGGAGTCACTACCTATTCCTGATCCCATTGAGGCAGGTTCTTCAGGGTGGCCCGAATATCTGGCACACTCCATAAACTCTCTGACTAGAGCCTTGGATACCTTTCGTGGATCTGCTCCTAGCCAGAGCGCCCCTTTTCCAGAAAAGGGTCCATTAGCCTTCAGAGATGTCTCATCTGACAGGGGCTGTCTCACGGCGCCCGCTAAGCGGTCGTCCAAAAAACGCCGCCATAATACATCTCCCAATCCATCTAGTGGTTCAGCATCTGCGAGTTCAGGTTCTTGTTCACCTTCTCCCAGAAACATCAGTGACCATGATTCGGAATACGAGTCGGACATTGGTGATGATCCCAACTCGCCGGAATTTCAGGAGTCGTTAGATTCTTTAATTGAGGCAATTAATACAATCCTCAAACTAGAAGAAGAACCTGGGTCTCAGCCGAATCATCCTATCTCCTTCAAAAGGGCAAAACGTGTTCACAAGATGTTTAGTAACCACCCTGAATTTACTGATATTGTTCAGGGACACAGGGAGCGTCCGGACAGACGTTTTTCAGGACTGAAGTCTCTGAAAGCTCGATACCCTTTTTCAGCAACTGTGGCGAAAGAGTGGACGGAATCTCCTGTTGTAGATCCTCCAGTATCTCGTCTCTCTTCAAAAACCCTACTCTCTGTTTCTGATAGTTCATCCATTAGGAACCCTTCAGATAAACAGATTGACAACCTCGCCAAATCAATTTTTGAGGCGGCTGGAGCATCTCTATCTCCCTCCTTTGCAGCCACCTGGGTGGCAAGAGCTATGGTGGCTTGGGTTGAGGGCCTAGTCAAAATGACTAGTGATATCCCTCTTTCCCCCGAGGCACGTAATCTGGCCTATCAGATTACTCAGGCAGGTGACTACATGGTTCATGCGTCTCTGGATGCAGCTAATTGCGCTGCTGTCACGGCCGCCAATGCTATCGCCATTCGGAGGTCCCTTTGGCTCCGTGAGTGGCGTGCAGACGCTGCTTCAAAGAAGACTTTAACTTCATTGCCTTATCATTCAGGGCGTCTTTTTGGAGATCGCCTTGATCAGATTATTTCTGACGCTACTGGTGGCAAAAGCAAATTTCTTCCACAGCGCAGAATCAATAGACCCTTTCGGCCTCAATACCAAGGTCATTTCCGGCCATTTCGTAGCTCCTTTAATTGGTCCCCTGCTTCGTCCTCTGCTCGAGCATCCCGGTCATCTCGTAGAGATAGGGACTCGCAACCATCGTCCAGATCCTCTCAGCCCTGGAGAAACAGATCTTCTCAGGCAGGAAATAGGAGCTCCTCCTCTCGCAAGTTGTCATCACAATGACTCCTTGCTGGGGATGGGAGACCCAAACAAGGTAGGCGGCCGCCTACTCTTGTTTCACAAAGTCTGGGGGTCAGTAGTTCAAGACCAGTGGGTTCTCGATCTAGTACACTCAGGTTACAAAATCGAATTCTTGTCCCTTCCTCCAAGACGTTTCTTTCAGTCTCACTTACCCAAGTCCAAGGATCTTGCAATTCCAATTTTCAGCGGACATCAAAAGTTTCTGCGTTTTGCTGTCGGAGAGGATCATTTTCAGTTTGCCGCTCTGCCCTTCGGTCTCGCAACTGCCCCCAGAGTGTTCACAAAGGTCATGGCGGCCGCCATGTCAATTTTACACTCTCGGGTATGGTAGTCCTCCCGTACCTGGACGACCTACTCATAAAAGGTCCGACTTTTCGAGCCTGCGAAGAGAGCGTCGAAATCACTATCGACACCCTCTCCCGCCTCGGTTGGCTTGTCAATTTAGACAAGTCTCTTTCCATTCCCTCTCAGAAGATTCTTTTTCTGGGAATGAGTTTGGATACCTCCCAAGGATTGGTATCTCTCCCTCCAGAGAAGATTATCTCTCTGAAGCGGGGAGTGCTCCTGCTGTCGCTAAACCGCCCTCATTCTCTGAGGAGCGCCATGCAGGTCCTCGGGAAAATGGTAGCTTCCATCGAAGCAGTACCTTTCGCCCAGTTTCATCTCCGCCCTCTTCAACAGGAGTTGATATCAGTCTGGGACAGGAACCCAGCGTCTCTAGGTCGCCGCTTACGTCTGTCTCCCACAGTCAGAAGCTCCTTAAGATGGTGGATGAATGCCTTATCACTGAATCACGGAAAATCTTTCCTGACTGTCCATTGGCTGGTGGTGACCACCGATGCCAGTCTCCTCGGATGGGTAGCTGTGTTTCTTCATCACACGACTCAAGGCCGCTGGTCTCTACCAGAGTCCCGTCTCCCAATCAACATCTTATAGATCAGAGCTATCAAGTTAGCTCTAGTGCACTTCCATCATCTCCTGGCCGGTCGTCCCATCAGGATTCGGTCAGACAACGCCACGGCCGTGGCGTACATCAACCGTCAGGGGGGCACTCGGAGCAGAACAGCGATGCTCGAGGTATCGCACATTCTCCGCTGGGCCGAGAAAAACCGCTCTCTCATCTCCGCGGTTCACATTCCAGGTGTGGACAATTGGGAAGCCGACTTCCTAAGTCGCCAGGGCCTAGACTCAGGGGAATGGTCCCTGCACCCGGATGTGTTCCATCTTATTTGCCAGCGATGGGGCATGCCGGACGTAGACCTCATGGCATCCAGACTGAATGCCAAGGTTCAGACCTTCATAAGTCGCTCTCGCGATCCACTAGCCGTCGGCTCGGTTGCGCTAGTCCTCCCTTGGAGTCAATTTCGCCTTCCTTACATTTTTCCTCCTCTTCCGTTAATCCCCAGGGTGATTCGGAAGATCAAGGCAGAAGGCGTTCCTCTCATTCTGGTCGCTGCGGAATGGCCTCGCCGTCCGTGGTATGCGGAACTAGTGCGTCTGCTTGCAGACGTTCCCTGGAGATTGCCAGATCGGCCGGACCTCCTCTCACAGGGTCCGATTTACCATCACAATTCAAAAGCGCTGAATTTAACGGTATGGCCTTTGAAGCCTGGATCTTAACTCAGGCTGGGTTTTCTCACAAAGTCATCTCTACAATGGTCAATGCCAGGAAGCCAGCTTCCGCCCGCATTTATCATCGTGTCTGGAAGACATTCTTTTCCTGGTGTGAGAACAAAGGTCGTTCCCCTTTGGTTTTCTCTATCCCTTCCATTCTGGAATTTCTTCAAGCAGGAATGGATTCGGGGTTAGCCCTTTCTTCCCTCAAGGGCCAGATTTCTGCCTTGTCCGTCCTTTTCCAAAGACGGATTGCATCTAAGTCTCAGGTCAAGACTTTTATTCAGGGAGTGTCTCATCTTGTTCCACCTTACAAGAGGCCTTTGGAGCCTTGGGATCTTAATTTGGTCCTCAGTGCCTTACAGGACTCCCCCTTCGAACCTTTGCCGGAAGTGTCTTTATCGCTTCTTTCCTGGAAGGTGGTCTTCCTAGTGGCGATTACCTCTATCAGACGAGTATCGGAATTGGCAGCCTTATCTTGTAAACCTCCTTTCCTCATTTTTCACCAGGACAAGGTAGTCCTTAGGACTTCTCCGTCTTTCACGCCAAAAGTCGTTTCGGCTTTTCATATCAATGAGGAGATAGTTTTGCCTTCATTCTGTCCGGCGCCAATTCACCGTACTGAAAAAGCCCTTCACACTTTAGACTTGGTGAGGGCTCTCCGAAGGTACATTTCGAGAACGGCACCTTTCTGGAAATCGGACGCTCTGTTTGTGCTTCCGGAAGGACGCAGACAGGGTCTTCCTGCTTCCAAGGCCACGTTAACCAGATGGATTCGCTCGGCGATCCAAGAGGCTTACCGTGTTAAAGGTCAGCCTATCCCGGCTGGGATTAAGGCACACTCCATTCGTTCTGTGGGGCCTCCTGGGCCATTCGGCACCAGGCTTCGGCACAGCAAGTGTGCAAGGCTGCGACTTGGTCCAGTCTTCATACTTTTGTCAAGCATTACCAAATTCATGTTCAAGTTTCTTCAGATGCGGCTCTTGGCAGACAGATTCTGCAATCAGCTGTTGCGCATCTGTAAGTTGTCTGTTGACTGGTTAAGCGTTATATGCATGACGTTCACGAGGCTTCATCTGTTGATGAGTTCCCACCCAGGGACTGCTTTGGGACGTCCCACGGTCTGTGTGTCCCCCAATGAGGCGAAGGAGAAAAGGAGATTTTTGTGTACTCACCGTAAAATCCTTTTCTCCGAGACGCTCATTGGGGGACACAGCTCCCACCCTGGTTTAACTTGGAGCCTCGTTGTTCATTTGAATTGTTGGCATATTGCACTCTGTTATGAGCTCCTACTGCTTTGGCACCGAACTGGTTCAGGATTGAGCCAGCAGAGGGTGTATACTGCAGGAGGAGGAGTTAATCTTTTGTGCTTGTATTGCTTAGTGTCCTCCTAGTGGCAGCAGCATAACACCCACGGTCTGTGTGTCCCCCAATGAGCGTCTCGGAGAAAAGGATTTTACGGTGAGTACACAAAAATCTCCTTTTTTCATAGCATCTAAATTTGAGTGCCGGATTTATCAATATTTAGTTTCTTGGGACTGGCATCCCTTATCCGGGCACCTTCTGAACAAGGAGTGACGTGTCTACTATTGAAAATAGCCACTATCCAGGCCAGCAGAAAGCCGGTTACATCCCTTTATATCTAAAGATCTGGAAGAGGTTCTGTCTTGAGGGCGGCAGATCTAGTGTGGTATCAGGTTCCCCAGACATACCGAAGGTTCTAGATTTCCTGTAGGCGGGTTTTAATAAGGGTCTAAAGCTAGCACTTTAAAAGTACAGATAGCGGCTCTTAGTTCCTTCTTGGACTATCAGTTGACTGCGCACCCTTGGATAATCTAATATATAAAGCTGAATGTATGTATGTGTGTATGTATGTGGGTATGTTTGTCCGGGATTGGAATCCGCACCGTCGCACTTACGGGCATGAAATTTTGCACGCCCGCACGTCTCGACCCCGAAAGCGTCCTAGGCTATGTTTTGAATCGAAATTTTAACCCCGCGCTTTCCAAATCGCCAAACAATTTTGGCCCTATCTACATAATGGGGAGAAAGCTGAATGCTTGTTGGTAATATAATATCACATCAGTGTTATTTTATTGCAAAAGTTAAATTATTTGTACACATTTGTTAGGAAACTAAAATCTATATACAGTAGCTAAATGCATTCATGATGAAAAGAAACGTGTATAAGTCATCTGGTATTGCAACTGGGATGGTTGTACTCAATAAACTGACTATTTAGGATTAAGACAATTGGGCAGATTTATCAATACTTAGTGGAAACTGAAGCGGAATTCACATTGCAAGATAGTCATGACCATTCATTGTAAAAATTGCTAGTAAGATTTATAAAGGCGACTCAGAGATTACTTCCTACAATTAGAAAGCTAACGCCTTCTTGGGACCTAAATTTAGTTTTAAGGTCTCTGTGCAAGGGCCCATATGCTCCTAATGAAGAGATGCCAATTTCGGTTTGCACCCGAAAGGCGGCCTTTTTGGTAGCTATCACCACGGCCTTATCTTCAGATTAGAGAGGACTGTTTAATTCTGAAGCTTGACCCAGCCTTTCTGCCAAAGGTAGTTTCAGCTGGAAATATGAACCAAGAGATTGTGTTACCCTCATTTTGTAATAAATATTTTAACGATAAAGAGCGAACACTCCACTCGTTGGATGTCAGACAGGCAGTTATCAATTATTTAGCGGCCACCAGTAGCTGGCGTATAGATCAAAACCTATTTATCCTTTTTGGGGGAAAAAATAGGGGAAGGAAGGCTTCTAAACCATCTATAGCGAGATGGATAATCAGGGTCATCTCAGACGCTTATTATCAGTCGGCAGGAATGAGTCTCCCTGAGGGACTTAGAGCTCACTCTACCAGGGCAATATCAGCCTCCTGGGCGGAGAGGGCAGGTGCGTCAGTAGAACAAATATGTAGGGCAGCAACTTGGGCCAGATTTGACACATTTTGCAAACACTACAGACTAGACGTTATGTCAGGTCAGCAGACTGCTTTCGGTAGGAAAGTTCTACAAGCAGTAATCCCACCCTAAGGAGGTTCTTTGGTACTCTCCGGGGTGCTGTCAGGAGGGACGTACTGGAAAATCGGTATTACACCTACCTGTAATTATGTTTCCAGGAGTCCATCCTGACAGCACTGGTAGTTCCCCCCCTGTTTATGATATGTCATAGGCTGTAATATGATTCTGTCATTAAAGTGTGATTTGCATGATCCATGTGATGGTACTTTTTACGACACTGAGGGAAAGGGGGTGGGGTGGGACCTTTTAACCTCTCGTGTGCTTCCTGTCCCTGCAAGGAGGAGGAGGACGTCCTCCAGGGTGCTGTCAGGATGGACTCCTGGAAACATAATTACCGGTAGGTGTAATACCGATTTTTGCAATAAAAAACGTTTTTTAGTGTGTGACAGCTGCCAAACATAAAAACCCGCTATAAAAACCCACTATAAATAGTAAATCAAACCCCCCTTTATCACCCCCTTAGGGAAAAATAATAAAATAAAAAAAGTATTTATTTCCATTTTGCCGTTGGGGTTAAAGTTAGGGTTTGGGCTAAAGTTAGGGCTAGAGTTGGGTTTAGGGTTTTGATTACGGTTAGGGTTGGGATTAGGGTTAGGGGTGTGTTGGGGTTAGGGTTAGGGGTGTGTTGGAGTTAGGATTGGGATTAGGGTTAGGAGTGTGTTGGGGTTAGGGTTGGAGTTAGAATTGGGGGATTTACACTATTTAGGCACATCAGGGGCTCTCCAAACGCGACATGGCGTCCGATCTCAATTCCAGCCAATTTTAGTTTGAAAATTTCAAATGGCGCTCCTTCCCTTCCAAGCCCTGCCGTTCGCCCAAACAGTGGTCCCCTCGCATATGGGGTATCAGCATACTCAGGACAAATTGGACAACAACTTTTGTGGTCTAATTTCTCCTGTTACGCTTGGGAAAATAAAAAATTGGGGACTAAAAGATCATGTTTGTGAAAAAAATTATTTTTTTTTTTTTTCACGGCACTACGTTATAAACTTGTGTGAAGCACTTGGGGGTTCAAAGTGCTCACCACACATCTAGATAAGTTCCTTAGGGGGTCTAGTTTCCAAAATGGTGTCACTTGTGGGGGTTTCCACTGTTTAGGCACATCAGGGGCTCTCCAAACGCGACATGGAATCCGATCTCAATTCCAGCCAATTTTGGTTTGAAAAAGTCGAACGGCGCTCCTCTTCAAAGCCCTGCCGTGCGCCCAAACAGTCGTTTTTCCCCACATATGGGGTATTGGCGTACTCAGTAGAAATTACACAACAACTTTATCTGTCAATTTTTCTCCTTTACCCTTGTGAAAATAAAAAAATATTTGTAAAAGATATTTTTTGTGACTAAAAAGTTAAATGTTCATTTTTTTCTTCCACATTCCAAAAATTCCTGTGAAGCACCTGAAGGGTTAATAAACTTCTTGAATGTGGTTTTGAGTTCCTTGAGGGGTGCAGTTTTTAGAATGGTGTCACTTTTGGGTTTTTTCTGCCATATAGACCCCTCAAAGTGGCTTCAAATATGAGGTGGTCCCTAAAAAAAATGGTTTGTAAATTTTTTTGTAAAAATGAGAAATGGCTGGTCAACTTTTAAACGACCACGGCCCGACAGACAAGCGGTGGATCCCGCGTCTGCCTCAGGAACGGCCAGCTATAGTGATTCACTTTTTTGCTCATCAGCGCTCTGGATCTATTACAAGGGTGTATTTCCTTTGTATAATTCTGAATAGGACAGTTGATCCTAACTTCTCATTATAACGGTCCACCCTATATGTATATATTGGCAACTGATGAAGGCTATGTTGTAGCCGAAACGTTTTGCCACAAATTTGACTACCACTGGACCATTAAAAGTTCTTCTTTAGCATTAAGTTGAGTGCCTAGTTTTACTTATTAATATTTTCGGGTTCGGGAACCTAACCTGGCACCATCACCACCGGCTGTGCACACGTTCTATATACTTAACTTTTAACCCTTAACTTCCTAACAAAAAAAAATTTGTTTCCAAAAATTGTGCTGATGTAAATTAGACATGTGGAAAATGTTAATTATTTAGTATTTTGTGTGACATATTTCTTTGTTTTAAGGGCATAAAAATTCAAAGTTTGAAAATTGCAGAATTTTCAAAATTTTCGCCAAATTTCCGTTTTTTTTTTCGCAAATAAACGCAAGTTATAGCTAACAAATTTTACCACTAACATGACACTAACATTATGGCACGAGAAAACAATCTCAGAATCGCGAAGATCCATTGAAGCGTTCCAAAGTTATAACCTCATAAAGGGACAGTGGTCAGAATTGTAAAAATTGGCCCGGTCATTAACGTGCAAACCACCCTCGGGAGTAAAGGGGTTAATGGCCGCAGTGAAATGTATGACAGATGGAAAAGCCGGAGCTTTGCCTGATAGTTGTTGGCTTTATTTACTTGGGTAGTTGTGTTCACTATTGATGGCTTTTTCATTAGTATAATTAACTTGGCTTGAATCTGCTTTTCTAACCAAGCATCTATAACCCATTTAATACATTTTTTAACCCCTTCACCCCTGTGATTTTCTGTGTTTTTTTTTGTTGTTTTTTTTTTCCCCTTTTCGTTCTTTGGGCCCCTTTTTCCCAGAGCTATAACTAACTTTTTTTTTTAAAAAGATAAAAATTTCCGTCAATATGGCCGTATGAGGGCTTGTCTTTTGCAGAACGAGTTGTACATTTGAATTACCGCATTCATTTTATCAAGTGATGTACTAGAAAGCAGGAAAAAAAAATCCAAGTGTGTTGCAAAAATTGCCAACAAAAGTGCAATTCCACAATTGTTTTTTTTTTTGTTATTTACCATGCTTCCTATATGGTAAAACTGACCTGGCATGCAAGTCATAGGAAGCTGAATAAAATGATACATTGATATCTGATGTCTTATCCAGAGAAATCCACATTTCAGCTGCAGATGGAAGGAAGAGAGCCACAGTATTCATTACTGATGGGTAGGCGGAGCCCCAGATCAGGATGTCACCTCAGATCAAAAGAGTGCTGACTGGCTGGCCCCTCCAGCTCGGGCTCCTCCTACTCAGCTCCAGTCTAAGATTTGAGGTCCAGAAGGATGGTCGCTGCTAATGCAGCTCCTCAGAAGATTTTATTATTTTATATTCGGACAGGAGACCTGGATCACTAGTTGGTCTAGAGGTCTCAGGGGTACCAGCGCTGCTGTACCCCAACCTCTCCCTTGGCGGATCTGTACTTACTCAAAGTCCCTGCAGAATCCTTGCCGGCCCTGGGGGATGAGGAGAGCTTCCCTGGCGGGACGCAAACCACACGTGCGGTCACTGCGTTCCTCGCCCTGGGGGGAAGCATGGGCATAGCGCCAGAAACCCCTGAGGGTCCCTGTGGCGCCTTGGCTGGTGAGTACTCCACACAAAATTTTATTATTAATGTGTGAGTGCTTTAGCGTCTGATGACAGCGCTATTACATGTATATCAGTATGCTTCAGCGCTGCGGTGACAGCGCTATTACATGTTTATCAGTGTTTTTTCACCAGCCTCTCCCTTGGCGGATCTGTAATTACATAATGGTCCCTGCAGTATCCTTGCCGGCCCTGGGGGATGAGGAGAGTTTTCCCTGGCGGGGGCGCAAACCACACGCTGGGTCACTGCGCTTCCCGCCCTGGGGGGAAGCATGGGCATAGCGCCAGAAACCCTTAGGGGTCCCTGTGGCGCTGAGCTGATGAGTTTTCCACACAATTTTTATTATAATAATGTGTGAGTGCTTCAGCGCTGCTGTGACAGCGCTACTACTGTATTTCAGTATGCTTCAGCGCTGCTGTGACAGCGCTGTTACATTGTAGATGTGGTGATCTTTTGTCCGCAGGCAGATAGCTGCAGGACAGAGAGGGAGCAGGAGCGGGGGAGTTCGCGCTCAACATTTGAGCTAGCAGGGGGCGTGGCCTATCTATTCCCGGTCTTTTGAGCAGGAAGACGCGCGCTCTGGCGTTTCTCCTGCGACTCCCTCACTGTGGCGGCCATTACACAGGCTCCTGGGCTCCTCAGACCGCTCCTCTCCTCATAAGACACCACGGCCAGCTGGGTGAGTGCTGATTCCTCACCCTGCAGCGCAGCGATCGCTATCCTGCAGCTGCAGTCTCATTAGAGACATAAAATTGGCTGGGACTCACACTTCATATATATATGTTGTGGTGAGTTTGCAATATTGACCCTTCTGAGGGTTATTTCTACCAGAAAAATTTTTTTTGACTGAATACCGCTGGGGTAACCCTGCCTGGTGGAGCGTTAACCCTTCAGCATATAAAAAAAAAAAAAAAAAAAAACCGCATAGTTTTTGCTGGTATTACCGCTTTGGCCTGTTCATACAGGTGAGACATGTCTGAACAGAGTTCAGATGCCGCGGATCACGTCCCAGTACCATTGCGGCAATCAGATACGCAGACCTCCACAGCGTCTAGCGCTGCGGTCGACAGCGGTGAAAAATTGGACGATATCGCTCGATCGATCAACAACTTGTCTGACCTTTTAGGTCAATATGTGTCTGCTAATTCTTCTCAGAGGAAGCGACGCAGGCCGTTACCGGCCTCTACACGGAGCGAGTCAGACGTATCTGATATTGGGCAGAGTTCCCCTTTAAATTCGGATGGAGAAATATCCGATTCAGATGCGGACGAGCCGCAGGGGCGTTCCTCTATGGCGAAGCGTACGGAGGCATTAATTGAAGCCATGAGAGATATATTACAGTTACCGGAGGAGGTAACTAGTCGTCCTGGTAAATCAGCACGCATGTTCCAGGAGTCCCGTGCTTCGCGTACAACATTGCCAGCTCTGGATGAGCTTAATAGTGTAATAGAGGAGGAACGTCTATGTCCAGATAAGCGTTTCCATGGAACGCATTTCTTGGATACACTTTATCCTTGCTCTGCGGAGTTAAAGGCTAATTGGACTTCTGCTCCTGAAGTGGATGTGTCTTTATCTCAGCTTAATAAATCCTCATTACTCCCTATTAAGGGAAAAGCGAGCTTACAGGAGCCTTTGGATAGAAAAGCAGAATTGGCGGCAAAAGCAAGCTATGAGGCTGCGGGTCATGGATTCCGAGCAGTGCTAGGATCCATGTGTGCTGCTAGAGCTTCTCTAAGTTGGTTGGCACGTCTGAAGACGGAGTTGCACAATGAATCTCCGTTATCTGAGATACGGGAAACTTGTGAATGGTTAGAAACGGCAGCCTGTTATATCTTTGATGCCGGTCTGGATACGGCATCTCTGCTGGCCAAAGCGCAAGCTTCAGCGGTCACAGTCAGAAGAGCTTTATGGCTCAGACAGTGGGCCGGGGACGCAGTTTCCAAACAAGGGTTGTTGGCCTTACCTTACAAGGGTGGCCATCTTTTTGGATCTGACCTCACAGAGCTGATTTCCAAGGCTAAGGCGAAGGAATCAGCATTACCACAGCGTAGGGCCATGGCCTCGGTGTCCAGTAGGCCTGGTGTCTATAGTGGTCGGCGGTCCTTTCGGGGCCGAGGACGATCTAGTCACTCCTCGTGGGGATCGGGTCGTCCTTCCTTCTCAGGAAAGAAATCCTCTCAGAAAACTCGTACTTCCTGGAAGCAGAGTTTCCGCCAGGACAAGCGGGAACTTGACAAGAAGCCCGCAAAGTCTAATTGACGCCAGGGGCCCACTCGAGGATTCTCGAGTGGGGGGTCGCCTGTTTCTTTTCAAGGCGACTTGGATGGCTCGCGTTCCAGATTCCTGGGCAACGCGGATTGTGTCGGCAGGCTATTTCATAGAGTTTGCTTCTCGACCCCCAAATGTTTTTTGTCAGTCTCGCGTTCCGTCGGAACCGAGCTTGTTGTCGCTCTACAGCGAGAGGTCGAATCTCTGCTACAAAAGGGTGTAGTGATACCGGTTCCGTCAGAGGACCGAGGAAAAGGTTTTTATTCCAACCTTTTTATAGTTCCCAAAAAGGAGAACAAATTTCGCCCGATTCTGGATCTCAAGCGATTAAACCGGCATGTCCATGCCCGGAAATTTCGCATGGAGTCGCTTCGTTCCGTTGTGGCAGCTCTGTCACAGAACGATTTTCTGGTGTCAATCGACATTCGCGACGCCTATTTGCATATTCCCATCGGAAAGGCTCATCAGCGCTTTCTTCGATTTGCCATAGGTCGGAATCATTACCAGTTCGTGGCTCTGCCGTTCGGCTTAGCCTCAGCGCCAAGGGTCTTTACAAAAATTCTGGCGCCTCTCATGGCAATCCTTCGAAGACAGGGGATTACGATTCTCCCTTATCTGGACGATCTTTTGATCATGGCTTCCTCGGAGGAGGAGGCGTTGACGGCTCGGGATTTGTCTCTTCAGTTTCTGAAGGACTTCGGTTGGCTGGTCAATTGGGAGAAGTCGTCCCTGGAACCATCGAGGACAATCCTCTTTTTGGGAATGCATCTCGACACGTTTCGGTCGGTAGTTTCCCTACCACCAGACAAACAGTCATGTCTTCTTCGACATGTACAGATTATGAGATCCTCAACGGCAATGTCTCTACGGAAGTGTATGCGTCTTCTAGGACTGATGGTGGCGTCCATGGAGGCAATTCCTTTTGCCCAGTTCCACTCCAGGACTCTTCAAAGGTTCATCTTGAGTCGATGGAATCAGTCGCAATCGCTGGATTGCAGTGTCACCATTTCTCGCGCGGTGCGGGATTCTCTAGAATGGTGGTTACGTCCAGGGGCATTCTCCCTGGGGAAGTCTTTCCTCCCTCCGAAGTGGTCAGTCATAACCACCGATGCCAGCCTGACGGGCTGGGGGGGTGTTTGGAACAATCTCTGGATTCAGGGGGTATGGTCATCGGAAGAGTCTGTGCTTCCGATCAACATCCTGGAATTGAGGGCGATTTTCCTTTGCCTCCAACATTGGACGGTCCCTTTGAGCGGTCTGCCAGTCCGTGTGCAGACAGACAATGCGACGGCTGTCGCGTATATCAATCACCAAGGTGGGACAAGGAGTTCCAGACTCATGGTAGAGGTGTCCCGAATTCTGATTTGGGCAGAGGCCAATGTACCAGCCATTTCGGCGATTCACATTCCAGGGGTTCAGAATGTTACAGCGGACTTTCTCAGTCGCAGAAGGATGGATTCCGGGGAATGGAGCCTCCATCCGGATGTGTTTGCACTACTGTGCTCTCGCTGGGGAACCCCCCAAGTGGATTTGATGGCATCCAGGTTCAATGCCAAGTTACCGACATTCATGTCCAGGTACAAGGATCCGAAGGCGGTGGCGGTGGATGCTCTAGTGGCTCAGTGGGATCAGTTCGAGCTGATCTATGTATTCCCGCCGATATCCTTACTTCCTCTAGTACTGCGTCGGATCAGACTAGAGAGAATTCCAGCTATTTTGATAGCTCCAGACTGGCCAAGAAGGGTGTGGTTCTCGACAATAATGTCGCTGTTGGCGGCACCTCCTTTTCCACTCCCTCTTCAACCGGACTTGTTGACTCAGGGGCCCGTTTGTCATCCGGACTTGATGTCCCTGCGTTTGACGGCGTGGCTCTTGAGACCGAAATCTTGACCCGTAGAGGTTTCTCAGCCGAGGTCATTGCTACCCTTCGTGCTGCGAGATGTCCGGCTACTACTAGGATTTACCACAAAATTTGGGAAACCTTCTTTTCGTGGTGTTTGGGGTCCTCTCGGAACCCGAGAAAATTTTCCATTCCCAACCTGTTGGCTTTTCTACAGCATGGGCTAGACAAGGGTTTGGCAGTAAGCACTCTGAAAGGTCAGATTTCTGCTCTGTCTTTATTGTTTCGGAGAACCATTGCTTCAAATAGAGACGTGCTCTCCTTTTTCCGAGGTATATCTCGTAAGTTTCCGCCGCGGAAGGCACCCGTGTCTCCTTGGCGGCTCAACCTTGTTTTGGAAGCTCTTCAGCATAAACCTTTTGAGCCTATGGTTTCTGCTAGCCTTTCTTTACTTTCTTGGAAGGTGGCTTTCCTTGTTGCAGTCACTTCCTTGAGGAGAGTTTCTGAGTTGGCAGCTCTTTCTTGTTCGCCTCCTTTTCTGGAGTTTTTTCCGGATCGTGTAGTGCTTCGCACTCGGGGTGATTTTTTGCCTAAAGTGGTGTCACAATTTCATGTCAACCAGGATATTGTGTTGCCTTCATTCTGCCCGGATCCGAAGAATGTGAAAGAGCGAGCTTTACACACATTGGATTTAGTGCGGGCCTTGAAGTTTTATCTATCTATTACTCAAGGTTTTCGTAAGACGGACTCCCTGTTTGTGGTTCCAGCAGGTCGTCGGCGTGGTCAACGAGCTTCCAAGGATTCTATAGCTCGTTGGATCCGGTCAGCTATTTTGGAAGCTTACCGTCTTCGGGGTGAATCTTGCCCGATTAAGATTCGAGCTCATTCTACGAGAGCTGTGGCCTCATCGTGGGCTTTTCATCAAGGTGCCTCGGCAGTGCAGCTCTGCCGAGCGGCAACTTGGCGCTCTGTCCACACGTTTACAAAGTTTTATAAAGTGGACGTCAGTGCTTCCGCTGATGCAGCCCTCGGACGTAGGGTCCTGCAGGCGGCTGTAGTTTAAAGTTCTAGATGAACTTGTGTTTAGCGCTGGTTGCGCTTTGTTGTTAAGGTTGTTGGGTTTCTGCCTTTTATTGGTTTTTCCCAACCTTATTTTTGAACTGCTTTGGGACGTCCCATCAGTAATGAATACTGTGGCTCTCTTCCTTCCATCTGCAGCTGAAACACGGATTTTGGTAAGAACTTACCTGTAAAATCCTTTTCAGCGAAGGAAGGAAGAGAGACACAGCACCCTCCCAAGGCAGAAGTGTGTTGATGTTTTCAGATGCAGCGCGACCCTTATCTGATAGCGATTATCTGGGCTGAGGTCAGCGCACTAAGGCTCTGTTCCAGCATCGCCAGCTCATCGCAGTAGTCAGGTTCCGTGAGTAGTACCTGGAACTCTGTGGTTTTTGGCTTTCTTTGCATGCATAACCTGTATCCTTGTGTTTTTTCTCTGAAGTTCTTTCAGAAGGGGTTATGTTGCTCCGCTGGTGATCTTGGCTCTTTTCCTCAAAGCTTTGGTACGACTGGAGCTGAGTAGGAGGAGCCCGAGCTGGAGGGGCCAGCCAGTCAGCACTCTTTTGATCTGAGGTGACATCCTGATCTGGGGCTCCGCCTACCCATCAGTAATGAATACTGTGTCTCTCTTCCTTCCTTCGCTGAAAAGGATTTTACAGGTAAGTTCTTACCAAAATCCGTGTTTTTCTTGTATGCAAATGACCTCTTCAAGAGTATTGGGAGGATGTTACCTGGAAGATAACTCTGTTTGAAGGGGGAGTTACCAGTGTGAGACAAGTAACTAACACAGAACAGTAGAACTGAACTTTTGTCTCATTACAAACACACTTGCTGCAGCTCTCACAGCTCTGCTGTATTACAGCGCTGTATTCCCGTGAGATGTAAGCTGAGATGAACCTGCAAATGTGTCAGGTATAATCACACCCAGCTCTGTAGTGAGATCAGGAGACCAGAGAGTGGCCATCACACTGCTAACCATTACACATCACTCACGTAATCAGTACATATCACACTGGTAATGTCCCCTTTCATGTAAAATAATTCTTGGAGGCAGAGTTGTCTTCCGGGCAGCGTCCTCCCCAGAGCCTGGAAGAGGTATTTATGAAAAGTGATAAAAGAGGATTTATCATCAACACCACATCTGATATGAGACATTTCAGCAGTCTATAACCTGTACGCCCATATTAATAATTTACATAGGTCAAATGTAGTGACAGGTTTCCTTCAATAGTCCCCTTAGGGGACTTGAAGCCGTAATCATCTGATCTCTTGTGCTATACATGGCGAACCATCAGCAAGGCTATGTATAGAGAAAATCACAATCTCTAATGAATGCCAGATAAACACTTTCCTTCACAAGAAGATCATAATGACAGGCAAAGGGGTCATCAGCAGACCCCCGACTGTCATAACAGCCTATCGACACGTGTTAAAACCATCAGAGATTGGCAGTGGCATTTAACAGGTTAACAGCCGGGGGCGGTGCTCCACTATAGCCTTGATTATTAAAGGCATATGATGGCTTTATTTAGAATCTCTTCAGAATGTTGGAAGAGAAGCACCTTTCAATGTACCTGCACAAGAAGAGAAATGTAAGCATGTCACCCAAAGAAGCAGGAGGATGGGGACACAGCACCCATACCGCTGAAGAACCGCTACCAGGCTTTCACACAGGACAACAGTGAAGATGTACATCAAAAAGTGCTTTGCCCACAAAGAAGGCTTCAGTAAGAAATTAATAATAATAATCTTTATTTTTATATAGCGCTAACATATTCCGCAGCGCTTTACAGTTTGTGCACACATTATCGTCGCTGTCCCCGATGGGGCTCACAATCTAGATTCCCTATCAGTATGTTTTTGGAGTGTGGGAGGAAACCGGAGAACCCGGAGGAAACCCACGCAAACACAGGGAGAACATACACACTCCTTGCAGATGTTGTCCTTGGTGGGATTCAAACCCAGGACTCCAGCGCTGCAAGGCTGCAGTGCTATCCACTGAGCCACCGTGTTGCCCATAGAAGCCTCTTGAAGGGAGAAAAAGAAGCGCTGTGGTGATGAAGAAAAGGAGAGTGGTGGTCATGGGGGATTCCCTACTGAGAGGAACAGAAGCCGCTGTCTGCCGACCGGATGTTACCTCACGAGAAGTGTGATGTCTTCCAGGTGCCCAAATCAAAGATGTGTCTGATAGGGTAACAAGACTCTTCAGTGCTACAGACGATCACCCATGCTCACTAATACACGTAGGGACAACTGACACAGCAAAAAAGGACCTGGAGAATATATGTCTAGACTTTGAAGACCTAGCTCTGAAAGTGAAAGAACTGGGACCGCAGGTTGTCTGCTCATTCATCCTTCCAGTGGATGGACATGGACCAAGGAGATTGAATAGTATTCTATAGGTGAACAGCTGGCTACGTCGATGGTGCCGTGAGCAACGTTGGGTTTCTTGACCATGGAGTGAATTACCTGTATGATGGACTACTTGCTAGAGATGGGTTGCATCTTAGAAAACACATATTTGGTAGACGCCTTGCTACACTCATCAGGAGAGCTTTAAACTAGAGCAATATGGAATGGGAAATATATGGCCAGCAAAAAAATATCCATCTAATTCTTTTGAGAACCCTGCTATTAGAAGAGGAAAGGAAGAACAAAGACAACAAACTCTGAATGAAAGTAGAGGAGTAAGAGTAACCGACTACAAACTAAAATGTGTCTATACAAATGCATAGAGAATGGGAAACAAACAAGGAGAATTGGAGCTTCCAACACAGGAAGAGAGATATGATGTCATAGACATCACTGAAACTTGGTGGGATGATACACATGATTGAATTACAAACCTTGAAGGCTAAAATTTATTTATTAGAAACAGGAATAACAAGAGGGGAGGAGGTATTACATTGTATGTTAGGAAAACTTCTATCTCCACAGAGATCCAAGCTTCAGAGTATGGTAGCTCTGCAGAAACTGTTTGGGTAAGAATACAAGGAGGGGACGAACAGAAAGTACACAATTGTAGGTGTTTACTATAGGCCACCCGGACAAACTGAAGATATGGATGAACTCTTTTTACATCAGATGTCTCTATTCTCAAAAAAGTACGACATAGTGATCATGGGAGATTTTAACTATCCAGATGTTTGTTGGGAATCTCTCAGGCAAAAGAAATGGGTCCAGAAAATTCTTATCTTCACTTGCTTACAACTTCAAAAGGTAGAAGAGAGAACAAGAGGACCTGCAATCTTGTACCTAATTCTTACCAACAGGGAGGAAATGGTTGAGGAAGTAAAGGTAGCTGGGAATTTAGGAGGCAGCGATCATGCTATCTTCAAATTTTGCATTACAGGAGGAGGAAGACCAGCGAGTACTCAGACTTCAGAAAGGCAGATATTAATGGACTCAGAAAGAGGGTAGGAAAGGTCGAATGGCTGGATGTTCTGAAGGACATATATGTCCAAGAAGGATGGGGGATTTTGCTAAATGAAATTCTCACTGCACAATCAGTAACAATCTCGAAAAGGAAGAACTGGAAGCCATTAAAAAAAACAGAATGGATGAACACCGAAATTAATCACTTGTTAAAGAAAAAAATAGTGAATATCAAATAGAAAGAAGGGGGCATAGCTAAAGAAGAATATAATGTCTGATGGAAATGCAGGGCAAGTGTTAGAAGAGCTAAAGCCAGGAATAAAGGAATAAAATAATCCACACTATCTATAAACAGAGAGATGGTGAGGGAACACTTAGCTAATTTAAATCTCCTGGTCCAGATGAATTACATTCTATGGTACTGAGAGAGTTAGCAGAGGAAATTGCAAAACCACTAGTCAGAATATTTGAAAAATCCTGGAGAACAGGAGAAGTCCCAGAAGATTGGAGAAAGGAACTTTTGCCAATCTTCAAAAAAAGAAAGACAATTACTGGCATTACTTCTATACCAGGAAATATATTTGTCATGTATATAAGTACTTGGATAAGAATACAGTAAAAAATCAGAGCCAGCATGGGTTTTTATTAAACATGTCATGCCAGGCTAATATATTTTCCTTCTTTGATGGAATCACTGACTGGGTGGATCAGGGAAATGCTGTAGATATAGTATATCTTGACTTCAGCAATGCATTTAATAAAGTATCTCATGCTATCCTTATTGAAAAAATGACCAAGTATGGGATTGACAAGGCAACAGTTAGGCGGATTCATCACTTGCTCAGTGATCGTACTGATAATAAATAGTTGCACATCAAATTGGAAGGACACGATAACCCTTGAGGTCCCGTGCAACTCTAATATTCTATGATTCTACGGCTTGTTAATTCAGCCATCAGGTGCGAGGAAAGATGTGGGCTCACATGTTAAGGCCACATCAAAGTCAGGGACCTGACATTTTATGTATACGTATGTCAAAAGTTGTGAAGGTGTTAAATTGAATCGCTCAGCCAGGTTTTGCTATGTAATCTGAGAGTAGCACGATGTAGGGGCAGTGACTCTGATTGCAGTGATGTGTCACTTACTAGGCTGTATGTTCCTGCTGTTTGCAATAAAATCAGTGTTTTATCAGCAGGGGTTTATCACTAGAGGACTGGGTGTCTCTTGTCATGTAGTGCTCCTGCTCTATGTTATCTCACCCCTAACCATTGATTGGCTGCTTACTGCCTATGTAGTGTGTAAACAGGAAAATGCCAATCAGTGCTGTGGGTGGGATTATACAGAGCTCAGCATTCAGAGAACTGCTAGATCTGCAGCAGAGAAATCAATGATTGTATGAAAATGACAGAATGCATATCTGCAATTAACACACCATTGGAATCAGGGTCTCAGCCCCTACATCACACTGCTTTCCACTTACATAGCAAACACCTGCTGACAGATTATCTTAATATTGATTTGGTGACTAATCTATGATCTGACTTAATTAGCCCTCCTCCTCCCTTCAAAGTTTTAATCCTCTTAATATATTCCCGTCATCATATTATATAGCACTGTGTACTTCCAATTGCTCATTTTGCCTTTCTGCCCAAATTCTTCTTCTCTTTTCTCTGCTGTATGTAGAAACAGGAAATGTCTTGTCCCTGCATTTATCATTCCCCCTTCTCCTCCTGACCCAGCTGCTCCCTCCTCCCCTGCCAGGGACTTTCAAGTGATGTAGAATTGTAGTTCTAATGATGACTCATGTAAAATTTACTTCCTGTTTCTACATAGAGCTGAGAAGGATTCAGCTAGTCAGTATGTAATCATGTGATGTCATAGACCTAATGGAAAAGAGAAGAATTAGCTGGGTAGAAAGGTGGAATGAGCAATTGTAAGTACACAGTGCTGTATAATATGATGACTATAATATATTAAAAGGATAAAAATTCTGATGGGAAGAGGAGGAGAGCTTCTTTAAAGGGACTGTCACCTTTAGATAGAACTGCGAAGGATATGAAACATTTCACTGTGACTATTAAAATCAATGGCCTGGTTTTTTTTTTAGAAGGGGTGTGCCAGGTCCTTCTTGGCTAGAGATGCTTCTTGTATCCGCTCGCTGCTCTGGCTAATTGATGAGGGTCCCTAGTTAATTAGCTCAGTACTTCCTTAAGTACCATTAAATAAACCACTTTTTCTACATGAGACCATCCCTGTTGTGAATGTGCTAGAAATGAATTCTGAGCAGAAGCTCCCTCTGGTGGTTACAAACAGTACTGAACTATCCAATGAAGATTGGCGATCAGGTGTTACTGACTGGTCTTATATAAGGGAGGTTCCCTCCCATCAGGGTTGCCGGTGATCAATTGTTCTGGTCTCATCTTTGATTCCTGTTCACTTTGTAGCTTGCTGTTTCGTGCCTGCATCTTCTGCTAACAGATAAGACATTTTCTTCTTTTAGTTTTTTGTGCTTGCTTTTTGCATTTTGTCCTGCACTTCTGTGGGGGTCTGCCGGGTCCCCTCCGGGGGCTTGTGCTCCTCTCAGTTTAGTTCAGCCACTGTTGTTTGTTCATTTGCCTTTTCCAGTTTTTTCAGTGGCTGCTGTTTAGTTTTGTTACACCAGAGAACTAATTTAGGTGGTAGAGGTCGTGTGATCTCAGGTGTTTTTGTAATTAGTAGTGTTGGTACTGTTCAGGGTTTTTTGGGATTGCAGTAAGTGTCCTGCCTATCCTTTTCTGTTTAGGAAGTTTGGGCCCCAACGTTTGCTCATGCTATTTTCTGTCTGTGTCTGTATTTTCCTCTTGTCTGCTCTCCTCATCTACCAAATCATAACAGTATCACCGGCCCAAAAACTGATATTTGTATGGTACTCACAGAAGGGAAAAATAGTGTTAAAGAAAGAGATAGATTGTCAGAGATTTTTTTTTTCCCTGTTTCTCTGAATGCTGAGGAGGATTTTTTTTCTCTCAATGGAGTTTGCACAGTTGTCTGGCCGTGTGGATCAGCTTGCCACTGAAGTTCGGAGTATTGCTACCTATCTTGCAGGGTTGCCTGTTGTGGAACCTAGGATTCCCATGCCAGATTTGTTTGTAGAGGATCGAGCTAAATTTCTGAATTTCAAAAATAACTGTAAGTTGTTTTTTGCCTTGAAATCTAAATCCTCAGGGAACGCAGCACAGCAGGTTCAAATTATCATCTCTCTCCTGCGTGGCGATCCTCAGGATTGGGCTTTTTCCCTGACACCTGAGGATCCTGTTTTGAGTAATGTTGATGCATTTTTTCAGGCTCTGGGGTTATTGTACGATGAGCCTAATGTCACTGATCAAGCTGAAAAAGCCTTGTTGGCATTAAATCAGGGGCTTGAGGACGCTGAGTTATACTGTCAGAGATTCCGAAGGTGGGCAGTCCTGACCAAATGGAATGACGATGCTTTGGCAGCCCTTTTTCGGAAGGGTCTGTCAGAGAATGTAAAGGATGTTATGGTGGGATTCCCTGTCCCCTCTGGTCTCAATGATTCTATGTCATTAGCGATTCAAATTGACAGACGTTTGCGTGAGCGTAGAGGTATGCGTGGAACAGTGTTGCCTTGTGAACCAGCTTCTGAACCCATGCAGTGTGATAGAGTGGCTTCTGGGGCACAGCGTCATGAGTTTCGTAAACGCAATGGGTTATGTTTCTACTGTGGTGATGCCTCTCATGCTATTTCAGTCTGCCCTAAGCGGGGAAGACGTTTTGCACGTTCAGTTGTCTTGGGTAGTGTTCAGACTAAATTTCTGTTGACTGTTACCCTGATTTGCTCCCTGTCCACATTTTCTGCTCAGGCTTTTGTTGATTCGGGAGCAGCTATTAACCTGATGGATTTTGATTTTGTTAAACGTTGTGGGTTTCCCTTGATACCCCTACGGAAGTCTATTCCCCTACTGGGGATCGATTCTACCCCTTTGGCTGAGAATAAACCTCAGTTCTCTACTCAGGTGATAATGAGGGTTGAACCTGATCATCAGGAGAGTTGCAAATTTTTGGTGCTGTATAATCTGCATGACATTATCGTACTGGGTTTCCCTAGGTTACAGTCTCATAATCCTGTTTTGGATTGGAAATCTGTGTCTGTAACCAGTTGGGGCTGCCAATGTGTTAATACCAACACTCCTGTTTTTTCTGCCTCCCCCCAGGCTCAGGATGTTCCTGACTTTTTGACTGATTTTTCTGATGTGTTTAGCGAAAGTAAATCTGCATCCTTGCCTCCCCATAGGAGCTATGACTGCGCTATTGAATTAGTGCCTGGTAGTAAATTCCCTAAAGGTCGCCTTTTTAACTTGTCTGTACCTGAACATGACGCTATGCGGTCTTATATCAAGGAGTCATTGGAGAAGGGTCATATCAGACCATCCTCTTCACCCTTGGGTGCCGGTTTTTTCTTTGTGGCCAAAAAGGATGGTTCATTAAGGCCGTGTATTGATTATCGTCTCTTGAACAATATCACTGTGAAATATCGATATCCATTACCCTTGATTTCTGACCTGTTTTCCAGGGTGAAAAGTGCTACTTGGTTTACCAAGCTTGACCTCAGGGGGGCATATAACCTTATTCGCATTAAGCACGGGGATGAATGGAAGACGGCATTTAATACCCCAGAGGGGCATTTTGAGTACCTAGTGATGACCTTTGGGCTCACTAATGCTCCTTCTGTCTTCCAGTCCTTCATGAATGACATTTTCAGGGATTTTGTGGATAAATTTCTGATTGTTTATTTGGATGATATCTTGATTTTTTCCAATGACTGGGACTCTCATGTGAAACATGTTCGGACTGTGTTCCAGATTTTGAGAGAGAATGCTCTGTATGTGAAGGGATCAAAGTGTCTTTTTGGCGTACAGAGGATCTCATTTCTGGGATTCATTTTGTCCCCATCTGTTATTGAAATGGACCTGGTCAAGGTTCAGGCCATCTGTGATTGGGTCCAACCTACTTCATTAAAGGCTCTTCAAAGATTCTTGGGTTTTGCCAATTTTTATCGTAAATTTATTGGTAATTTCTCTGTTATTGTTAAACCATTGACTGATTTGACCAAAAAGGGTTCTGATGTGGTGAATTGGCCTCCTGAGGCAGTCTCTGCGTTTCAGGAACTTAAGCAGAGATTCACTTCTGCTCCTGTTCTACGGCAGCCTGATGTTTTCTGCCATTTCAGGTGGAGGTTGATGCCTCTGAAATTGGGGCAGGTGCTGTTTTGTCCCAAAGAGATCCAGAGACCTCTAAAAGTAACCCTTGTGCCTTTTTCTCTCGAAAATTTTCTCCAACTGAACGTAATTATGACGTGGGTAATCGGGAGTTATTGGCCATGAAGTGGGCTTTTGAAGAGTGGAGACATTGGCTGGAGGGAGCCAAACATCAGGTGGTGGTCCTCACGGACCATAAGAATCTGGTTTATCTGGAATCAGCCAAGCGACTTAATCCTAGACAGGCCAGGTGGGCCTTGTTTTTCACACGTTTTAATTTTGTGGTTTCCTTTCTTCCTGGCACTAAGAATGTTAAGGCGGATGCCCTCTCGAGGAGTTTCCTTGCGGACTCTCCTGAGTTATCTGATCCTGCTGTTATTTTGAAAGAGGGTGTAGTTCTTTCCGCCATCTCGCCCAATTTGAGACTGGCTCTGGAAGGGTGTCAGGAGGATAAACCCGAGCGCTGCCCTATTGGGAAATTGTTTGTCCCAGACCGGTGGAAAAAGAGTGTGATGTCTGAGATTCATTGTTCCGCGTTGGCCGGTCATCCCGGAATTTTTGGTACCAGAGACTTGGTTAGTCGGTCCTTTTGGTGGCCTACTTTATCTCGTGACGTCAGGGAATTTGTGCAGTCCTGCGGGACTTGCTCTCGCTCCAAGCCTTGCTCTCGCTCTAGTGGTTTGTTGATGCCATTGCCTGTGCCCAAGAGACCATGGACCCATATCTCTATGGATTTCATTTCCGACCTCCCTGTTTCTCAGAGAATGACCGTTATCTGGGTGATTTGTGATTTTCCAAAATGATACATCTTGTGCCATTACCTAAGTTGCCTTCCTCCTCTGAATTGGTGCCTTTGTTCCTTCAGCACGTGGTTCGGTTACACGGCATCCCTGAGAACATTGTGTCTGACAGAGGAGTCCAGTTTGTTTCCAGATTTTGGAGGACTTTTTGTTCTAAACTTGGTGTTCAATTGTCTTTCTCCTCGGCTTTTCATCCTCAGACCAATGGACAAACTGAGAGAACAAACCAGACATTGGAGACTTATCTGAGATGCTTTGTGTCTGCTGATCAGGATGACTGGGTCTCTTGTTTGCCTTTGGCTGAGTTTGCTCTTAATAATAGGGCTAGCTCTGCCACTTTGATGTCTCCATTTTTCTGCAATTTTGGGTTTCACCCTCGATTTTCTTCAGGACAGACGGAGGCTTCTGTCTGTCCAGGTGTTGACTCTGTGGTGGAGCGTATGCAGCAGATTTGGGACCAGGTAGTGGAGAGGTTGTCCCTCTCTCAGGAGAGGGCCCAGCGGTTTGCCAACCGGCATAGGACTGATGGTCCTCGGTTTGAAGTGAGGGACTTGGTCTGGTTGTCCTCAAGAAATATCCCTATGAGAGTTGCATCTCCTAAGTTTAAGCCTAGGTTCATTGGACCTTATAAGATCATGGAGATTCTTAATCCTGTTTCCTTTCGTTTACTTCTTCCAGGGACATTTAAGATCCATAACGTGTTCCACAAGTCGTTATTGAAGAGGTTTGTCGAGCCAGTGGTTCCTATGGCTGTGCCTCCTGACCCTGTTTTGGTTGAGGGCAATTTGGAGTATGTGGTTGAGAAAATATTGAATTCTCGTTTTTCTAGACGGAAACTCCAGTATTTGGTTAAGTGGAGAGGTTATGGTCAGGAGGACAATTCTTGGGTGTTTGCTTCGGACATCCATGCTAGGAGACTCATCCGTGCGTATCACAGAGCTCATCCTGACCGACCTGGTTGCTCAAATGAGGGTTCGGTGACCCCTCCTCAAGGGGGGGGGTACTGTTGTGAATGTGCTAGAAATGAATTTGAGCAGAAGCTCCCTCTGGTGGTTACAAGCAGTACTGAACTATCCAATGAAGATTGTGAAGATTGGCGATCAGGTGTTACTGACTGGTCTTATATAAGGGAGGTTCCCTCCCATCAGGGTTGCCGGTGATCAATTGTTCTGGTCTCATCTTTGATTCCTGTTCACTTTGTAGCTTGCTGTTTTGTGCCTGCATCTTCTGCTAACAGATAAGACATTTTCTTCTTTTAGTTTTTTGTGCTTGCTTTTTGCATTTTGTCCTGCACTTTTGTGGGGGTCTGCCGGGTCCCCTCCGGGGGCTTGTGCTCGTCTCAGTTTAGTTCAGCCACTGTTGTTTGTTCATTTGCCTTTTCCAGTTTTTTCAGTGGCTGCTGTTTAGTTTTGTTACACCAGAGAACTAATTTAGGTGGTAGAGGTCGTGTGATCTCAGGTGTTTTTGTAATTAGTAGTGTTGGTACTTTTCAGGGTTTTTTGGGATTGCAGTAAGTGTCCTTCCTATCCTTTTCTATTTAGGAAGTTTGGGCCCCAACGTTTGCTCATGCTATTTTCTATCTGTGTCTGTATTTTCCTCTTGTCTGCTCTCCTCATCTACCAAATCATAACAGTATCACCGGCCCAAAAACTGATATTTGTATGGTACTCACAGAAGGGAAAAATAGTGTTAAAGAAAGAAGATTGTCAGAGTTGTCAGAGATTTTTTTTTTTTCCCTCTGTTTCTCTGAATGTTGAGGAGGATTTTTTTTTCTCTCAATGGAGTTTGCACAGTTGTCTGGCCGTGTGGATCAGCTTGCCACTGAAGTTCGGAGTATTTCTACCTATCTTGCAGGGTTGCCTGTTGTGGAACCTAGGATTCCCATGCCAGATTTGTTTGTAGGGGATCGAGCTAAATTTCTGAATTTCAAAAATAACTGTAAGTTGTTTTTTGCCTTGAAATCTAAGTCCTCAGGGAACGCAGCACAGCAGGTTCAAATTATCATCTCTCTCCTGCGCGGCGATCCTCAGGATTGGGCTTTTTCCGTGACACCTGGGGATCCTGTTTTGAGTAATGTTGATGCATTTTTTCAGGCTCTGGGGTTATTGTACGATGAGCCTAATGTCACTGATCAAGCTGAAAAAGCCTTGTTGGCATTAAATCAGGGGCTTGAGGACGCTGAGTTATACTGTCAGAGATTCCGAAGGTGGGCAGTCCTGACCAAATGGAATGACGATGCTTTGGCAGCCCTTTTTCGGAAGGGTCTGTCAGAGAATGTAAAGGATGTTATGGTGGGATTCCCTGTCCCCTCTGGTCTCAATGATTCTATGTCATTAGCGATTCAAATTGACAGACGTTTGCGTGAGCGTAGAGGTATGCGTGGAACAGTGTTGCCTTGTGAACCAGCTTCTGAACCCATGCAGTGTGATAGAGTGGCTTCTGGGGCACAGCGTCATGAGTTTCGTAAACGCAATGGGTTATGTTTCTACTGTGGTGATGCCTCTCATGCTATTTCAGTCTGCCCTAAGCGGGGAAGACGTTTTGCACGTTCAGTTGTCTTGGGTAGTGTTCAGACTAAATTTCTGTTGACTGTTACCCTGATTTGCTCCCTGTCCACATTTTCTGCTCAGGCTTTTGTTGATTCGGGAGCAGCTATTAACCTGATGGATTTTGATTTTGTTAAACGTTGTGGGTTTCCCTTGATACCCCTACGGAAGTCTATTCCCCTACTGGGGATCGATTCTACCCCTTTGGCTGAGAATAAACCTCAGTTCTCTACTCAGGTGATAATGAGGGTTGAACCTGATCATCAGGAGAGTTGCAAATTTTTGGTGCTGTATAATCTGCATGACATTATCGTACTGGGTTTCCCTTGGTTACAGTCTCATAATCCTGTTTTGGATTGGAAATCTGTGTCTGTAACCAGTTGGGGCTGCCAATGTGTTAATACCAACACTCCTGTTTTTTCTGCCTCCCCCCAGGCTCAGGATGTTCCTGACTTTTTGACTGATTTTTCTGATGTGTTTAGCGAAAGTAAATCTGCATCCTTGCCCCCCCATAGGAGCTATGACTGCGCTATTGAATTAGTGCCTGGTAGTAAATTCCCTAAAGGTCGCCTTTTTAACTTGTCTGTACCTGAACATGACGCTATGCAGTCTTATATCAAGGAGTCATTGGAGAAGGGTCATATCAGACCATCCTCTTCACCCTTGGGTGCCGGTTTTTTCTTTGTGGCCAAAAAGGATGGTTCATTAAGGCCGTGTATTGATTATCGTCTCTAGAACAATATCACTGTGAAATATCAATATCCGTTACCCTTGATTTCTGACCTGTTTTCCAGGGTGAAAAGTGCTACTTGGTTTACCAAGCTTGACCTCAGGGGGGCATATAACCTTATTCGCATTAAGCACGGGGATGAATGGAAGACGGCATTTAATACCCCAGAGGGGCATTTTGAGTACCTAGTGATGACCTTTGGGCTCACTAATGCTCCTTCTGTCTTCCAGTCCTTCATGAATGACATTTTCAGGGATTTTGTGGATAAATTTCTGATTGTTTATTTAGATGATATCTTGATTTTTTCCAATGACTGGGACTCTCATGTGAAACATGTTCGGACTGTGTTCCAGATATTGAGAGAGAATGCTCTGTATGTGAAGGGATCAAAGTGTCTTTTTGGCGTACAGAGGATCTCATTTCTGGGATTCATTTTGTCCCCATCTGTTATTGAAATGGACCTGGTCAAGGTTCAGGCCATCTGTGATTGGGTCCAACCTACTTCATTAAAGGCTCTTCAAAGATTCTTGGGTTTTGCCAATTTTTATCGTAAATTTATTGGTAATTTCTCTGTTATTGTTAAACCATTGACTGATTTGACCAAAAAGGGTTCTGATGTGGTGAATTGGCCTCCTGAGGCAGTCTCTGCGTTTCAGGAACTTAAGCAGAGATTCACTTCTGCTCCTGTTCTACGGCAGCCTGATGTTTCTCTGCCATTTCAGGTGGAGGTTGATGCCTCTGAAATTGGGGCAGGTGCTGTTTTGTCCCAAAGAGATCCAGAGACCTCTAAAAGTAACCCTTGTGCCTTTTTCTCTCGAAAATTTTCTCCAACTGAACGTAATTATGACGTGGGTAATCGGGAGTTATTGGCCATGAAGTGGGCTTTTGAAGAGTGGAGACATTGGCTGGAGGGAGCCAAACATCAGGTGGTGGTCCTCACGGACCATAAGAATCTGGTTTATCTGGAATCAGCCAAGCGACTTAATCCTAGACAGGCCAGGTGGGCCTTGTTTTTCACACGTTTTAATTTTGTGGTTTCCTTTCTTCCTGGCACTAAGAATGTTAAGGCGGATGCCCTCTCGAGGAGTTTCCTTGCGGACTCTCCTGAGTTATCTGATCCTGCTGTTATTTTGAAAGAGGGTGTAGTTCTTTCCGCCATCTCGCCCAATTTGAGACTGGCTCTGGAAGGGTGTCAGGAGGATAAACCCGAGCGCTGCCCTATTGGGAAATTGTTTGTCCCAGACCGGTGGAAAAAGAGTGTGATGTCTGAGATTCATTGTTCCGCGTTGGCCGGTCATCCCGGAATTTTTGGTACCAGAGACTTGGTTAGTCGGTCCTTTTGGTGGCCTACTTTATCTCGTGACGTCAGGGAATTTGTGCAGTCCTGCGGGACTTGCTCTCGCTCCAAGCCTTGCTCTCGCTCTAGTGGTTTGTTGATGCCATTGCCTGTGCCCAAGAGACCATGGACCCATATCTCTATGGATTTCATTTCCGACCTCCCTGTTTCTCAGAGAATGACCGTTATCTGGGTGATTTGTGATTTTCCAAAATGATACATCTTGTGCCATTACCTAAGTTGCCTTCCTCCTCTGAATTGGTGCCTTTGTTCCTTCAGCACGTGGTTCGGTTACACGGCATCCCTGAGAACATTGTGTCTGACAGAGGAGTCCAGTTTGTTTCCAGATTTTGGAGGACTTTTTGTTCTAAACTTGGTGTTCAATTGTCTTTCTCCTCGGCTTTTCATCCTCAGACCAATGGACAAACTGAGAGAACAAACCAGACATTGGAGACTTATCTGAGATGCTTTGTGTCTGCTGATCAGGATGACTGGGTCTCTTGTTTGCCTTTGGCTGAGTTTGCTCTTAATAATAGGGCTAGCTCTGCCACTTTGATGTCTCCATTTTTCTGCAATTTTGGGTTTCACCCTCGATTTTCTTCAGGACAGACGGAGGCTTCTGTCTGTCCAGGTGTTGACTCTGTGGTGGAGCGTATGCAGCAGATTTGGGACCAGGTAGTGGAGAGGTTGTCCCTCTCTCAGGAGAGGGCCCAGCGGTTTGCCAACCGGCATAGGACTGATGGTCCTCGGTTTGAAGTGAGGGACTTGGTCTGGTTGTCCTCAAGAAATATCCCTATGAGAGTTGCATCTCCTAAGTTTAAGCCTAGGTTCATTGGACCTTATAAGATCATGGAGATTCTTAATCCTGTTTCCTTTCGTTTACTTCTTCCAGGGACATTTAAGATCCATAACGTGTTCCACAAGTCGTTATTGAAGAGGTTTGTCGAGCCAGTGGTTCCTATGGCTGTGCCTCCTGACCCTGTTTTGGTTGAGGGCAATTTGGAGTATGTGGTTGAGAAAATATTGAATTCTCGTTTTTCTAGACGGAAACTCCAGTATTTGGTTAAGTGGAGAGGTTATGGTCAGGAGGACAATTCTTGGGTGTTTGCTTCGGACATCCATGCTAGGAGACTCATCCGTGCGTATCACAGAGCTCATCCTGACCGACCTGGTTGCTCAAATGAGGGTTCGGTGACCCCTCCTCAAGGGGGGGGTACTGTTGTGAATGTGCTAGAAATGAATTCTGAGCAGAAGCTCCCTCTGGTGGTTACAAACAGTACTGAACTATCCAATGAAGATTGTGAAGATTGGCGATCAGGTGTTACTGACTGGTCTTATATAAGGGAGGTTCCCTCCCATCAGGGTTGCCGGTGATCAATTGTTCTGGTCTCATCTTTGATTCCTGTTCACTTTGTAGCTTGCTGTTTCGTGCCTGCATCTTCTGCTAACAGATAAAACATTTTCTTCTTTTAGTTTTTTGTGCTTGCTTTTTGCATTTTGTCCTGCACTTTTGTGGGGGTCTGCCGGGTCCCCTCCGGGGGCTTGTGCTCGTCTCAGTTTAGTTCAGCCACTGTTGTTTGTTCATTTGCCTTTTCCAGTTTTTTCAGTGGCTGCTGTTTAGTTTTGTTACACCAGAGAACTAATTTAGGTGGTAGAGGTCGTGTGATCTCAGGTGTTTTTGTAATTAGTATTGTTGGTACTTTTCAGGGTTTTTTGGGATTGCAGTAAGTGTCCTTCCTATCCTTTTCTATTTAGGAAGTTTGGGCCCCAACGTTTGCTCATGCTATTTTCTGTCTGTGTCTGTATTTTCCTCTTGTCTGCTCTCCTCATCTACCAAATCATAACACATTCCCCTGTAATGTAACAGGTTTGTTACAAAATGTAATAAAATATATAAAAATAAAATATGGAATTCTGTATGTCATGCATTCTTTCACCACAAGAGGGCTCTTCCTGTTGCGATTTCTTGCAGGATTGGTTTGGTGTTTGTCGTGAATGACGATGACGAGGTGGACGGGTTCCAGGACGCCGGGGTCGCTCTCCTGAGGACGTTCAACTACGTGGCTGATGAAGAGGATAATTACGATGCTTTCCAGATGATTGTATCAGTAGGTTTTCATTTTTTTTTCTTTAGGAATTGTCATGAAATACTGTCTGCAGATGACAAATGTTAGTAATTATAACACTTCCTGTGATAAGTCTAGTCCTAAACGTCGGTCTTATGGCTACTTTAACATATACTGTACATATGCAGTTGTTGTCTTAGTATAAGCGGTGCCCAAGAGTGGCCCCGGGGTTACCCTGCTGCGGCCGATCACTGCGCAGGACGCGGATATTCCTCAGTCACACCATGCATGTGCACACCAGTCTGTTTAATGTTCTCTCATGTAGATCTACAACAAGGTGCGGACTGGTGAGCGGCTGACCGTGAGACACGTCACTAGCGTGCTGGAGGAGAAGTACCGCTACGTGGAGCCGAGCAGCATTCTGGGCCCGGACTCTGCTTATGACCAGAATAGGAAGGTAACGGCGCGCTCAATAGTCTCCATCTGTAAAACTAGTAATCGTGCTGAACTGTGGGAAATGCAGAAAGGGAAACTGTCAACAAGTTGGAGTGGACGAGACCCGATCTAATGAGGTGCGACCTCACAAGCTCTCAGCGTAGGGTGATTTGGGGGAAGCCCCTGCTGAGAGCTAGGACGTAATAAATCACAGCTGAAAGGAGGAAACGGTTGTCTGTTGCCACCACCACCACCATCTTGGTCTTGAATTTGGTGAATATGGGTGATATTAGTAAAATAATAATAATCATTAGAGTTGAGCGGATCAATAATCAGGACCCTGCTCCAGTGCCTGCTGGACGGGACCCTGCTATCCGCTGCCGTCCCCAGCGCCTCTCGTTGTTAGTCGCCCTGCCACGACATTGCACCATGACGCACACATGATGGGCAGCTGTGAGGTTGTAGACGGTTCACAGGGCTCCCGTCCAGTGGCCATGGACTGCTGAGCTGGCCTTGTGAAGTTATTCGCTCCTCTCTATCAGTTATTCATACAGCACGCTGTCTCAGATCCAGATTACGAGCCTCACTATCTGTAATGTGATGGTAACTGTCCCTCTGCCGCTTTTCACAGGAGGGGAAGGAGTACTTCCTGCAGACCGGACTGTCCCCGCTTCCTGTGGTTCTCTTCAATGGAATACCGTTTCCAAAAGACCAGCTAGATCCCGATGAACTGGAGACCGCCACAATGCACAAAATCCTCGAGACGACAACGTTTTTCCAGAAAGCCGTGTACCTGGTGAGTTTTGTTAGCTTTCATGTCACCATAAACATTGGGCCACCCTGTCTTCAGGATGTGAGGACCGAGTGCGAGTCCAGACCTTCACTTACTGTCTTCAGGAATTAATTCCATCATTGTTACATAGAAAGCATCTGTAGAGTGAATTATGGGGAGTTATTGCACACTGTGAGCTAATATGACCCCTCCTGGAATAATTGGGGGGAATGACACTGCCCAGTCGTGGCCAGAACACTTGTGTGCAAATAGGAGATGTGGCCAGGTGGTGCCTCTTATAAAGTATGGCCAGAGTGCATGTAGGTGGTATACAGCGCACACTTTTCTCTGATATTTCAGGATGTCCTCCATGTAAGAGGTGACCTCTATCCCCCGGCACGCAGAAGTGCCATGGCGGCAGTAAATTCCTCTGTGAACACACGCAGCGAGCCATGGCCACCCAGGAAGGGAGGGCCACAAGCTGAAAATGGGACTGCTGGACAGCAAAGCAGAGAAACTTCTGGTGCACTGGAAAATTGGGATGTGGAGATAGCATGTCCTCTAACGAAATTAATTCTCCAGCTTTCCAGGAGACAGCAACCGAATGAAGGGACCCCATCTTGAATCAGCGAAGCCATACAAGATTGCTCAGCAATTGTAGGTCCAGAATGGGACGGACTGACTTGTCCCTGTTAGAGATAATAACAAGGTTCAAATAAAAACCTTTGAATTGTTTCTGAGTAGGAACCGGAACAATGGTGCATGATGGAGAAGAAAGGAAATGTTCCTCAGGGCGTCCGTGGAGGGCAAGATTGGACAAAGCATCTCGTGGAGGAGTAGAGAATTCTGTCTTGTATTCGGAGGAGATGATTTCTCTGACGTAGATGTCAGAAAAATAAAGAAAGTAAAATATAAATTGGACCCGTGTCTGCTTCCCAAGTTAAAAGAAAAAAAGGGTTCGGTACCGTTAGCCAGTTGAATAAAAGAATTCTTCCAGTGGGAAAAACAAGATAATCTTGTAGTTATACTTTTTTAATGGCTAGCAAGAATAAAATAAATACTGTTACAAAGCAAGCTTTCGGGATTTCTTGGGTATCTTCTTCAGGCATGGTGTGACAAAGTATCTGAAGAAACACAAATACACTGCTCAAAAAAATAAAGGGAACAATTAAACAGAATATAACTCTAAGTAAATCAAACTTCTGTGAAATCAAACTGTCCACTTAGAAAGCAGCACTGATTGACAATCAATTTCACATGCTGTTGTGCAAATGGAATAGACAACAGATGGAAATTATTGGCAATTATCAAGACACACTCAATAAAGGAGTGGTTCTGCAGGTGGGGACCACAGACCACATCTCAGTACCAATGCTTTCTGGCTGATGTTTTGGTCACTTTGAATGTTGGTTGTGCTTTTACACTCGTGCTAGCATGAGACGGACTCTACAACCCACACAAGTGGCTCAGGTAGTGCAGCTCATCCAGGATGGCACATCAATGCGAGCTTTGGTAAGAAGGTTTGCTGTGTCTGTCAGCGTAGTGTCCAGAGGCTGGAGGCGCTACCAGGAGACAGGCCAGTACACCAGGAGACGTGGAGGGGGCTGTAGGAGGGCAACAACCCAGTGGCAGGACCGCTACCTCCACCTTTGTGCAAGGAGGAACAAGAGGAGCACTGCCAGAGCCCTGCAAAATGACCTCCAGCAGCCCACAAATGTGCATGTGTCTGCACAAACGGTTAGAAACCGACTCCATGAGGATGGTCTGAGTGCCCGACGTCCACCGATGGGGGTTGTGCTCACAGCCCAACACCATGCAGGACACTTGGCATTTGCCACAGAACACCAGGATTGGCAAATTTGCCACTGGCGCCCTGTGCTCTTCACAGATGAAAGCAGGTTCACACTGAGCACATGTGACAGACGTGACAGAGTCTGGAGACGCCGTGGTGAGCGATCTTCTGCCTGCCACATCCTTCAGCATGACCGGTTTGGCAGTGGGTCAGTAATGATGTGGGGTGGCATTTCTTTGGAGGGCTGCACAGCCCTCCATGTGCTCTCCAGAGGAAGCCTGACTACCATTAGGTACTGAGATGAGATCCTCAGACCCCTTGTGAGACCATATGCTTGTGCGGTTGTCCCTGGGTTCCTCCTAATGCAGGACAATGCCAGACCTCATGTGGCTGGATGGTGTCAGCAGTTCCTGCAAGATGAAGGCATTGAAGCTATGGACTGGCCCGCCCGTTACCCAGACCTGAATCTGATTGAGCACATCTGGGACATCAGGTCTCGCTCCATCCTCCGTCTCGTTGCACCACAGACTGTCCAGGAGTAGGCGGATGCTTTAGTCCAGGTCTGGGAGGAGATCCCTCAGGAGACCATCCACCGCCTCATCAGGTGCATGCCCAGGCGTTGTAGGGAGGTAATACAGGCACAGGGAGGTCATACAGGCATGTGGAGGCCACACACGCTACTGAGCATCATTTTGGCTTGTTTTAAGGACATTACATTCCACTTTCATTTTGTGAATCCAAATCCAGGCCTCCATTGGTTAATAAATTTGATTTCCATTGATGATTTTTGTGTGATTTTGTTGTCAGCACATTCAACTTTGTAGAGAACAAAGTATTCAATGAGAATATTTCATTCATTCAGATCTAGGATATGTTATTTGAGTGTTCCCTTTATTTTTTTTTTAAACAGTGTATATGCAAAAACAAAAAAAAAACACAGGTATGGCATAATAAATGACATTCAAATAAGCAAACAAACTGAGCTCAGGGATCGAATCCTTAATTGGATTAGATTAGTGGTGTGAAAGTTTTATAGTTCCAATTTCCAAGTCAGATCAGAGGTCCTGTGCCGTCACTGTCTCTGGAGCAAATTCCCCAGATCCTGTAGTGAGTCATAAATCCTGACAGATTTAGTCCTGTGTGGAGGGAACCAAAGACTGTACTCCCAAACACTGCAATGTTTTCGTGATTTAAAATTGCCTTTTAATATGACGACTTTTATATTGTTTGTTGTGCCCTGGACCACAGAAATGTTTGGTCACCAGTAAATTGTTTTTTTTTTAATCTGTAATCATTTAAATCTGTCTGGAGGATTTATGAATCACTACAGGATGTGAGGAACCTGCTCCAGAGACAGTGAGGGCACCGGGCCTCTGATGTTACATGGATATTGGGCCTATAAAACTTTCACACCGCTATTCTAATATAATTAAGGATTTATTCTCTGAGCTCAGTTTGTTCATTTAAATGTCCATTTATTATGCCATGCCTCTGGGTTTTCTTTTAGTTTTGTGCATATATTTGTGTTTGTTCAGATACTATGTCATGCCATGCCTGAGGAGGAGACCTAAGAAGTCATGAAAGCTTGCTTTCTAACATCATTTATTTTATTCTTGTTATCCAATAAAAGGTATCAGAACTACAAGATTTTCTCGTTTTTCCCCTTGAAGAGCATTCTTCTGCCTCCTCAGTGACACTACGCTAATGACTAGTTTAATTGCCAATAGTCGGGTGTAGTCTGCTGGAGACGAAGACTTTTTTTCTTCAGGGTTGTAATTCTTAGTGTCAGCCTCCTGGTGGCAGCAGTGTACAACTATTGTTTCCTGTGTCCCCAAATGAAGTCCCCAAAAAAGGAGGCTGTGCGGACATTGCCATCAATCACCCTTTATATGTGGATATTGGAAGACTAAAGTGAGGAATATTGGTGCTTTCTTACGACTCTAATGAATCGTTTTGGCAATCCAAGAGTTGTGCACGGTTTGAGGGGTTCATTTAGCGTTTGTTATACAACCTTCATCTTCTCGTCATCCTTGGAATCTGCACGGAGCCGAACCCCCTTTTACACTTTGTTTTTTCTCCTGAAATAGGGGAACTGACCAACGATCACGATGTTGTGGATCACATCATGGCTCAGCATAATGTAGTCCCCCGGATTAACCTGCGGATCCTGGACATGGAGCGGCAATACCTGGACCTCACGGCCATCAGTAAGTCACTACATACATTTCTATAAGGCATGGAGTCAAAAGTGGCAAGAAAAAAGGATCCGGATTTAGCGGAGAAGCAATTACTGATTTATTAAAATTTATGCCAGAAATGATAACACAAATACTCTTCATAGCGGACGTAGATGGCACAGCCTGGCCTACAGACAGCCACATTCTGAAAGCGCTGACCATTTATAACATGTGTTGCATGTATTGGTCGATTCCTCACCTCTGCTTGCAGTCATTGAATTGTAACCAGATTCTGAAGATCTATCTTGAACTTATTGCTTGTTATATAATTTATTTTTAATAAACCCCAGCATATAGTAATATATTGTCTGTCCCGTATTCATTATGATCCTGCACGTTCCTCACGATGACTTCTGTGGTTCACAGATAACTTCTATGTGGATGATTATGCCAGATTTAGCGTATTGGACTCCGATGCGAAGAGCGCAGCCATAGCCAACAGTATGAACTACCTGACTAAGAAAGGTGAGAGAAGAGGCATCTAGAAGCATGGAGCCATTGTCACTGATCACAAAGTTGGGGTCTTCTATTAGTAAAGTGGTCAGAGAACTGCGGATAGCACTGCAGTGACGGGTAGTCTTGGGATCAGGAGTACTTACAGTACCGTGGTCTTTATGTGCCCATATAATACCCGAGTACATCCAGGGCATTGAGCCTTACAGTACCGTGGTCTTTATGTGCCCATATAATACCCGTGCCCCTCCAGGGCATTGAGCCTTGCAGTACTGTGATCTTTATGTGCCCATATAATACCCGTGCCCCTCCAGGGCATTGAGCCTTACAGTACCTGTGGTCTTTATGTGCCCATATAATACCCGTGCCCCTCCAGGGCATTGAGCCTTACAGTACCGTGGTCTTTATGTGCCCATATAATACCCGTGCCCCTCCAGGGCATCGAGCCTTACAGTACCTTGGTCTTTATGTGCCCATATAATACCCGTGCCCCTCCGGGGCATCGACCCTTACAGTACTGTGGTCTTTATGTGCCCATATAATACCCGTGCCCCTCCAGGGCATTGAGCCTTACAGTACTGTGGTCTTTATGTGCCCATATAATACCGGTGCCCCTCCAGGGCATTGAGCCTTGCAGTACTGTGATCTTTATGCCCATATAATACCCATGCCCCTACAGGGCATCGAGCCTTACAGTACTGTAGTCTTTATGTGCCCATATAATACCGTGCCCCTCCAGGGCATTGAGCCTTGCAGTACTGTGATCTTTATGTGCCCATATAATACCCGTGCCCCTACGGGGCATCGAGCCTTACAGTACTGTAGTCTTTATGTGCCCATATAATACCCGTGCCCCTCCAGGGCATTGAGCCTTACAGTACTGTGATCTTTATGTGCCCATATAATACCCGTGCCCCTCCTGGGCATTGAGCCTTACAGTACCTTGGTCTTTATGTGCCCATATAATACCCGTGCCCCTCCAGGGCATCGAGCCTTACAGTACCGTGGTCTTTATGTGCCCATATAATACCCGTGCCCCTCCAGGGCATCGAGCCTTACAGTACCGTGGTCTTTATGTGCCCATATAATACCCGTGCCCCTCCGGGGCATTGAGCCTTACAGTACTGTGGTCTTTATGTGCCCATATAATACCCGTGCCCCTCCAGGGCATCGAGCCTTACAGTACCGTGGTCTTTATGTGCCCATATAAAACCCGTGCCCCTCCAGGGCATTGAGCCTTACAGTATCGTGGTCTTTATGTGCCCATATAATACCCGTGCCCCTCCAGGGCATCGCACCTTACAGTACTGTGATCTTTATGTGCCCATATAATACCCGTGCCCCTCCAGGGCATCGAGCCTTACAGTACTGTGATCTTTATGTGCCCATATAATACCCGTGCCCCTCCAGGGCATCGAGTCTTACAGTACCGTGGTCTTTATGTGCCCATATAATACCCGTGCCCCTCCAGGGCATCGCGCTTACAGTACTGTGATCTTTATGTGCCCATATAATACCCTTGCCCCTCCAGGGCATCGAGTCTTACAGTACCGTGGTCTTTATGTGCCCATATAATACCCGTGCCCCTCCAGGGCATCGAGCCTTACAGTACCTTGGTCTTTATGTGCCCATATAATACCCGTGCCCCTCCGGGCCATCGACCCTTACAGTACTGTGGTCTTTATGTGCCCATATAATACCCGTGCCCCTCCAGGGCATCGAGTCTTACAGTACCGTGGTCTTTATGTGCCCATATAATACCCGTGCCCCTCCAGGGCGTCGTGCCTGAACACAGTGTAAAATAATAGTCGTCTAATATATAATATCACAATGTGACAGGAAATGCTTTAATCCGTATAACTGTAAATTCCCTGTCCGTATGTTCTCACTGACGGCTTTTGTCTGGTTCCACCATTAGTCCTGCGTCTGTATCTGTGGGTCGGGGGCCATTATTTTATTCTCTCTCATGTCTTCTCTACTTCTTTGTCTCTTTGTCTGGTCCAGGAATGTCCTCCCGGGAGATTTATGGTAATCCCACTCTAATTTTTTATGTTTCCTATTTCTGTGCATGGTTCGCTTCACCTGGTGCCGTTATCTGCTCATTTTACAGGATATAAAATAAATGCGTCATATGGGCCTAAAATAGTGAAATAATAGTCTACTTAGCGCCCTTTCCTCCATTATCCCACCACGCCGAGGCACGGCTCATTCTGCAGCAGCCACGCCAGGTGGTATGACAACACCCCATATAACGAGCGGCAAGGTGATCGGGGAGAATAAACATGGTACATTATTTATGGCCATTATTTTATATCTTTCAGATTTTTTTTTTAAGTGAATCCGTCAGCTGCTTTCACAATATGGACTGCTTATATGATAAAATGGCTCTCTAAGACTGAATGAGGCTGGTATATTTGCTTTGACAATCCGTATCAGAATGGCTATGTATGTAAACCAAGCTCTGTTTTCTTAGCTTGATTGAAAGCTCCTCAGTGTCCCTCCTCCCTGCTGAGGTTTCTCACTGCCCAGTACAAGCTGCAGCTGTCAGTCAGGCTGGGTGGGCGGACACTGAATACACTTGAGCTCTTCCACTCTCTTTCTGGACTGATAAAATGGTCACCTTAATATGATGATTATTCAGCCACATTGCCTGGCTTGTAAAAGTAAGTGCATCAGCCTTCTCAGGTCCAACAGATCTCTGCAATAATGTATGCTGCTTGTTTTGTGAAATCTGCTGACAGATCTGCTTTAATGTGCATGTCGCTCTACTTTACTACCTGCATGTGGAACCACTGAAGTCTCCTGTCTGCATGACGTCTAACCTGGCATTTTCTTTTTTCCCGTCACCTTACAGTGGGGTCTGTCGAGTTCTGCCGAGATGTCCGTGGTCTTGATAGGCAGAATAGTGCTGCTCTGTTTTTCTCATTAATAATATTGGAGGACACATGACCGTGGGTATACGCCCTGCTGCTAGGAGGCCGACACTAGGTAGTAAAGGTGGGCTTTACCTTTTCCTTAGACACCTGGCAGCTCACTTTTAGTCCTTACCATCTTCATAGATGTTGGAACGTCCTTGGAAAAACAATCACTTTTGCAACTTACTGCTTCTTAACCCCTTAATGACTAGAGGTATTTTCGGTTTTGTATTTTCATTTTTCACTCCCCTCCTTCTCGGATCCATAACTTTTTTTATTTTTCCGTCACTATGGCCGTGTGAGGGCTTGTTTTTTGCGGGACGAGTTGTACTTTTGAACGACACCATTGGTTTTACCATGTCGTGTACTCGAAAACTGGAAAGAAATTTTAAGTGCTGTGAAATTGCAAAAAAAAATTGCAATCCCAGTTTTTTTTTTTTACCGTGTTCACTAAATGCTAAAACTGACCCGTAGTTATGATTCTCCAGGTCATTACGAGTTCATAGACACCAAACATGTTTAGGTTCTTTTTTTTCAGCTGCAGATGGAAGGAAGAGAGCCACAGTAATTCATTACTGATGGGTAGGCGGAGCCCCAGATCAGGATGTCACCTCAGATCAAAAGAGTGCTGACTGGCTGGCCCCTCCAGCTCGGGCTCCTCCTACTCAGCTCCAGTCTAAGATTTGAGGTCCAGAGGATGGTCGCTGCTAATGCAGCTCCTCAGAAGATTTTATTATTTTATATTCGGACAGGAGACTTGGATCACCAGTTGGTCTAGAGGTCTCAGGGGTACCAGCGCTGCTGTACCCCAACCTCTCCCTTGGCGGATCTGTATTTACTCAAAGTCCCTGCAGAATCCTTGCCGGCCCTGGGGGATGAGGAGAGCTTCCCTGGCGGGGACGCAACCCACACGTGCGGTCACTGCGTCCCTCGCCCTGGGGGGAAGCATGGGCACAGCGCCAGAAACCCCTGAGGGTCCCTGTGGCGCTTTGGCTGGTGAGTACTCCACACAAAATTTTATTATTAATGTGTGAGTGCTTTAGCGTCTGATGGCAGCGCTATTACATGTATATCAGTATGCTTCAGCGCTGCGTTGACAGCGCTATTACATGTTTATCAATGTATTTCACCAGCCTCTCCCTTGGCGGATCTGTAACTACATAATGGTCCCTGCAGAATCTTGCCGGCCCTGGGGGATGAGGAGAGTTTCCCTGGCGGGGACGCAAACCACACACTGGGGTCACTGCGCTTCCCGCCCTGGGGGGAAGCATGGGCATAGCGCCAGAAACCCCTGGGGGTCCCTGTGGCGTTTCGGCTGGTGAGTACTCCACATTTTGGTAAAATGTGTGTGAGTGTTTTAGCGACTGCTGCGGCAGCCGCTATACATATATATGCCGATGACTAGTTTTTCTATGTCCGCAGGAGGATGCTTGCAGGACGAGGGAAAGGAGGGGAGTACGCGCTCTTTTTATTTTTATTTTTTTTTTAATTTCGCGCCGCTTCTGAGCGCGCGCTTTACTGCAGCCTCCATTTCCGGCTCCTCTACATGGAGCACACGGAGGCAGAGCGCGGCGGCCATTGCTGAGCGAGCCCGCCGGGCAGAAGCTTAACCCCTTCACCTCCACAGCGTGGCCATTGCTGATAAAGCGCTGTAGGTTGAAAGCTCCCCGGATCGTTCTCCTCCCCTCCCGGCTAGAATACGTGTCCAGCTTGGTGAGTCGCTTCTAGCCCGCCGGGCAGAAGCTTAACCCCTTCACCTCCACAGCGCGGGCGCCGTCTGGGGCACTTCTGAGTGACAGATTGAGCTGTCCTGCGGCTGTTATCGCATAAGGGGCTCGCACACTCTTTTAATATTAATAAAGAGGCTGTGGGGAGTCTGCGACATTAATGCTGCCACTATACGTTTCCGCTGACGATCCTGATGGCGTCGCATAATATTGCGATCGTTTGTGTGTCATTTTTAGTGTCGCTGGTGGCTGCCAATCTGGGCAATCGCATAGGCGATTAGCGATCTCCTTGACAACTTTGGCGGTCATTGCGTTATAAAAAACAGCGCAATTTTTTAGCGATCTTGTGGAACGTTTTCTGTTTAGTGTGGCATGGCTGTCCTGCAGCTGCGACCTTATAAGAGGCGCCTGAGATTCGCACACCCTTTTTCATTATCAAGGTTGTGGGGAGTCAGCTACTTTAACCCCTTCTTAGGAGGTTAACTCTTAATGGGAGACAGCTGGGGTAGCTCTTTCTTTAGAGCTTTAACCCTTCAGCGTTTGTTTTTTATTTAAGTACTGCTCTGGTTACTGACAGGTTTATCCTGCCATATACTATGCAAGGGTATGTCAGAGACCCTCTCCCAGATCCGCTACGGATCAGCCTCGCGTATCTGACACGCAGACCTCGACTCATGCACGGTCAGAGGTTCCAATGGTGTCAAAATGAAGGCCTTCACTGGTTTCTATTGATGACCTTTTAGGTTATGGAGTGTCAACTAGATCCTCTCAAGGGAGCGACACAAATCGGTGTTTTCCTTCTCGCTTAGCGAAGAAGTCCGATTCGGTCAAGGAGGATCGGCAGGGACACCCTGCATCTCTCTCAGGGGCCGTACTAAAATTTCTGTGGAAGCCATGTGGACGTTACAGTTACCAGAGGAGGTAACTAGTCGTCCTGGTAAGTCGGCCCGGATGTTGCAAGGGTCGCATGGGTCGCGATGACCTTACAAACTGTATCCGTTTTTCTACGGAGTTATTTGTTAATTGGACCCCTTCTCCTGAAGTGAATATTCCTTCATTCCAGCTTAGCAAATCTTCCTGGTAAAAGGGAAGACGAGTCTGCAGGACACCGCTGGACAGAAGAACGGAGATGGCAACAATTTCCATCTGTGTAGCCGTGGATCATAGATTCGGTATTAAGGATCTAGGTGTACTTGTTAAGTTCCCCTGAGCCGGTTGGACCGTCTAAGGACGGCGTGGCAAGTTTCCCTCTATCAAGGTAGATGGGCTTTTCTAGTTGAAGGATAATGCGTCACTGCTATCCAGGGCGCAATCCTCGGCAGTTACAGTCAGAAGAGCACTGTGACTTGGATGGAACGCAGTTTTCCAACAGGGTTTGCTATCTTTAGCTTAGAAAGTGGTCAGCTATTTGACTGACCTCACGGAGCTGATGCCAAGGCAAAGGCAAAAGAAGCAGCTTTACCGCAGCGCAGAGCTGTGACTTCTGCGTCTGGCAGGACTAGTGCCGATAGTTATCGGCAGTCCTTTTCGGTTCAAGGGATGATCTGACCAACCCTCTGGGGGTTTGTGTCGTCTCTCTCTTTTTAAAAAAAAAAAAAAAGGGGGAATTCTCAGAAATTCCGCATACCCTGGAAACAGAACTTCTGTTAAGGCAGAAGCTGGCAAAAAAAAAAAAAAAAAATTTCGCTAAGGCGGACTGACTTCTGACATTCCGTCAGAGCCGAGCATGAAGTCGCTTCGCTCAGTTATGGCAGCCCTGTCGCAGAACGATCAATCGACATTCGCGACGCTTTTTGGCATGTTCCCATCGGAAGACCTCACCCAGGTTGTGCTCGGCCATTCGGCTTGGCTTTAACGCCCAGAATTTTTACAACGATTCTGACGCCAAAATCTCATGGCAATCCTTCAAAGACGGGGACTTACGATTCGTCCCTATTTGGACGGCCTTTTCGGTTGTGGCTTCAAAGGAGAAGTCGTCTCTGGAATCGTCGCAGGCAATCCTGTTTTTGAGGATGCATTTCGACATGGTACGGGCGGTGTTGTCCCTACCTCCAGACAAGCAGGCATGTCTGCTCCAGCATGTACAGACTATGAAGTCTGCGACAGCAGTGTCCCTTCGGAAGGTATGCGCCTTCTGGGTCTGACGGTGGCGTCCATGAGGTTTTTTCCGTTTGTCCAATTTCATTCCAGAGCTCTCCATAGGCTCATTCTGAGTCGTTGGGATCAATCGCAAGGTTCGCTGGATTGCAGCGTCATCATCTCTCACAGGGTGCGAGAATCCCTAGGATGGTGATTATGTCCAGGAGCGTTATCCCTGGGAAAGCTTTTCCTCCCTCCGAAGTGGTCGGTCATAACCACCGATGCCAGCCTGACGGGCTGGGGGGGGGGTGTTTGGAACAATCTCTGGATTCAGGGAGTATGGTCATCGGAAGAGTCTGTTCTTCCGATCAACATCCTGGAATTGAGGGCGATTTTCCTTTGCCTCCAACATTGGACGGTCCCTTTGAGCGGTCTGCCAGTCCGAGTGCAGACAGACAATGCGACGGCTGTCGCGTATATCAATCACCAAGGTGGGACAAGGAGTTCCAGACTCATGGTAGAGGTGTCCCGAATTCTGATTTGGGCAGAGGCCAGTGTGCCAGCCATTTCGGCGATTCACATTCCAGGGGTTCAGAATATTACAGCGGATTTTCTCAGTCGCAGAAGGATGGATCCCGGGGAATGGAGCCTCCACCCGGAAGTTTTTGCACTACTGTGCTCTCGCTGGGGAACCCCCCAAGTGGATTTGATGGCATCCAGGTCCAATGCCAAGTTACCGACGTTCATGTCCAGGTACAAGGACCCGAAGGCTGTGGCGGTGGATGCTCTAGTGGCTCAGTGGGATCAGCTCGAGCTGATCTATGTATTCCCGCCGATATCCTTACTTCCTCTAGTACTGCGTCGGATCAGACTAGAGAAAATTCCAGCTATTTTGATAGCTCCAGACTGGCAAAGAAGGGTGTGGTTCTCGACAATAATGTCGCTGTTGGCGGCACCTCCTTTTCCACTCCCTCTTCAACCGGACTTGTTGACTCAGGGGCCCGTTTGTCATCCGGACTTGATGTCCCTGCGTTTGACGGCGTGGCTCTTGAGACCGAAATTTTGACCCGTAGAGGTTTCTCAGCCGAGGTCATTGCTACCCTTCGTGCTGTAAGAAGTCCGGCTCCTACTAGGATTTACCAGAAAATTTGTGAAACCTTCTTTTCGTGGTGTTTGGGGTCCTCTCGGAACCCGAGAAAATTTTCCATTCCCAACCTGTTGGCTTTTCTGCAGCATGGGCTAGACAAGGGTTTGGCAGTCAGCACCCTGAAAGGTCAGATTTCTGCTCTGTCCTTATTGTTCCGGAGAACCATTGCTTCAAATGGAGACGTGCTCTCCTTTTTTCCGAGGTATATCTCGTAAGTTTCCGCCGCGGAAGGCACCCGTGTCTCCTTGGCGGCTCAACCTTGTTTTGGAGGCTCTTCAGCATAAACCTTTTGAGCCTATGGTTTCTGCTAGCCTTTCTTTACTTTCTTGGAAGGTGGCTTTCCTTGTTGCAGTCACTTCCTTGAGGAGAGTTTCTGAGTTGGCAGCTCTTTCTTGTTCGCCTCCTTTTCTGGAGTTTTTTCCGGATCGTGTAGCGCTTCGCACTCGGGGTGATTTTTTGCCTAAAGTGGTATCACAATTTCATGTTAACCAGGATATTGTGTTGCCTTCACTCTGTCCGGATCCGAAGAATGCGAAAGAGCGAGATTTACACACATTGGATTTAGTGCGGGCCTTGAAGTTTTATCTATCTATTACTCAAGGTTTTCGTAAGACGGACTTCCTGTTTGTGGTTTCAGCAGGTCGTCGGCGTGGTCAACGAGCTTTCAAGGATTCTATAGCTCGTTGGATCCGGTCAGCTATTTTGGAAGCTTACCGCCTTCGGGGTGAATCTTGCCCGATTAAGATTCAAGCCCATTCCACGTGAGCTGTGGCCTCATCGTGGGCTTTTCATCAAGGTGCCTCGGCAGTGCAGCTCTGCCGGGCGGCAACTTGGCGCTCGGTCCACACGTTTACAAAGTTTTATAAAGTGGACGTCAGTGCTTCCGTTGATGCAGCCTCGGACGTAGGGTCCTGCAGGCAGCTGTAGTTTAAAGTTCTGGATGAACTTGTGTTTAGCGCTGGTTGCGCTTTGTTGTTAAGGTTGTTGGGTTTCTGCCTTTTGTTGGTTTTTTCCCACCCTTATTTTTTAACTGCTTTGGGACGTCCCATCAGTAATGAATTACTGTGGCTCTCTTCCTTCCATCTGCAGCTGAAACACGGATTTTGGTAAGAACTTACCTGTAAAATCCTTTTCAGCGAAGGAAGGAAGAGAGACACAGCACCCTCCCAAGGCAGAAGTGTGTTGATGTTTTCAGATGCAGCGCGACCCTTATCTGATAGCGATTATCTGGGCTGAGGTCAGCGCGCTAAGGCTCTGTTCCAGCATCGCCAGCTCATCGCAGTAGTCAGGTTCCGTGAGTAGTACCTGGAACTCTGTGGTTTTTGGCTTTCTTTGCATGCATAACCTGTATCCTTGTGTTTTTTCTCTGAAGTTCCTTCAGAAGGGGTTATGTTGCTCCGCTGGTGATCTTGGCTCTTTTCCTAAAGGCTTTGGTACGACTGGAGCTGAGTAGGAGGAGCCCGAGCTGGAGGGGCCAGCCAGTCAGCACTCTTTTGATCTGAGGTGACATCCTGATCTGGGGCTCCGCCTACCCATCAGTAATGAATTACTGTGTCTCTCTTCCTTCCTTCGCTGAAAAGGATTTTACAGGTAAGTTCTTACCAAAATCCGTGTTTTTTATTTAAGTGGTGAAAAAAATTCCAAAGTTTGTTAAAAAAAATAAACAAACAAAAAAATCGTCATTTTCCGATGCCTGTAGCGTCTCCATTTTTTGTGATCTCGGGTTGGGTGAGGGCTTATTTTTTGCGTGTCGAGGTGACTTTTTTAATGATACCATTTTGGTGTATATACGATTTTTTGATCGCCCATTATTGCATTTTAAGGCAATGTTGCTGCGACCAAAAATTAATTCTGAAGTTTTGACTTTTTTTCTCGCTACGCCGTTTAGCGATCAGGTTAATCCTTTTTTTTTATTGATAGATCGGGCGATTATGAACGCGGTGATACCAAATATTTGTATATTTGATTTATTTTTTGTTTTATTTTGAATGGGGCGAAAGGGGGGTGATTTGAGATTTTTATTTTTTTTTATTTTTTGTAAATATTTTTAAAAGCTTTTTTTTTTTTTTTTTTTGTACTTTTGCCATGACTCGAAGGTGCCTTAATCCGATCAACTCTGCTACATACAGGCGCTCATAGCAGTCCGGCAGTGACAACCACAGAGGTCTGCTGGAGACCTCTAGTTGTCATGCCAACTCTCGATCACGTGACGGGGTCACCGATGGGCGTAATTTCCGGTGCGCTTGCCGGAAGCGTGAGTTAAATGTTGCTGTCAGAGATTGCCAGCGGCATTTAACTAGTTAACAGCTGCGGGTGGAGCGCGATTCTTTCCGTGGCTGTTAGAGGCACATGTTAGCTTTCAAAGTATCTGACATGAGCCAGAAAAGATGTGGGCTCAGCGCCGGAGCCCACTTCAAAGGGAAGGAGTCCGACATTTGCGTACTATTACGCCAAATGTCAGGAAAGGTGTTAAAATTTGCTGCCGTTCTCAAAATACTATCACTTCTCTTTTGTTTACAGCTTGTTGCCTAGGAGACCGACCACTACTGTTATCTAGCTTGCAAGCACTGCAGGATTAGGTGCTCTCTAGCGATCCTGGCCAGCTTCAAAACAGTGCTTACAAGCTCAGTAGACAGCATGTTATGCGGTCTCACAGCGGTGGTCGATCTTCAAAGCAACAAGCTATAAACAAAAGAAAAGTGTCAATATCTCAAGAACGGCTGATCATGTTAATAAGCAGAAAATTGCTTATATTTACAAGCACTATCTGATGAGACCCATTTGTGAAGAAGGGAATATAACCCTGTCTGTGATGGAGGCAGACACGGCATGTTATCAGGTTTGCATTAGAGGGTATAACCCACAAGGCAGAGGAAATACTTTTCACTAACTAGTGTCAGCCTCTTAAAGGCAATCTGTCAGCAGTTTTTGTCCATGTAATCTAAGAGCAGCATGTAGTAGGGGCCGAGACACTGATTTCAGCGATGTGTCACTTATTAGACTGTGTGCTGTTGTTTCTATACAATGAATGTTTTATCACCAGGAGATTATCACTGCCCAGACTAGCTCCCTCGTGCCAAGTAGTCTGACCACGCCCCTTTCTGTGATGGGCAGCTCACTGTCTACAGACATTGTACACAGAGAACCTGGCTGTGCTACATCTAGCAGTTGTCACAACTGCTGCACCCAGTAATGTTAGTGATACATCGCTGGATTCAGGGTCTCTTTTCCTACATTATGCTGCTCTCAGATAAGGTAGCAAAAACCTGCTGACAGATCCCCTTTAATAGCAGGGTGTATAACCAAGGTGAAGGGGATCTTGCTGGAAGTCCAAAAATCCAAATTTTCTTACACATGTGACAGAATTTGCAGTGGAGCCTCCAATTAATAAGTGAATACCAACAACCCATGCGAGCTCTGTGCTAATCTTCTCACCTCGTGCCTGTGTGTCGGACGGCTGGCTGTAATTCCTCCTTTGCTCCCTGCAGTCCATCTTCCCGTCCTAACTCTTGCTCTGTTTGGTGCAGATGACTCTTTTGTTAGACCGGTGACGTTTTGGATCGTGGGAGACTTTGACGAGCCCGCTGGACGTCAGCTGCTGTATGACGCCATTAAACACCAGGTATCGTCTGACCCGCACACTAATCGCAGCGATACGTGTGTACGGTGTAAGTGCAGACATATGTGCGGGAAGGGTGTCATAGAAATTCTCTGCCCTTTCTTAAAGCTTCACAATAGAAACTGAACTTCTTATTAATTAAATCTCTTTGACCTGATGGGCCTGGTGTATTTGCCTTGAAAGCACACGTCACAACGGCTGTATAATCCTTTGTGAAAGTTTATTTGCTTAATATTAAAAGGTGAATAAAATGCTCTGTTTGATTTGAGGACTGTACAGACATTCTGACCTGAGTTTTTCTCAGTAAGTACACCGGCCTTGTCAGGTCTGAGAGATCTACTTAATACTGTGCAGTTTGTCAAAAAAGATCCACTTTTAGGCAGTGTATACTCTGACAACATCACATCACAAAAACACCAATATATAAAAACGATTTTTAAGAAATTGGAGACCCACATGGAGAAAAGGGACAACATGGATCATACATTCCGAATGACTGCGAGCCATAAGTTGGGTGCTGTCTCCAGCTAGTGGTAGAAAATATACAAACGTGGAAAACGTATACAATGGAGTTATCTAGTGCCTTAAAGAAGACAATGTATAGCGTAGATAGCCTTATAACAGGCATCCGCAGGTTAGGAAATGTTAGGCTCCAGATAAAATAAAATAATAAAGTGCAAATGTTTATAGACCAGTATTGTGTTTAGTGGAGCAAACGCCTGGGTCCAGAGGCAGATTAAACAACCATCTGAATGGGGTTCTCTAGTGCCGTGCTAGACAAATGATTACAGATATCCATAGGCCAGGAAATGTTCCAAGTACGATAGAATGAGGAAAAAAAGTGCAAGAGCTTTGAGTCAATCCAATGTTTAAAGGAACTGTCACAGATCTGGACATACAGGCATCAGAAGCCCCCAGATAAAGGGTGTAAAATAAAAAGAACACTTCAAAGGGCAAACAAACCCCAAATTAGACCCTCTGACCCGCGTTTCGCTTAGTGCTTCCTCAGGCGCCTCAGATGGTCTAATTTGGTTAATATATAGTGTTCATTTGCCCTTTGAAGTGTATATTAGTGTTTTTTGTGATGTGATGTTTGCTCCAATTCAGGCTAATTCTTTTATAGACGGCCTACCATAATCTATGTTCAGAACATTTCCAAAGGGGAATTTTCAAGTTTCAAAGTTATCCGCCTTCCCATAACTTCTTGATCACTGGTGGTTCGACCACTGGGATCCGAGAACCAAGGCTTTAAAAAAAAAAAAAAAAACCCTGTGAGAATAAAGCGGTGATGGATCCTGCTCTCGGCCGCTCCATTCATTCTTATAGGAGAGACTGAGACCACTTGAGCTCTGCCATCGGCTATTTCTGTCGGTCCTATTAAGGATGAATGGGTTTGATCCACCACTGATCTATTCACACGGGACTCGGGATCTGTGGGGGTCCCAGTGATCAAGAAATGATTCCCTATCCTGTTTGTTAAATTTTCCTTTCTAGAAATCCAGCAACAATGTAAGAATCGGCATGATCAATAATCCGAGCCGGGATCCGTCTTCTGAGACTACGCGCATCTTCAGAGCCATCTGGGCTGCTCTCCAGACCCAGACCTCCAACAATGCCAAAAACTTCATTACCAAAATCATCAAAGAAGAAAACGCCGGAGCGCTGTTTGCAGGGCAGGACATTGCAAAGTTTGCTGTTGGGGTATGTTCTTTTGGACATATGTAATGTACAGTTAGGTCCATAAATATTTGGACAGAGACAACATTTATCTAATTTTGGTTCTAGACATTACCACAATGAATTTGAAACAAAACAAATCAGATGCAGTTGAAGTTCAGACTTTCAGATTTCATTTGAGGGTATCCACATTAAAATTGGATGAAGGGTTTAGGAGTTTCAGCTCCTTAACATGTGCCACCCTGTTTTTAAAGGGACCAAAAGTAATTGGACAGATTAAATAATTGTAAATAAAATGTTCATTTCTAGTACTTGGTTGAAAACCCTTTGTTAGCAATGACTGCCTGAAGTCTTGAACTCATGGACATCACCAGACACTGTGTTTCCTTCTTTTGATGCTCTGCCAGGCCTTCACCGCGGTGGTTTTCAGTTGTTGTTTGTTTGTGGGCCTTTCTGTCTGAAGTTTAGTCTTTAACAAGTGAAATGCATGTTCAATTGGGTTGAGATCAGGTGACTGACTTGGCCATTCAAGAATATTCCACTTCTTTGCTTTAATAAACTCCTGGGTTGCTTTGGCTTTATGTTTTGGGTCATTGTCCATCTGTAGTATGAAACGACGACCAATCAGTTTGGCTGCATTTGGCTGGATCTGAGCACACAGTATGGCTCTGAATACCTCAGAATTCATTCGGCTGTTTCTGTCCTGTGTCACATCATCAATAAACACTAGTGACCCAGTGCCACTGGCAGCCATGCATGCCCAAGCCATCACACTGCTTCCGCCATGTTTTACAGATGATGTGGTATGCTTTGGATCATGAGCTGTACCACGCCTTCGCCATACTTTTCTCTTTCCATCATTCTAGTAGAGGTTCTTCCAGAACTGTGCTGATTTTTTTAGATGTTTTTTAGCAAAGTCCAGCCTAGCCTTTTTATTGATTCTTATGAGTGGCTTGCACCGTGCAGTGAACCCTCTGTATTTAATGTCATGCAGTCTTCTCTTTATGGTAGATTTGGATATTGATACGCCTACCTCCTGGAGAGTGTTGTTCACTTGGTTGGCTGTTGTGAAGGGGTTTCTCTTCACCATGGAGAGTATTCTGCGATCATCCACCACTGTTGTCTTCCGTGGGCGCCCAGGTCTTTTTGCATTGATGAGTTCACCAGTGCTTTCTTTCTTTCTCAGAATGTACCAAACTGTAGATTTTGCCACTCCTAAAGTTGTAGCAATTTCTCGGATGGGTTTTTTCTGTTTTTTGCAGCTTAAGGATAGCTTGTTTCACCTGCATGGAGAGCTCCTTTGACCGCATGTTTCCTTCACAGCTAAACCTTCCAAATGCAAACACCACACCTTAAATCAACACCAGCCCTTTTATCTGCTTAATTGAGAATGATATAATGAAGGGATTGCCCACACCTGTCCATGAAATAGCCTTGGAGTCAATTGTCCAATTACTTTTGGTCCCTTTAAAAACAGGGTGGCACATGTTAAGGAGCTGAAACTCCTAAACCCTTCATCCAATTTTAATGTGGATACCCTCAAATGAAAGCTGAAAGTCTGAACTTCAACTGCATCTGATTTGTTTTGTTTCAAATTCATTGTGGTAATGTCTAGAACCAAAATTAGATAAATGTTGTCTCTGTCCAAATATTTATGGACCTAACTGTATGTGAAGCACGTCTTCACCATCAGTGTATGGCCCTTATGGCGTGACTTCACGGCTCTGTGCTCTTCACCATCAGTGTATGGCCCTTATGGCGTGACTTCACGGCTCTGTGCTCTTCACCATCAGTGTATGGCTGGGCCGGCATGGCCCTTATGGCGTGACTTCATGGCTCTGCTCTTGACTATCAGTGTATGGCCCTTATGATTTGACTTCACGGCTCTGTGCTCTTCACCGTGATTTTATTGCCAGGCTGTTATGGCTCTTATGACGTGACATCATGGTCCTTTGCTCTTCACCATCAGTGTATGGCCGGGCCAGTATGTCCCTTATGACGTGACTTCACGGCTCTGTGTTCTTCACCATCAGTGTATGGCTGGGCCCACATGGCCCTCATGACGTGACTTCACGTCTCTGTGCTCTTCATCATCCGTTTATGGCCCTTATGACGTGACTTCATGGCTCTGCTGTTCACTATCAGTGTATGGCTGGGCCGGTATGGCCCTTGTGATGTGACTTCACGGCTCTGTGCTCTTCACCATCAGCGTATGGCCCTTGTGATGTGACTTCACGGCTCTGTGCTCTTCACCATCAGCGTATGGCCCTTGTGATGTGACTTCACGGCCCTGTGCTCTTCACTATCAGTGTATGGCTGGGCCGATATGGCCCTTGTGATGTGACTTCACGGCTCTGTGCTCTTCACTAACAGTGTATGGATGGGCCGATATGGCCCTTGTGATGTGACTTCACGGCTCTGTGCTCTTCACCATGATTGTATTGTCGGGCTGTTATGGTCCTTATGACGTGACTTCATGGCTCTGCTGTTCACTATCAGTGTATGGCTGGGCCGGTATGGCCCTTGTGATGTGACTTCACGTCTCTGTGCTCTTCATCATCCGTTTATGGCCCTTATGACGTGACTTCATGGCTCTGCTGTTCACTATCAGTGTATGGCTGGGCCGGTATGGCCCTTGTGATGTGACTTCATGGCTCTGTGCTCTTCACCATCAGCGTATGGCCCTTGTGATGTGACTTCACGGCTCTGTGCTCTTCACCATCAGCGTATGGCCCTTGTGATGTGACTTCACGGCCCTGTGCTCTTCACTATCAGTGTATGGCTGGGCCGATATGGCCCTTGTGATGTGACTTCACGGCTCTGTGCTCTTCACTAACAGTGTATGGATGGGCCGATATGGCCCTTGTGATGTGACTTCACGGCTCTGTGCTCTTCACCATGATTGTATTGCCGGGCTGTTATGGTCCTTATGACGTGACTTCATGGCTCTGCTGTTCACTATCAGTGTATGGCTGGGCCGGTATGGCCCTTGTGATGTGACTTCACGGCTCTGTGCTCTTCACTAACAGTGTATGGCCGGGCCGATATGGCCCTTGTGATGTGACTTCACGGCTCTGTGCTCTTCACCATGATTGTATTGCCGGCTGTTATGGTCCTTATGACGTGACTTCATGGCTCTGCTGTTCACTATCAGTGTATGGCTGGGCCGGTATGGCCCTTGTGATGTGACTTTACGGCTCTGTGCTCTTTAGCATCAGCGTATGGCCCTTGTGATGTGACTTCACGGCTCTGTGCTCTTCACCATCAGCGTATGGCCCTTGTGATGTGACTTCACGGCCCTGTGCTCTTCACTATCAGTGTATGGCCGGGCCGATATGGCCCTTGTGATGTGACTTCACGGCCCTCTGCTCTTCATTAACAGTGTATGGCCGGGCCAGTTTGGCCCTTGTGATGTGACTTCACGGCTCTGTGCTCTTCACCATGATTGTATTGCCAGGCTGTTATGGTCCTTATGATGTGACTTCATGGCTCTGCTCTTCACTATCAGTGTATGGCAGGGCCGGTATGGCCCTTGTGATGTGACTTCACGGCTCTGTGCTCTTCACCATCAGTTTATTGCCGGGCCGGTATGGCCTTTGTGATGTGACTTCACGGCACTGTGCTCTTCACTATCAGTGTATGGCCGGGCCGGTATGGCCCTTGTCATGTGACTTCACGGCCCTGTGCTCTTCACTAACAGTGTATGGCCGGGCCGGTATGGCCCTTGTGATGTGACTTCACGGATCTGTGCTCTTCACCATGATTGTATTGCCGGGCTGTTATGGCCCTTATGACGTGACTTCATGGCTCTGCTCTTCACTATCAGTGTATGGCTGGGCCGGTATGGCCCTTGTGATGTGACTTCACGGCTCTGTGCTCTTCACCATGATTATATTGCCGGGCTGTTATGGTCCTTATGACGTGGGTTCATGGCTCTGCTCTTCACTATTAGTGCATGGCAGGGCCGGCATGGCCCTTGTGACGTGACTTCATGGCTCTGCTCTTCACTATCAGTGTATGGCAGGGCCGGTATGGCTCTTGTGATGTGACTTCACGGCTCTGTGCTCTTCACCATCAGCGTATGGCCCTTGTGATGTGACTTCACGGCCCTGTGCTCTTCACTATCAGTGTATGGCCGGACCGATATGGCCCTTGTGATGTGACTTCACGGCCCTGTGCTCTTCACTAACAGTGTATGGCCGGGCCGGTATGGCCCTTGTGATGTGACTTCACGGCTCTGTGCTCTTCACCATCAGCGTATGGCCCTTGTGATGTGACTTCACGGCCCTGTGCTCTTCACTATCAGTGTATGGCCGGGCCGATATGGCCCTTGTGATGTGACTTCACGGCCCTGTGCTCTTCACTAACAGTGTATGGCCGGGCCGGTATGGCCCTTGTGATGTGACTTCACGGCTCTGTGCTCTTCATCATGATTGTATTGCCGGGCTGTTATGGTCCTTATGACGTGACTTCATGGCTCTGCTGTTCACTATCAGTGTATGGCTGGGCCGGTATGGCCCTTGTGATGTGACTTCACGGCTCTGTGCTCTTCACCATCAGCGTATGGCCCTTGTGATGTGACTTCACGGCTCTGTGCTCTTTAGCATCAGCGTATGGCCCTTGTGATGTGACTTCACGGCTCTGTGCTCTTCACTATCAGTGTATGGCTGGGCCGATATGGCCCTTGTGATGTGACTTCACGGCCCTGTGCTCTTCACTAACAGTGTATGGCCGGGCCGGTATGGCCCTTGTGATGTGACTTCACGGCTCTGTGCTCTTCACCATGATTGTATTGCCAGGCTGTTATGGTCCTTATGACGTGACTTCATGGCTCTGCTCTTCACTATCAGTGTATGGCAGGGCCGGTATGGCCCTTGTGATGTGACTTCACGGCTCTGTGCTCTTCACCATCAGTTTATGGCCGGGCCGGTATGTCCCTTGTGATGTGACTTCACGGCACTGTGCTCTTCACTATCAGTGTATGGCCGGGCCGGTATGGCCCTTGTGATGTGACTTCACGGCCCTGTGCTCTTCACTAACAGTGTATGGCCGGGCCGGTATGGCCCTTGTGATGTGACTTCACGGCTCTGTGCTCTTCACCATGATTATATTGCCGGGCTGTTATGGTCCTTATGACGTGGGTTCATGGCTCTGCTCTTCACTATCAGTGTATGGCAGGGCCGGCATGGCCCTTATGACGTGACTTCATGGCTCTGCTCTTCACTATCAGTGTATGGCAGGGCCGGTATGGCTCTTGTGATGTGACTTCACGGCTCTGTGCTCTTCACCATGATTGTATTGCCGGACTGTTATGGTCCTTATAACGTGACTTCATGGCTCTGCTCTTCACTATCAGTGTATGGCCGGGCCGGTATGGCCCTTGTGATGTGACTTCACGGCTCTGTGCTCTTCACCATGATTATATTGCCGGGCTGTTATGGTCCTTATGACGTGGGTTCATGGCTCTGCTCTTCACCATCAGTGTATGGCAGGGCCGGCATGGCCCTTATGACGTGACTTCATGGCTCTGCTCTTCACTATCAGTGTATGGCAGGGCCGGTATGGCTCTTGTGATGTGACTTCATGGCTCTGTGCTCTTCACCATGATTGTATTGCCGGACTGTTATGGTCCTTATAACGTGACTTCATGGCTCTGCTCTTCACTATCAGTGTATGGCCGGGCCGGTATGGCCCTTGTGATGTGACTTCACGGCTCTGTGCTCTTCACCATGATTATATTGCCGGGCTGTTATGGTCCTTATGACGTGGGTTCATGGCTCTGCTCTTCACCATCAGTGTATGGCAGGGCCGGCATGGCCCTTATGACGTGACTTCATGGCTCTGCTCTTCACTATCAGTGTATGGCAGGGCCGGTATGGCTCTTGTGATGTGACTTCACGGCTCTGTGCTCTTCACCATGATTGTATTGCCGGACTGTTATGGTCCTTATAACGTGACTTCATGGCTCTGCTCTTCACTATCAGTGTATGGCCGGGCCGGTATGGCCCTTGTGATGTGACTTCACGGCTCTGTGCTTTTCACTATCAGCGTGTGGCCGGGCCGGTGTGGCCCTTGTGACGTGGCTTCATGGCTCTGCTCCTCACTATCAGTGTATGGCAGGGCCAGTATGGCCCTTGTGATGTGACTTCACGGCTCTGTGCTCTTCACCATCAGTTTATGGCCGGGCCGGCATGGCCCTTGTGATGTGACTTCACGGCCCTGTGCTCTTCACTGTCAGTGTATGGCCAGGCTGGTATGGCCCTTGTGATGTGACTTCACGGCTCTGTGCTCTTCACCATCAGTTTATGGCCGGGCCGGTGTGGCGCTTGTGACGTGACTTCACATCTCTGTGCTCTACACCATGATTGTATTGCCGGGCTGTTATGGTCCTTATGACGTGACTTCATGGCTCTGCTCTTCACTATCAGTGTATGGCTAGGCCGGTATGGCCCTTGTGATGTGACTTCACGGCTCTGTGCTCTTCACTATCAGTGTATGGCAGGGCCGGCATGGCCCTTATGACGTGACTTCATGGCTCTGCTCTTCACCTTCCTTCTCAGGGAATGGATGTCAGTCTGTTTCGTGAAGCTTTTGAGTCTCCTAAGGTGGATTTTATACTCTCCCATTCTGCATACTGCCGTGATGTCCTAAAGCTGAAGAAAGGAGAGAGAGCCATTATCGGCAATGGACGGGTAAGTAATAGTGTGATTTCAGGTGCTGGATCCTCGTGTTTTTCTTCCAATAGTATCAGATACTTGTATAGTTGAGGCTTTAGCGTTGTTTTTTCTAGTGGGTTAATCCCATATAATCCTCTAACAGCATATCCACATGGTGTGCCTTAGATGTATATTAGACATGACTCTGACCCATGGGACCCCCATCTAGAATAGGGGCCCCGCACATGGGAGGAGGAGTTCAGGTCCGTTACAAACGATTGAGAGTTCTCCATTGACAGCGGATCGTGTCAGAGCCCCGTTCTCGAGTTAAATGTGGGTCTGCGTCTACTACACATTTATGGCATATCCTGAGAATATGTCATCACGTCTGATGATGTTTATGGAGGTGAGGAAGAAGTCCTTTTCTGATTATTAAAGTCCAAAAAAAGAAATCAGTGAGGAAAGTAAGTTCTGAAACTTATGAATGCAGATCAGTCATACTATGTGCCCCTCATGTGCTGTTGTGAAAGCACTCTCCTGTGACAGTCACAGGAGCAGAAGTGGAGCTCCCATACCCGGGACCTCCCCGCTCGGTGGGCCTGAAACTTCTGAACTCCATTAGTAAATTACTTACATTTTTAACACTCATTTTTGTGGGGGGATCGGACAATCCCTTGAACATTGCACATAAATGTCACTATTGGCTGAATATGCACTGACGGTGTCAGCTAATCTGTGAAGGTTGCAGCCACTCGTCTGCATTTGTAAAGAAGGCAGTCGTGCTTTCACAGCCCCTTCAAGGATAACCCTTTTCACATGCTGTAAAAGCATTAAATCATCAATCATGTATTTGATAGAAAAAACAGGCTATAACATTGTCACTGCGGCAACACTTTGGTAGCATTAGTTTAGAAGCAGCTTATGACAAAAGTTATATTGGGCAAACCGACATAGCAGTGCACAGTGCACAGTACAATTTTATTAGATCGTCACATAAGGAAAGAAGACAAGAAGGTATGAATGAGCCACAGCTGTTTCGCATAAATTACACTTCTTCTGGAAATCTCTTGTCTCCTCATGTGATGACCTAATATAGTTGCTACTCTTTTCACATACTAGTGGTGAGTGCTGCTTTTTTCCCATACCATCAGTGAATGCCGCTTTTTTCCCCATACCAGTGGGGAGTGCCACTTTTTTCACATACAAGTGGTGAGTGCCGCTTTTTTCACATACCAGTAGCGAGTGCCGCTTTTTCACATACCAGTAGTGAGTGTCGCTTTTTTCATATACCAGTAGTGAATGGCGCTTTTTTCCCATACCAGTGGTGAGTGCCGTTTTTTTCCCCATACCAGTGGTGAATGCCGCTATTTCACATACTAGTAGTGCCGCTTTTTTCACATACCAGTGGAAAGTGCCGTTTTTTCCATGCATTTCATATCTTGGATAATCTTCGACACTTTTCTCGTGTGTGATGAAACCATGCTGTGAAGTTATGGATTACACTGGTAAATTCACCTTGGGTGACCAGACTTTCTTCTCTTCTGTTTTTCTCCTTCGTCTCATTGGGGGACACAGGACTGTGGGTGTATGCTACTGCCGCTAGGAGGCTGACACTAAGTAAACATAAAAAAAGGTTAGCTCCTCCTCCGCCATATACACCTCAGCACTGGCCGCAGGCAAACCCAGTTCATGCTTAGTGTCTGATGGAGGCACACGTCTGGTTTCTTCCAGACCATTTTTTTTTTTTTTTCTTCTACTTTCCCACGAAGATGTGACAGGGGCGACGGACCCTTTTGAAGGGGTCTGATCTCCCCAAACCATCAACGGGCGAGCACGTGGAGTAAAGCCTCCACGTATCCTTTCCCGCAACGTGGGACACGAGTGCCGGACTCAGCCCTGACCACCCTAGGGTATTGAAACCCTAGGCTGTACAGAGGCAGAAAATAGTCCGTGCGGCCCCCACTGCACCACCAAGGCAAGACCGCGGTGCTGCAAGGAGGCGGACGGTCCCTCTCCTCACCCCCTGAAGGGGTGATGGAGTTAGGGTGCCTGCACCGTCCTCACCCCTTTTTTTCTGTGAAGCTCCTCTCTAACCTGAGACTGCGGCTGAGAGACGCTGGGACCTTTTTTCCTGCGTATGCTCCAGTGGATCACGGCCGGGAACCCACCTTTAATCCGGGATCGTCGGTCGTGGAGGTAGTTGGAGCAAAGGAGGATTCAGGAGCAGCGGATTCAGCCTGGCTTCAGCCAGGAATCAGGCAAGTCCATGGCTGAGCTCCCCCCCCCCTGTATCCGGCGGCCCGCTCTCTGACCCCGGGGCGGCCGCCGCCAAAAATTTACCTCCCGGCTTCAGGCTGGCGCTAGGCCGCGGGCGGAAATCTAGCCCCCGGCTTTTGCTGAGGGTCAGGCAGCGCGGGGGGTAATTCAGCGTTCCAGAGGATGGGCGCGTTCTCGGGCTCCTCCCCCCAGCAGCGGCACTTCCGGCGGGCCCGCCCCCTGATCCCGGGCGGCCGCCGCCGAAAATTTAGGCCGCGGCTTCGGCCAGCGCTAGGCCGCGGCCTGAAATTTAGCCCCCGGCTTCGGCCGGAGACTAGGCCGCGGCTGGAAATCGGGTCCCCGGCTTCGGCCGGCGCTAGGCCGCGCCCCGCGACCCCTCCCCCTAGGGCTCGGCTATTTAGGAACGCCTCCCTGAAAGGGGAGCGCGTTTTTTGGAAGTCTGGAGCTTCCGTCTTCCCTTTTACGCCACACGGTCCAGCAAGTGAGGTGGAAAATCATTAAAGGACGTTCGGGAACAGGACTGGGGTAAGTGCTACTACCTCCAGCCTGGTTGCTCCGCTTTGCTGCGCTCCGCTCCGCTACTACCCGCACCGCCACATCCAAATTATTCTGACAGGAGGAAATCTGTGACAGATCCAGTATGTCCAGAAGGGCTAAGACCCACACGGTGCTCTATACTGCATGCATTGCCTGTAGATCCCCTTTTCCGCACGCCCAGACTAATCGGGTCTGCGAAGCCTGTGACTCCGAACGGGCTCAGGAGTCCTTACCTATAACCGAGCCTAGTGCGTCAGGTCCTCCGGAATGGGCCTTGTCTCTTTCTCAATCTGTGGCGTCATTAACCAGAGCAATCGAGTCCCTTCAAGCTCCCGATAGGAGCAGGGACAGTGGTTCACCCGGCTTGACTACGCCTCAGGAACCTCCGGCCTGCAGGGGCCGCGCTCTTACCAGGCAGACGCATGGGAAGCGAACCCATACTGCATCGCCTATGCCGTCCGGGGTCTCGGCATCCTTTAGCTCAGTTTCTCGCTCTCCCTCTCCTTTGGGGGCAAGTGATCAGTATTCAGATTCCGATTCTGAAGGGTCCCTCAATCTAGAGGCACCGAATTGTCAGGAGACAATTGACAGTCTGATTGAAGCTGTCAATCAATCCCTGGGGATAGACGATGAATCCACCTTGGCCTCCGGTCATAAGGTGTCTTTCAAACGAGCCAGACAAACTCATAAGGTTTTTGGTGCTCATCCTGAGTTTGAGGAGCTGGTGCAGCGCCACCGAGAAAAACCGGACAAGCGCTTTGCAGGACAAAAGGCCCTTAATACCAGATATCCTTTTGCTCCCGAACTTCTGAAAAAGTGGGCAGAATATCCTACAGTCGATCCTCCTGTATCGCGTTTAGCGTCTAAAACGCTTCTCTCCCTTCCTAACGGTTCCTCGATCAAGGATCCAACGGATCGTCTGGTTGAAAGCTTGGCCCGCTCAGTGTTTGAAGCATCAGGCTCTGCACTCTCTCCTTCTTTTGCAGCGACTTGGGTTGCTAAGGCCATGATATCTTGGTCGGAGTCTCTAAATAGAGCCCTTCACGGTATAGAGGTGCCTTCTGAGGTAACGGAAATCTCCAATCAGATAGCTCTTGCAGGAGATTTTTTTAATTAACGCTTCTATGGATGCGGCAAATTGCGCGGCATTAGCTGCAGCTAATACGATTGCTATCAGGAGAGCTTTGTGGTTGAGAACTTGGCGAGCGGATTCAACCTCAAAGAAATCACTTACGTCCTTACCGTATCAGAGCGGCCGATTATTTGGCGAGAAGTTGGATCAGCTCATATCTGATGCGACGGGAGGAAAGAGCAGCTTCCTTCCTCAGCAGAGGATTAGACAGCCTTTTCGCCGACAGCTTCAGCCTCGCTTTAGGGCCTTTCATAACCCAGGTTGGGCCGCGCCAGCCACCTCCAGCGGCTCAGGTCGACCTAATCAGGCCAGAGATCGCCAGGTCTCCTACAAGACCAACCCTTTGGGAAGAATGCGATCTCAACAGCCAAGATCTAGAGGGTCTAAACCCCAAAGATATTCGGATAAATGACTGGAGGCAGAATCCGGTCAATTTATCCAGAGTAGGCGGCCGCTTACTCTGGTTTCGCCTCACTTGGCTATCAATTACTCACGACAAGTGGGTCAGGGAGTTAGTTTCCTCGGGGTACAAAATAGAATTCATCAGTCGTCCGTCAAATCGATTTTTTCCCTCGCGTCTTCCCAAAAAAGAAGCCTTATTCAAGGCGGTCGAATCTCTTCGGCGCAGCGGGGTCATTGTTCCTGTTCCAGAGGTCGAAAGGGGTCAGGGGTTTTACTCCAATCTGTTCATAGTGCCCAAGAAGGACGGCTCTGTCAGACCCATTTTGGACCTAATATGACTGAATCAATTTGTCAGAATTCGACGGTTTCGAATGGAGTCTCTCCGCTCGGTTATTGCAGCCATGGAAAAGGGGGAATTTCTAGCATCAATAGACATTCAGGATGCCTATCTCCACATCCCCATATTCCCTCCTCATCAGAGGTTTCTTCGGTTTGCCATCGGCAACCTTCACTTCCAGTTCACAGCCTTGCCGTTCAGACTAGCCACAGCCCCCAGGGTGTTCACAAAGGTTATGGCTGCCGTTGTGTCCATTCTGCACTCCCGGGGGATAGTCATTTTGCCATACTTGGACGATCTCCTCATCAAGGGTCCGTCCTATCAGGCTTGCGAGAAGAGTGTCAGCATTACGCTAGACACCCTTGCTCGCCTGGGGTGGCTGGTGAATCTAAAGAAATCGTCTCCCGTGCCATCTCAAAGGATCACCTTTTTAGGAATGATTTTCAACACTGCTCAAGGGTTGATAACTCTTCCTCAGGACAAGGCTCTAGTTCTCCGTCAGGAGGTACGGATCCTTCGCCAACCAATACCTCACACCATCCGGTTTTGCATGAGGGTCCTAGGAAGGAGGGTGGCAGCGATCGAAGCCATTCCATTTGCCCAGTTCCATCTCCGCTCCCTTCAGCATGCTCTCTTGGCAGTATGGAACGTAAGCCCTTACTCGCTCAATTTTCAGTGCCGTCTGTCCCGGCAGGTCAGACAGACGCTTTCGTGGTGGACAAGGGACATCACTCTTCGCCAGGGGCGATATTTTCCTCCAGTCCATTGGCTGATAGTCACAACGGACGCCAGCCTTCTCGGATGGGGAGCAGTGTTTCGTCACTATACAGCTCAGGGGACTTGGTGTCGGCAGGAAGCGACCCTCCCAATCAATATTTTGGAGATCCGAGCTGTTCGGCTGGCTCTGAGGCATTTTCACCATCATTTGGCGGGCCGCCCTGTCCGAATACAATCGGACAATGCCACGGCGGTGGCATACATAAATCATCAGGGGGGTACCCGCAGCAGGGCAGCCATGCGCGAGGTAGGACACATTCTATCCTGGCAGAAAGAAATCACTCTGTGATATCAGCGGTCCACATTCCAGGCGAGGAGAACTGGGCAGCGGATTTTCTCAGCCGTCAGGGGATAGCGTCAGGGGAATGGTCGCTACATCCCGAGGTATTCCAGCAGATATGCCTACGCTGGGGAACCCCAGATGTGGACCTGATGGCCTCCAGGATAAACGCCAAGGTGCCCAACTTCGTCTCCCGGTACCGAGATCCGCAGGCAATTGCAGTGGACGCCCTGGTTCTACCATGGAATCAGTTTCATCTTCTATACTTGTTTCCACCAATGGCTCTGCTCCCAAGGGTGATCAGGAAGATCAGGTTAGAGGGGGTCCCAGCGATATTGATCGCTCCGGATTGGCCGCGTCGCTCATGGTACGCAGAGCTGGTACAGTTGCTCAGCGACGCACCCTGGCGTCTGCCAGAACGCGTGGATCTTCTCTCCCAGGGCCCAGTTTACCACCAGAACTCAGCGGTCCTGTGTTTGACGGCCTGGCCGTTGAATCTTGGATTCAGACTAGGGCTGGATTCTCCAAAAAGGTCGCCGCCACAATGGCTAGCGCCCGAAAACCCACCTCGGCTCGTATCTACCACGGTACTTGGAAGGTCTTTTTTACATGGTGCAGGGAACATGGTTATTCCCCACTTCACTTTTCAATCCCCAACATTCTGTCATTTCTCCAAGCAGGCTTAGATTCAGGCCTAGCACCAAGTATTCTTAGGCGTCAAATTTCGGCCTTGTCGGTTCTTTTTCAGCGAAGGATCGCATCTAATTTACAGGTCAAGACCTTTATTCAGGGGGTTGTCCATATAGTGCCCCCCTACAAGGCTCCCTTAGATGTTTGGGATCTCAATCTTGTTCTGGGAGTTCTGCAAGAATCTCCTTTTGAGCCTCTTCAGTAGGTTTCCCTGACATACCTTTCCTGGATGGTGGTGTTTTTAGTGGCCATAACATCCATAAGGCGGGTTTCGGAGCTGGCAGCACTATCCTACCGAGCTCTACTTACTTTTCCACCGTGATAAGGTAGTGCTTAGGCCAGCACCTCCTTTTTTGCCTAAAGTCGTGTCCTCATTTCACATCAATGAGGACATTGTTTTGCCCTCATTTTGCCCAGCTCCGACGCACCTGGTAGAAAAAGCTCTCCATACGCTGGATCTGGTGAGAGCACTCAGGAGATATGTATCTCGGACGGCATCCTTTCGGCAGACGGACACGCTGTTTATCCTCCCTGAGGGTCGCAGAAGGGACTCGCTGCCTCTAGGTCAACTTTAGCCAGATGGATACGGGTAACCATTCAAGAGGCCTACCGCATCAGAGGCGCGGTGGTCCCCGCAGGAATCAGGGCTCACTCCACCAGAGCAGTGGGTGCCTCCTGGGCTCTTCGGCATCAGGCTTCGGCGGAACAGGTTTGTAAGGCGGCAACCTGGTCCAGTTTGCATACTTTTTCAAAACATTATAATGTCCATACTCAGGCGTCAGCGGATGCTAGCCTGGGTAGAAGGATTCTTCAGGGCGCGGTAGCGCACCTATGAGTAATGCCTATGTATAATTGCACTGTGGAGTCAGTTTCCCACCCAAGGGGACTGCTTTGGGACGTCCCACAGTCCTGTGTCCCCCAATGAGACGAAGGAGAAATACGGATTTTTGTGTTACTCACCGTAAAATCCTTTTCTCCGAGACGCTCATTGGGGGACACAGCTCCCTCCCTTATAGCCGGATGGCTTTGTTTTCTAAGTTAATTTTATTTGATTGGGTCTATATCAGTAGATTTACTTCTGGATATATTGTACCTGTATTAGCACTGATTTATGTTTTAGCCTCCTACTGCTTTTTGCACTAAACTGGGTTTGCCTGCGGCCAGTGCTGAGGTGTATACGGCGGAGGAGGAGCTAACCTTTTTTTATGTTTACTTAGTGTCAGCCTCCTAGCAGCAGTAGCATACACCCACAGTCCTGTGTCCCCCAATGAGCGTCTCGGAGAAAAGGATTTTACGGTGAGTAACACAAAAATCCTTATTTTGTGGACTTTTCATTCTACGTTTTCTATGTAGATTATTGGACCTCTGAGAGATGGTGAAATATTTAATCAAGATGACTTCCACCTTTTGGAGAACCTAATTCTAAAGACGTCTGCACAGAAGATCAAGTCTCAGATCCAGAAGCTTGGAGTGGAGGAGGATCAGTATGTCGTCCATCTATTCTGTCTGATCACACCTTGCCTGTAGTCTCGTTGTGGTAATTCTGTAATCCCCAGATGTAAATGAGATGCTCCATGTAATGTTATCCTTTCCTTTCTGCAGTGCCAGCGATCTGGTCATGAGAGTGGATGGCCTACTGTCCTCTCAACCGAAGGGTGAGGGAAGAGTTGACTATGTGCTTACTGAAGATCAGCACAGGTACAGTGTCACCCCCAAATATTGCTGCATGCAGCACTTATACCCCTCTGTATAGTGAAATGTGCTGGTACCCCCAAGTAATAACCCCAGGTAATGACCATGCCGTGTGATGAGGAGGTGGCCATGTTTGGTGCCATGGGACTCCTCCTCACATTGGGCATTGTGGTGAGGTGGAGGGTGGATCTCCTTTCTGGGGTACATGAGCCAACTTCAGAGAATCCACAAAATTTTTATTGTATGTTTTAAGTTGTTTAATGAATTTCTGCATTTTCAGTGCCGTTAAGATAAGACCTAAAGAAGGCATGATGTACTTTGAGGTGATGGCTATTGTGGACCCTGTGACAAAAGCGGCACAGAAGATGGCACCTCTACTTTTGGTACTTTTTTTTAGCTTTAAAACCCAAAAAGCAGTAAAGGGGACCTCCGACTGGATGTAATTTTTGCTTTTTGTCATTCTAGGTTTTGAATCAAATCGTAAATATGAACTTACGGGTGTTCATGAACTGCCAGGCCAAGCTATCGGAAATGCCCCTCAAGAGGTAACAAGTTGGCAGCGAGCCGATCAGCATTTAAAGGGGCATTAAAGGGAGTCCTGAAAATAGCCAAGGAAGTGCGTTCAGCTATTTTCAGAGCTCCCATAGTAGTTAGTGGAGAAGGGCAGTAATGCGGGTCCTCCGCTCCATCGAGTGCCTTCTCCAGATAGATGCAGGTGCCTTATTTTAGGGGCAGATCCATAATGTCCAAATCATGCAAACTCTTTAAAAAGGTGCTGTCCTGGGGTCAGACCCCTCTAGTTTAGGTTATCTATCAGGCTCCATTTACGTTAGAGTCTTGTTTTACTGTATGCAGCAAACGTGTCCAAAAACCTCCTTTCATGTGACGGAGGAGAACATTGTGTCCTTTTTGGCCTTTGTCAGGCGGGCATATGTCGGGGTACCTACCGTTGTATGGTTTGGAATAGCGTAGTATAGTTTATTTCCTCTGTTATAAGTTGGGAGATGTCCAACATACGACTTGTGAAGTGATCAGAGCCTTACATATGATAATGAGAACAGGCCGGCACGGACAGATTTCTGTGATGGTCCTTACAGACGCTCTCTATCAGATCACGCATTGAGCGTCAGTAAAAAATGACTTTTTTCCAGTTGGGATGTATGAGCCCTAGTACTGCTCTGCAGAGGGAGGGGGCACTGTCATGGCCTATATGGTGTTACTTCATGTTGCCTTGGCGTCTTGCACCCGTTGGCTCTAATGCAGCTTGGTAGAGCAGCAGTGTCAGGCTCACCTGATGAGGTGGATCCACAAAGCCTCAGGTCTGGGTGGGCACAAGGACCCTGGGCGCTGGTGCAGCCGACAGGAGGAATTCTTGTGGGGAGCGAAGTCTTGGCACACACAGGAAACTCAGGAACAGTAGTACAGGCGAAATGGAATAAAGAAAGGATGAATGCAATATGGAGTCCAGCTGTAGTTTGTTTACTGCAACCTGTGGTTTAATGCAAGATGGCAGAGCAAAGGTTAACCTCCTGAGCTAGTGGAGCATATCAAACACAGGACACTAAGGCCTTAATCCTAAGAAACCGGTGTGTGTCTTAGTGGGCCTCAAATAGGCCAAGGGAGGTGAATATCATCACGCTGGGTAACTTGCAAAACCTGACGTGGAGCACAGCAGAGGGCAGCGAACCCAATGGAAGGAAGCGGAGCCCGGGATAGGTGTGTAACAGACAGATTGATTATATGGTGAATGAACCCAGTGTACTGTGCACTTGAGGACAGTAATCCCTATCAGCATGGTCACTTCTGAGTGCAGTATCGCTGTCCTTGGGATGAATCTTTTTTTCATGCCTATAGATCTTGTAACTGAGCCCTTTGGTCGAGCAGCTCTTGCCCACCTCCTGCTACTAATAGAAATGTGATGGCAGAGCAAAGTATAGACTGGAGCGACGAAACTTCACATAACTCCAGCCTAAATCTTTTCTACAAACCACTTATAATATATCTGTAATATTACGTGTAACAGTAACAAGGTCTCTCTGTTTTTCAGCTTTTACCGGTACGTGTTGGAACCAGAGGTTGTCTTCACCTCCGACCATAAGATAGCACCAGGTCCTATTGCTAAGTTTTTGGACATGCCCCAGTCCCCGCTCTTCACCCTGAGCCTGAACACCCCGGACAGCTGGATGGTGGAGTCGGTGCGGACGCCATATGACCTGGATAATATTTATTTGGAGGAGGTAATGATATAACCCACCAATGTGGCCGCTTCTTACTCTAAGCTGAGCAACGTGCATAATGGTGCACAGCATCCGGACACCAGAAATGCAGCACGTCTCATAAATTTTACACCAATTTAGGGGATTTCTGACCGTAAATCTTCCAGGCCGTGTTTGGCCAGGCCCCCTCTAACTAAGCCACGGCCACGAAAAGTCGTGACATCGGAGTCAAAATGCAAAATAGTCGCAGTTTCTGCACAGTGATGATAGAAAGCCGATGCTGCAGCCTGTGATAGATCCCCTTCATAAAGTCATTAAAAGGGTTGTCCAGTGAAAATATATTATCCTGCTGATAACTTGTTCTCACTGGGCAACACCTTTAAAGGGGACCTTTCCGCTCACCCATTTTTATTAGTGTTTATCACCTTCAAAACTGAAATTGAACTATTTAAACCTTTTATATAAAAAAAACTTAACCCCTATAAAAATCATACTTGTACTGTAGATTTTAGTCACATCCTTTGTTGTTTTGTTTTTATTATTATTATTATATATAAAAAGTTTTATTTGATCTGTAAAGGATGGTGCTTCGGCACATATTAGGCGTGGCCAAAGGCTCGGTGCATCCTTCAGCCTCCCCAATTGCCATCCTCTGCCGGTCCACTCAGATCGCTAAATCCCAACACGACATTACCCTGTGGGAGCCGAGTGCTCATAGTGTCAGTGCGTGCAGGTGTGCTCTCATCCTGCTCCTGCTTGTACCGGCCGCTAGCTGCACAGTGGGTCACAAAGCAGTGGATTACTGATGCAGACAGGAGAGGGGAATATCAGTGTGTATGCTCTCATCCCTCTCCTGTGTAATCCCAGTTTCTCACTGCACAATCGATCGCAAAGCAGCAGATTACTGATGCAGACAGGAGAGGGAAATAAGAACACACACACTGACTCTGTGTGCACGTTCTCATGCTTGTACTATATGTTTCAGTTGGCTGCTGCTTTGTGAACGTCCGGGATTACACAGGCGAGGGATGAGAGCACACCCATACACTGATACTCTCCTGTCTGCATCGGTCATTTGCTGCTATGTGATTTAATGTGCAGCGAGCGGCCACTATACACAGGTGGAGGATGAGAGCTATGTGCCTGCAAACACTAACCAAGTTTGCTTTCATATTGTGTTCTGGCACCCGTTTGTTGGTCCCGTCGCGGCTTAAGTATGAACCCTCTGAAAACAGGGATTGGGACATATGCAACGATGGAGCCATAAAGTATAATCGTGCTGACAGTGAACATGCGCTTTTTTCATTTATCAGTTTCATTTTTCTTATTAGTGCTGAATCTTACCTGTCCATTAAATGTATTATATTAGGTCACAGTCCCATCAGAGGAAGGTCACCTTGTCATGGCTAGTGGGCTGTCATAAGTTGGCCAATTTGTGCACGAAGTACCTTCATTTTATAAGTATATCTTGTATACCAATAATGCAGTATAAATGTCATATATTCAGTGTTTGCGTCCATCTTGGCGCTGGCTGCTGGATTCTCTTGTTTGTTCACTATGCAGTCATAACAGCTTGCGCCTGTTCACTCTTGCTTTATTCTGTTTGGAGATGCTGATCAGTTTTCCTTTTTCTTTTGTAAATTACACATAAAGCAACAATTTGGAAATATCTTTCCTTAGAACGCTGCATGATTTGGTTCCTCTGCTATTCCTCCTGGAATTGATAAATACATTAAAAATTAAGTATGACCATTTTGACTAAGACCGAAAAAATATGTTTGAGTCCCCACGTCTGCATGTGTCGCAGCTGTTAGACAGCCACAACACATGCATGGATTGTCCAACAAACAGGCAGCCGCAGGGACATATACTTTTCGAGCACGCAGAAGACACTGTTAGCACCCGAGCGAGCTCGGATAACACCTTTCCTTTCATGTTCGCTCATCACTAGTCTCTATTAATCGTGTGATTTAATCTGATTCTTTTTTTGGGTTTAGGGATCAGGAGGGATGGTCTATTAGCACCTAACGCATGCCTATATATGCGTTATTTACCGTATATACTCGAGTATAAGCCGAGATTTTCAGCCCATTTTTTAGGGCTGAAAGTGCCCCTCTCTGCTTATACTCGAGTCATATACCAGGGGGTCGGCGGGGGGAGGGGGAGCGCAGCTGTCCTATATACTCACCCCTCCTGGCACGGTCTCTGCAGCCCCCCTGCTTTTCCCATGGTCTCCGGTGCCTGTGTTCAGCGGTCACAAGGTACCGCTCATTAAAGTCATGAATATGCATATATTCATGACTTTAATGAGCGGTACCACGTGACCGCTGAAGTTAGGAATAGCTGCCGGAGACCGTGGGAGAAGAGCAGGGTCTGCAGAGACCGCGCCAGGAGGGGGTGAGTATATGGAATATTCACCTGTCCCGTTCCACCGCTGCGCTCCGCTCTATCCTCTGGGTCCTCTGACTATGAATGTTCAGGTCAGAAGGCGTGATGTTATGGTTAGTGCGTGCCGCGCCCTCTGCTTGATCATTCACTGACAGAGGACCCGGAAGACAGCGGCGTGCAGCAGTGGACCGGGGACAGTTGAATATCACTGGTGCCATGGCCTGAGCCAGCACTGACACCAGCACCTGTCCCCAATAGCGCGCCGGTGTCCCCGCCTGCTCAGAAAACTGGCACCTGGCCCCAGCGACGAGAGGTGAGTATGTCTTTTTTTTATTATTATTATTATTATTATTATTATTATTATTCGCAGCAGCATATGGGGCATAATCTATGGAGCATCTTATGGGGCATAATATATGGGGCAGCATATGGGCATAATCTATGGAACTTCTTATGGGGCATAATATATGGGGCAGCATATGGGGCATAATCTATGGAGCATCTTATGGGGCATAATATATGGAGCAGCTTATGGGCATAATACAGTATATGGAGCATCATATGGGGCATAATATATGGAGCAGCATATGGGGCATAATATATGGAGCAGCATATGGGGCATAATATACGGAGCATCTTATGGGGCATAATCTATGGAGCATCTTATGGGGCCATAACCTTTATGGAGCAGCATATGGGGCATATTCTATGGAGCATCTCATGGGGCCATTATTAACCTTTGTGCAACATTATATGGGGCATATTTTGTATGTAGCATCTTATGGGGCCATCTTGAACTGTATGGAGCATTATATGGGGCTCCTGATTTGGTATGGCTATTCAAAAACATTTAACCTACTTTAATTTTACTTTTATTGGTATCTATTTTTATTTTTGTAATTTACCAGTAGCTGCCTCATTTTCCACCCTAGGCTTATACTCGAGTCGATAAGTTTTCCCAGTTTTTTGTGGCAAAATTAGGGGGGTCGGTTTATACTCGAGTATATACGGTATTTATTTTTTTAAGTTCCATCGACTTAGTCTTAAATTCGGTCAAATATAAACAGTTTCTTCTTAGCCTCAGACACTGCCATTTTGGAATACCCCACTGTTCCCGCGGCGTGGGCACTCGCTCTCCCCCGGGCTCCTGTGCGGTTGTTGTGACACATGGTGCCCGGCGCCCAATCAGCGCTGGCGTCACTGTCTCCGCCTTCGGGCAAATTGAACATGAAGAGGAGATCAGCTGCATCCCGGACTTCCTCTTCATGTTCAATCCATACGTAGGTGGAGACAGTGACGGCAGTGCTGATTGGGTGAAGAAGTCACATGTTACAACACCGCATCACAGCCCCGGGGAGAGCGAGTGCCAACACCACAGGAACAGCGCCGGCACGGGAGGGGAGTATAGTCTTTATTTTATGGGGCCCAAGCATTTTGATTAAGAAGGGATCATCCCTAGTAGTGGAGAACCCCTTTAAGCATTAAAGGGAATCTGTCACCCCATTTTTGCCCTATAAGCTGCGGTCAACGCCATCAGGGGCTTATCTACTGTAGATAAGCCCAGATGTCACCTGAAAGTGAAGAAAAACAAGTTATAAAATACTCACCCAGGGGCGGTCCGCCGTCCGGTCCGGAGGGAGTCGCGGTCCGGTTCGACGCCTCCCATCTTGTAGCGAAGCCGGCCTCTTCTTTCCGTCCAGTCGCGGCTCCTGCGCAGGCGCATTGATCTGCCCTGGTGAGGGTAGAGCAGAGTACTGCAGTGCGCAGGCGCCGGGAAAGGTCAGAGAGCCCCGGTGTATGTGCACTGCAGTATTACGCCTACGCAGGAGAGTGATGTCGGGGAGACTGTGTGGAAGACCTAGGATGCGTCATCCACACGAAGCAGAAAGAGAGGAGGCGCCCAGAGCAGCGACACCCCTCTGACCGGACCACCTGCAGGTGAGTATAAGAATTCTTTTTCTTCTCTTACAGGTCGAGTTGG
>JARQOD010000005.1:65452177-65492762 GCA_033576555.1 Oophaga sylvatica
AATGGATACCTGTTTTTTACCGTGATTTGATTTAGACCCCGATAGTCAATGCAGGGCCGCAAGGATCCATCCTTTTTCTTCACAAAGAAGAATCCAGCTCCTGCCGGTGACGATGACTTTCGGATAAATCCTCTAGCCAAATTCTCTTGAATGTAGTCCGACATGGCCTGAGTCTCTGCCTGTGAAAGAGGATAAACTCTCCCGCGAGGGGGTGATGCTCCTGGAAGAAGCTCTATCTGACAGTCATACGACCTGTGTGGAGGTAGTCTCTCAGCCTCTTTTTTCCCAAAGACGTCAGAGAAGGACCAATAGGCGGAAGGCAACCCTGGCAGGGTATCAGGCTGGACTGGAGGCGAAACAGGTTGAATCCGGGTTAAGCAACGATTCATGCAGGTATCTCCCCAACGCAGAACTTCTCCAGTTTTCCAATTAAGGACTGGTTCATGCATCTGAAGCCAAGGTAAACCTAGAAGCATGGGATGGGATAAACCAGGATATACATAAAATCGCATTCGTTCAGTATGCATTAGACCTACCCGGAGTTCCACCAACTCGGTTTGAAACTGGACGGGCTCGGTCAGCGGTTTGCCATCCACGGCGGACACCTGTAACGGATCAGGAAGACGCTGGACTGGTAAGCGGTAATGATCCACAACCGCCTGCTGGATGAAGTTCCCTGCAGCTCCAGAATCCAGTAGACAGTGTTCGGAGAATTTTATTGCTCCATAGGACACGGTGACAGAGATGTGTAAAGAGGGAGAGGACTGCTCTTTACCTAGGTTGGCCCCTCCTACTGGACCTAGGCACTGGAGTTTCCCGACTTTTTAGGACAGAAATGAATCAAATGTTCAGAACTACCGCAGTAGTAACAACTTCCCTCCTTGCGACGTGCCTCCCGGCGGGGGGTGGCCAAACTTACATGGTCCACCTCCATGGCCTCGGAGGCGGAGGGTGAAGTACCTGTTTTGTACAAACTAGAGTCCAGGTGATAGGACCTTTTGTCCCGCTTGATCTCCATGGAGCGCTCCTGAAAACGCAGGTCAATTCGGGTTGCCAAGGATATTAGCTCTTCCAAGAGAGTAGGTCTGTCCCGTCCCGCCAGCTCATCCTTGATTCTTCCGGATAGGCCTTCCCAGAAGTTAGCAACCAGGGCCTCATTGTTCCACGATAATTCAGACGAGAGGGTGCGGAATTTAACAGCATACTGAGCTACCGTGAGAGTACCTTGGCGCAGGCGGAGCAGAGCTGATGCAGTCGAAGTGGTACGACCAGGTTCATCGAAAGTCCTGCGAAAAGCCTCTAGGAAAGATTGAAGATCGTTAACCACCGGATCCCCTCTCTCCCATAGCGGGTTTAGCCAGGCGAGGGCTTCTCCTCCCAGGTGTGACATGATGAAGCCCACCTTGGCTCGGTCAGAAGCAAACATATGCCCCAAGATTTCGAAGTGTAGAGTGCACCGATTGAGGAAACCCCGACACAGAGTAGGATCACCCTGGAAACGGGTAGGAGCCGCCAGACGGGGACCTTGATTTGCCATGGGAACTGGTACCTGATTATTGATAGAAGAGTCAGGTGCAGACGAGGACCCTAGGGAATCCATGCGGGTAGACAAGCTGTGTAGATAAGTCGTGATCTTGTCCTGTTGAACTCCCAAACGGGCCACCTCCTGGCACAGATCTGTGGTCGGGGGTCTCTGGGATCCAGCGGGTTCCATGGCCGGAGCAATCTGTAACGAATGGAAGCGGAGGCAGAGGTGGTGAAGTTCACATTCGTATTTATTTTTTAATGTGGAACCTCGAGACCGCGGTCCGGGGGGCTCCGAAGGGGGCGTAACTAGTGAGCCTCGGGTACCCGTAGTAAGGCCCCTCGAACAGGACCAGAAAGGAATACCCGGAGGGCACAGGTGTTACCTCCAGTTAGACCCGGACACGTGGCAGCTGTCCCAGAGGGACCAAAAGGGTAACAAGTATTTACAGAGTCCGTGGAAAGTTCTTGACGGAGAAGGGTAAGGTCCTGGTCCAGAACGGATGGTAGAAGGCTGGCTTCAGTGACCTTGTCACGGTCTGCGGGTACGGATGGCTGATGGCGGAACGGGATGACACTTGCACCAGTAATAGCCGAGATTGTCCAGATTAGCCAGATACGGGTTAGCAATGATCTGAGGAGACAAACAGTATCAGCGAAGCACAGAGACTGCAGACGCAGCGCAGACAGAACAGGAACAGAACTGAATGTAGCAATGATAGAACACGTTGCTCCGGCACTCCCCTAATGGTGGAGTGACCAGATATAGTACTGAGTGCGCAGCCATTGGTTAATTAGCAATTTCAAAAGATGCACGCTGCCCCTTTAAGAGAGGCGGTGGGCGCAGCCTCGCGTCCTAAGCCGACTGTCTGGAGGCCTGCCAGCAGCGTGCCAGGAAGTGGAGGAGGACTCAGGACGCCGGAGAGCAGATGGGACAGGAGACTCCAGCCCACGCATAGACCGCCGCAGAGGGACAGCCGAGGAACAGGTGAGTGAGCAGAACGGAGTGCAGAGGCAGCGCTGGGACCGGGTGTAACAGATGGTACTTAGCACATAGATTGGCCAATATATGAGAGCCCGACAGCCAAAGTCAAGGCGTCCTTCATTGTTCCGTCCCTGTCCTGATAAGACACCTCTCCTGGGCAAGTAACCTACAATTTATGGGGAGGATGTAACCAACTACGTAATCCCTTCCCACGTTGGGCTTTTCCATTTTTGAGTTTCCGTGTTTTGCTCCCCTTTTTTCAGAGCCATAGCTTTTTTATTTTTCCATCAATATGGCCATGCTTGTTTTTTGTGGGACTAGTTGTACTTTTGAACGACACAATTGGTTTTGCCTCATAGTGTACTAGAAAATGGAAAAAAAAATTTCAAAGTGCTGTGAAATTGCAAAAAAAAAGTGCAATTCAATTGACAATTGTTTTACTGTTTTGTTTTTTTACCATGTTCTCTAAATGCTATAACTGACCTGCTATTATGATTCACCAGGTCATTACGAGTTTGCAGACACCAAACATGTCTAGGTTCTTTTTTATTTAAGTGGTGAAAAAAAAAGAATCCAAAAATTCTAAAAAAAAAAAAGTCGCCGTTTTCCGAGACCTGTAGCGTCTCCATTTTTCGTGATCTGGGGCTGGGTGAGGACTTATTTTTTGCGCGCCACACTGACATTTTTATTGATACCATTTTTGTGCAGATATGATCTTTTTTTTCGCACATTATTGCATTTTAATGCAATGTTGTAGAGATTAAAAGAAAGTACTTCTGCTGTTTTGATTTTTTTCTCATTTTTTACTGATCAGATTAATTCTTTTTATATATTGATAGATCGGTCAATTCTGAATGTGGCGATGCCAAAGATGTATCGCATTCATGTTTCCTTCAATTGCAACCAGTTGTCCTGTCTCTGCAGCTGAAAACACCCCCATAGCATGATGCTGCCACCACCATGTTTCACTGTCGGGATTGTATTGGGCAGGTGATGAGCAGTGCCTGGTTTTCTCCACACATACCGCTTAGAATTATCACCAAAAAGTTCTATCTTCGTCTCATCAGACCAGAGAATCTTATTTCTTATAGTCTGGGAATCATTCATGTGTTTTTAGCAAACTCGATGCGGGTTTTCATATGTCTGGCACTGAGGAGAGGCTTCCGTCAGGCCACTCTGCCATAAAGGCCCGACTGGTGGAGGGCTGCAGTGATAGTTGACTTTGTTGAACTTTCTCCCATCTCCCTACTGCATCTGTGGAGCTCAGCCACAGTGATCTTGGGGTTCTTCTTTACCTCGCTCACCAAGGCTCTTCTCCCACGATTGCTCAGGTTGGCTGGACGGTCAGGTCTAGAAAGACTTCTGATGGTCCCAAACTTCTTCCATTTAGGGATTATGGAGGCCACTGTGCTCTTAGGAACCTTGAGTACTGCAGAAATTCTTTTGTAACCTTGGCCAGATGTGTGTCTTGCCACAATTCTGTCTCTAGGCTCCTTGGCCAGTTCCTTTGACCTCATGATTCTCATTTGGTCTGACATGCACTGTGAGCTGTGAGGTCTTATATAGACAGGTGTGTGCCTTTACAAATCAAGTCCTATCAGTTTAATTAAACACAGCTGGACTCCAATGAAGGAGTAGAACCATCTCAAGGAGGATCACAAGGAAATGGACAGTATGTGACGTAAATGAGTGTCTGAACAAAGGGTCTGAATACTTATGACCATGTGATATTTCAGTTTTTCATTTTTAATAAATTTGCAAAAATTTCTAAATTTGGTTTTTTTTCAGCCAAGATGGGGTGCAGAGTGTACATTGATGAGAAAAAAAAGAACTGTTTTGAATTTACGAAATGGCTGCAATGAAATAAAGAGTGAAAAATTTAAATGGGTCTGAATACTTTCCGTACCCACTGTATGGGCATACCACCATGGTGGCAAAAGTGTCCTATATCAAGTCATACCTCGCATTAAATACTGACCTAATGGCACCAAATTAATAATAAAGTGTACACAGGTCTTTACTACTGAGAGTCTCAACCAATGTAATACTGATGGCCTCTTTTGACTGTAGGCCGTCTATATTCAGATCCAGGAAAACCCCTTTAGCTTTCCCTGTGATGGATATTGCACACTTTTTTAAAAAAAAATTTAGGTGGGGGACACTGTGATCAGCTAATTGTCACGTAACAAATTGGCATAATAAATAAAACTGGGCACTCATTAAAAAGACTCTTCCATCCAGGTCTGCAGTTTACCCTTTTCCTATGAACATTTGGCCATTTCTTTATCCCAATGTTTACTACCAATAGTGAATATTTGAAGAAGTGCAGCAGGGTTACCATCACGGCCTGTACTTTATTGGGTGATTGTGCTTGTACTTATTTCAGCAGCAGATGGAAGGAAGGGAGACACAGTCATTACTAGTGGGTAGGCGGAGCCCACACAGGATAGAACACCTCAGATTAAAAAAGAGTGTTGACCGGCCCCTTCAGCTTGGGCTCCTCCTACTCCAGCTCTCCAGTCTAAAATTTGAAGCCGGAGGGGGGCGTGGCTTTGCGCTTTCCCGTTTTTTCGCGGGCAGGAAGCGCTCTGAGCGCGCGCTTTACCCTGCTTTTCCTCTTCCGGCTTCTCTCCTCTAGCGCGGCGGCCATTACTGACGGCTTCCTCGGGCTCCTCACTCTCCGCTCTCCCCGACCGACCAAAGGAACAAAGGAAACTGCACCGCGGCCAGCTGGGTGAGTCGCTTCTGCCTGTCAGGGCAGAAGCTTAACCCCCTCATCCCCCAGCGCAGGGCACCTTTCTGAAGGACTGCCACACTGAACGCTCCCGCTAACGATCACGATAACGACGCATACTAATGCGATCGTTTTTGTGATCGTTTTAATGTCGCTAGTAGCTGCCACTGTGGACGTTCTCATTAACGACGCATAAGTGGTTAGCGATCTCCTTAACGACTTTGGCGGTCATTGCGATGTAAAATCAGCGCAATATGTTAGCAATCTCGTTGGCGTTCTTGTTTAGTGTGGCATACCCTTGAGGCACTGTCCTGCAGCTGCTACCTCATAAGAGGCACATGGGGCTCGCACACCCTTTTCATTAACAGGGGTTGTGGGGAGTCTGCGACATTAACCCCTTCTTGGCGGTTAACCCTTAAATTGGGAGACAGCTGGGGTAGCTCTCTCTTTAAGAGCTTTAACCCTTCAGCTTTCGTTTTGCCTTTAAGAAACCACACTGTTCTAGTTGCTGACAGGTTTAACCTGCCATATACTGTGTGAGGGCATGTCAGATCAGGGTCCAGGAGGTGCGGACCGTCTCCCAGATCCGCTACAGGATCAGTCTCGCGTATCTGACTCGCAGACCTCGACGGCGTCAAGCGCAGCGGTCGGAGGTGTCAGTGATGTCAAAATGGAGGCCCTCGCTCATTCTATTGATGGCCTTTCTGACCTTCTAGGTTATTGGGTGTCAGCTAGATCCTCTCATGGTAGGAAGCGACACAGGCCGGTGCCATCCTGCCCGCGTAGCGACTCGGAGATCTCGGGCATGGAGGGTTCCCCTTTAAGCTTGGATGGGGAGATGTCCGATTCAGATAAGGAGGATCGGCAGGGACACTCTGCCTCTCTTTTAGCCCGTACAGAGACTTTTATTGGAGCCATGAGGGAGGCGTTACAGCTACCGGAGGAGGTAACTAGACGTCCTGGTAAATCGGCCCGGATGTTTCAGGAGTCGCATAGGTCGCGATCAGCATTACCATCTCTGGATGAGCTTAATGGGGCAGTGGAGAAGGAACGCCTGTATCCAGATAAACGTTTTCAGGGGACACGGTTTTTTGAGACGCTGTATCCGTGTACGACGGAGTTGATTGATAATTGGATTCCTTCTCCTGAAGTGGATGTCCCTTTATCCCAGCTTAGCAAATCCTCATTACTTCCTGTTAAAGGGAAGACGAGTCTACAGGATCCGCTGGCAGAAAAACGGAGATGGCGGCGAAATCCATCTACGAGGCCGCGGGTCATGGATTCAGAGCAATACTAGGGTCCATGTGTGCTTGTAAAGCTTCCCTGAGCTGGTTAGACCGTCTACGGACGGCGTGTCAAGATGGGTCCCCACTATCCGAGGTAGATGGGCTTTTCAAGTTGTTGGAGGATGCAGCCCGATATAGCAGTGATGCAGGTTTGGATACTGCGTCACTGCTGTCCAGGGCGCAATCCTCGGCGGTCACAGTCAGGAGAGCACTGTGGCTTAGACAGTGGACCGGAGACGCGGTTTCCAAGCAAGGTTTGCTATCTTTAGCTTACAAGGGTGGTCAGCTATTTGGATCTGACCTCACGGAGCTGATTGCCAAGGCAAAGGCAAAAGAAACGGCTTTACCGCAGCGAAGAGCTGTGACTTCTGCGTCTGGCAGGCATAGTGCCGGTAGTAGTCGGCGGTCCTTTCGGTCCAGGGGACGGTTCGGTCAGCCCTCTTGGGGATCGGGTCGTCCCTCTTTTTCAGGAAAAAAGAACGCTCAGAAATCCCGCACTCCCTGGAAACAGAGCTTCCGCCAAAACAAGCGGGAAGCTTACAAAAAGCCCGCTAAGGCGGACTGACGCCAGGGTCTCACTCGAGGGTTCTCGAGTGGGAGGTCGCCTGCTCCAATTCGAACCGACTTGGGCTTCCCGCGTGTCGGACGCCTGGGTGACGCGGGTTGTGTCGGCAGGCTACTTCATAGAGTTTCTTTCTCGACCCCCAGACAGTTTTTGCCAATCCCGCATTCCATCAGAGCCCAAGCTATTTGCCGCTTTACTGCTGGAGGTCGATTCTCTTCTGCAGAAGGGTGTGGTGGTACCGGTTCCGCCGGAGGACCGGGGAAGAGGGTTTTATTCCAACCTCTTTGTGGTCCCCAAAAAGAAGGACAAATTTCGCCCCATTCTGGATCTCAAAAGATTGAATCGGCATGTCCGCACCCGGAAATTCCGCATGGAGTCACTTCTCTCCGTTGTGGCGGCCCTGTCGCAGAACGATTTTTTGGTGTCAATCGACATTCGCGACGCTTATTTGCATGTTCCCGTCGGAAGGGCCCACCAACGCTTCCTTCGTTTTGCCATAGGTCAGGACCATTACCAGTTTGTGGCCCTGCCATTCGGGTTGGCCTCAGCACCCAGAGTTTTTACGAAAATTCTGGCACCTCTCATGGCGATTCTGCGAAGACAGGGGGTTACGATTCTTCCCTATCTGGACGACCTTTTGATTGTAGCGTCCTCAAAGGAGGAGGCGGTGACGGCTCGCAATCTATCCCTTCAGCTCCTGGGGGACTTCGGGTGGCTGGTCAATTGGGAGAAGTAGTCTCTGGAACCGTCGCAGTCAATCCTGTTTTTGGTAATGCATTTCGACACGGTACGAGCAGTGGTGTCTCTGCCTCCAGACAAGCAAGCGAGTCTTCTTCGACATGTACAGGTTATGAAGTCTTCGACAGCAATGTCCCTTCGAAGGTGTATGCGCCTTCTGGGTTTGATGGTGGCGTCGATGGAGGCAATTCCGTTTGCCCAATTTCATTCCAGGGTTCTCCAAATGCTCATCTTGAACCGTTGGGATCGATCGCAGTTTTCACTGGATTGCAGTGTCATCATCTCCCACAGGGTGCGAGAGTCTCTAGGATGGTGGTTACGTACGGAAGTGTTATCCCTGGGGAAGTCCTTCCTCCCTCCGAGGTGGTCGATCATAACCACCGATGCCAGCCTGACGGGCTGGGGGGGTGTCTGGAACGATCTCTGGATTCAGGGAGTATGGTCGTCGGAAGAGTCTGTCCTGCCGATCAACATCCTGGAATTGAGGGCAATTTTCCTTTGCCTCCAACACTGGACAGTCCTTTTAAGCGGTCTACCAGTCCGAGTGCAGACAGACAACGCGACGGCGGTCGCGTATATCAACCATCAAGGTGGGACGAGGAGCTTCAGGCTCATGATGGAGGTGTCTCGGATCCTGGTATGGGCCGAGGCCAGGGTGCCAGCCATCTCTGCGATTCACATTCCAGGAGTTCAGAATATCACAGCGGACTTCCTCAGTCGCGAAAAGATGGATCCCGGAGAATGGAGTCTTCATCCGGAAATTTTTGCACTGCTGTGCTCCCGTTAGGGGACTCCCCAAGTGGATTTGATGGCATCCAGGTTCAATGCCAAGTTACCGACGTTCATGTCCAGGTACAAGGACCCGAAGGCTGTGGCGGTGGATGCTCTGGTGGCTCCTTGGGACCAATTCGAGCTAATCTATGTGTTCCCGCCGATATCCTTACTTCCTCTGGTGTTGCGTCGGATCAGACTGGAGAGAGTCCCGGCTATGTTGATAGCCCCAGATTGGCCAAGGAGGACGTGGTTCTCGACACTGGTGTCGCTTCTGGCAGCGCCTCCACTTCCACTCCCTCTTCGCCCGGACCTGTTAACCCAAGGGCCCGTTCGTCACCCGGACCTGAAGTCGCTGCGTTTGACGGCGTGGCTCTTGAGACCGAAATCTTGATCCGTCAAGGTTTTTCAGCCGAAGTCATTGCCACTCTGCGAGCTGCCAGAGGTCCGGCTACTACTAGGATTTATCACAAGACTTGGGAAGCCTTCTTTTCGTGGTGTTCGGGTTCTTCTAGGAACCCGAGGATTTTTTCCATTCCCAATTTGTTGGCCTTTTTGCAGTACGGGCTGGACAAGGGTTTGGCAGTTAGCACTCTGAAGGGGCAGGTTTCTGCTCTGTCCTTGCTGTTTCGGAAGTCTATCGCCTCGCGTAGGGACGTACGTTCCTTTTTTCGCGGGGTAACCCGTCAGTTTCCGCTGCGGAAGGCGCTTGTGTCTCCTTGGCGGCTCAATCTTGTCTTGGAGGCTCTTCAACATGGGCCTTTTGAGCCTATGGACTCTGTTAGCCTTTCTTTACTTTCTTGGAAGGTTGCCTTCCTAGTGGCCGTCACTTCTTTGAGAAGGGTTTCTGAGTTGGCGGCTCTTTCTTGCTCGCCTCCTTTTCTGGAGTTTCACCCAGATCGCGTAGTGCTTCGCACACGGGGTGACTTTCTACCTAAGGTGGTGTCACAATTTCAAGTTAACCAGGATATTGTGTTGCCCTCGCTTTGTCCGGAGCCGAGGAATGCGAAGGAACGGGCCTTGCACACATTGGATTTAGTGCGGGCTTTGAAGTTCTATTTGTCTATTACTCAAAGTTTTCGGAAGTCGGATTCTCTGTTTGTGATTCCAGCAGGTCGTCGACGTGGGCAACGAGCTTTCAAGGATTCTATAGCTCGTTGGATTCGGTCGGCCATTTTAGAGGCTTACCGACTTAAGGGCGAACCTTGCCCGATTAAGATTCGAGCTCACTCCACAAGGGCTGTGGGTTCATCGTGGGCCTTTCATCAAGGGGCCTCGGCAGCTCAGCTCTGCCGGGCGGCGACCTGGCGCTCTGTCCACACATTTACGAAATTTTATAAGGTGGACGTCAGTGCTTCCGCTGATGCGGCCTTAGGACGTAGGGTCCTGCAGGCGGCTGTAGTTTAAAGTTCTTGTGAACTTGTATTTAGCGCTAGTTGCGCATTTATTTAAGTTGTTGGGAATCTGCCTCTGTTGGTTTTTTGCCCACCCTTAATTTCTGGACTGCTTTGGGACGTCCCACTAGTAATGACTGTGTCTCCCTTCCTTCCATCTGCTGCTGAAAGACGGATTTTGGTAAGACCTTACCTGTAAAATCCTTTTCAGCGAAGGAAGGGAGACACAGATCCCTCCCATGGCAGAAGTGTGTTGTTGTGTTTTCAGATGCGGCGTGACCCTTCTCTGATAGCGATTATCTGGGCTGATGTCGGCGCGCTAAGGCTCTTTTCCAGCATTGTCAGCTCATCGCAGTGGTCAGGTTCAGTGAGTAGTACCTGGGACTGTGTGGTTTTTTCTGTTATATGCATAACCTATCTTCTTGTTTTTTCTCTGAAGTTCTTCAGAAGGGGTTATGTTGCTCCGCTGGTGATTTTTGCTCTTCCTTAGCTTGTGTACGGACTGGAGAGCTGGAGTAGGAGGAGCCCAAGCTGGAGGGGCCGGTCAACACTCTTTTTTAATCTGAGGTGTTCTATCCTGTGTGGGCTCCGCCTACCCACTAGTAATGACTGTTTCTCCCTTCCTTCCTTCGCTGAAAAGGATTTTACAGGTAAGGTCTTACCAAAATCCGTCTTTTACAGTTCCTAGTACATTCTGGTAAGGAGTCCATAGACATGGAATACCAGAAAAAAAGACCCCTAAAAATTAACTTTTATTAGTATATTTAAAAGTTAAAAAAAAGATGTGCAAAATAATTTGCAAACAAGTGGGGGTCGGCAGGTCGCACACAGCATTGTCTTTTGGCCAGGGGGAACATTGGAGCCCTTACCCTGATCCCTGATGAACCCTTGCATCCAGCAAAGGGGTAAACGTGTCGGGAATAAAGGGAACCTGTTATAGGATAAGTACCACAATGATGTGGGATATTTTTTATGGCTACTGACTAATGCACCCACTAAATTGTCCATTCTTGGCGATGATTTAAGACTATATGGGCATTGTGCAATAACTCACTGTTATAAGAAGCTGGGATATTGACTTGGTTTGGTGGCGTTATAGTGTATGTAGTGATTGAATCTACACCTACAATAAACTGGGATAGTAATATGGTTTTGGTATTTCTTGATATAAGTTTTATTGAATTCATTTGTATATTGTTTTCGGTTTTCAACCACAAAAAAACTGTAGCACCATAATTTGTTGGCGATTTGGTAAAAATATCCAGATTTGTAACCAGGAAAGGCTTTAGTACTATCATCCTCTAGTTACTTTTGATAGGAAAGCCCAGCTTCTATGGGCAACATGCAATAATCTATTGTGCATTTCTATTTCTGCAGCCACATATTCTATATGATTCTACATTTTTGTTTTACTTTTTTCCCCCCTGCTTCTTATCTAGAGGGGGTGTCTGATCATGAGTCTGGGCTGCACATCTCCTTGAATAATGTATTTTTCACTACGAGATAATTTTCCATTCCTTGCCAGACCTTGAGTCTGATTAGTTGGGTATTATTTGTATGTGTGTGTTTTTGTTTAATAAGTGTCTAGTATGTGGAGGGTGCAACAGGGTTTCCTAGGGCTACCGACGTTGAGCGGGGGCACCATCACGTCTACAACTAGGGTGCCAACCTCCGCTGGCAGGTAGGGTGATTTCACAGGTTCTGCTCCAAAAAACTGTACAAACATAACTCAACAATCCACATCCAGTGACTTAGGTTGGCTATAAATATGCTTCTTTGAGGACGATATACCTTCGTTTACCGCTGCGCACCGCTCAGGATTCATTGTTTCTCCCAACCAGCAGGCATCAGACGTTTCTAGTCTATAATTTTCTCATCTCTTGAAATACCATTATTTTGCACTTCAATTGTGAAAGAAAATGTGAACATTAAATGTACTTCCATTATATTCATTAGATGAATGTCACAATTCGAGCTCTCCCGCATTAGGTATTCGCAGTGTTATTGTGTGAGCTCGGCTGCGCAGGTAGGCAGTAATTGTCCCGCCATGTCGCGGTCACCTGAACGCATGGCGCGGGACACCTGGAAAATAAAAGGTTTGTGATGCTAATGCTGCCTTAATCCCAAACAGGGACAAGTATTGCAGTCGGCAGGAGTCTGAGGCTTTGTGATTTCTCATTATAAAAGCAGTTGTGGTGTTATATAAACCGCTACTATTCCGCTGACCGCAGTCTGTTTAATGTCACCGCAGCCGAATAATAATCCTCCTGTTACTTAAAAGGAAAACAATGGGGATCCAGAACTGGCTACGTAGTGTTAAAAATGTAATAAAATATCTATCGACGTACAATAGAGGTTCGGATCACACAGTATGGACTGAAATAACCACTAGAAACTCAGAAATAAAGTTAAGTAAACAGTTTATTGACTCGCAATGTTTCGAAGGCGCTAAGCAGCACTTTAATGGCTTTTGTCTGGGGATTCAGACGTACTCCTGATGGGATGGAGCCATTAATTACAGATATAGTGATAATCTGCAGGTAAATAGTATGTAATTCATGTCTGGCTGCCTTACTAGAGGGAAAAAGAAAAATTATATGGGATAGCAGGCACCAAAACTCCTCCATCTCTAATCAATTTCCCCACTTACCAAATAAATGACACGGAACACATGGTGTGAAGATAAAAGGCTGCGGTATTTATTAATGGTTACCCAAATATTAAATATATTAAACCAATAAATAACCATAAAATTTATTATTCCATAGACAATAAAACCATCCAGTCTCCACCCAGAAAGCTGGGCAAGCACCATCTAATAAATACCACGACGACGTTAACTTAGGGAGGGCGGGCAGCTGTAATTAAGATCCCGGCTGCTGTGATTCTTCTGACAGGAATCCAGTGTATAAGAAGTTCTTCTCCTTGGCGCCGAAATCTGTTAACCAATCAAACTACTGTTGCTCATTTCTGCCTGTCACCTGAGGACTAGAAGAACCAATCACAAAAAGCTGGATTACTTACCGGTAATGCTCTTTTAGTGAGTCCACGACAGCACCCACCGGAGAGAGGGATCCGCCCTATAGGAACAGCAAACCTACAGAAAATAAAAGGGTGCTGTCCGCCTCGCCTCCTCAGTTGGATTTCAGAGTACCAGGAGGACCGCCAAATATTAGTCCAAACAGTATTATTTTATGTTTAAACTTATTTACCCTATATTTAAGAAAGTACCCTATTAGTACGTGCTGTATTAATCTTAGGGAGGGAAGTGAGTGGGTGCTGTTGTGGACTCACTAAAATAGCATTACCGGCAAGTAATCCGGCTTTTAACCCTTCGGCACGACAGCCCCCACCAGAGAGAATTCTAGAGATCATCACCTGGGGGGGACCACCGTGCTGAGGACAGTCCTGCCAAAGTCCAGGTCAGAAGCCGACGAGAGGTCAAGTCTATAGTGATTCTAGAAGGTAGAAGAAGCTGACCACATTGCCGCCTTACATATGGCCTCAATTGGAACGTCTCCCCTTTTGGCCCAGGAAGACGCCATAGCTCTAGTAGAAAGCTCTCTAATGCCCTCCAAAGGATTTTCCTTTCTCGCGGAATAAGCCAGCTTTATAGCATCCCTGATTCAAAGGGATAGGGTGCCCTTCATCATTCCATACCCTTTCTTGTGGCCCTGGAAGGATATAAACAGAGCCCTACACTGCCTCCAACTCCTAGTCCTTTTAATGTATTTTAATAATATTTGCCTAACATCCAGGGTGTGAAACTTCTGTTCTTCAGGAGTGGAGGTGTCACTAAAGTAGGTGGGAAGAAGTATTTCTTGTGACCTATGAAATTTTCCTGCAACCTTGGGAAGGTACGAGGGATCTGGTTTTAGAATCAATCTATCCTGAAATGTTAGTAGGAAAGGTGGATCAATGGATAGTGCTTGAATGTCACTGACTCTCCTAGCAGATGTTAGTGCTACCAGGAGGGCCATTTTAAGTGATAGGTATTTTAGGGATACTGTATCTACTGGCTCAAAGGGTGGTTCTGTTAGAGCATCTAGGACCAGGTTCGGATCCAAGGGAGGAACCCTGGGTATGTGAACCAGAGTGATCCGTTCACAAGCCGTGATGAAATGGGGCACCCATTTATTCCCCGCAACATTATGGCCATAGAGGGCCCCTAATGCGGATATGTGGACTTTTAATGTGTTTACGGATAGACCCAAATCCTTCCCCTTTTGTAGAAATTCTAAGATGGGCCCTATCGGAACTTCCGTAGGGTCAGAGGTTGTGTTGTGAATGTGTTAGAAATGAATTCTGAGCAGAAGCTCCCTCTGGTGGTTAAAAACAGTACTGAACCATTCAATGAGGATTGGCAATCAGGAGTTACAGACTGGTCTTATATAATAATAATAATCTTTATTTATATAGCGCCAACATATTCCGCAGCGCTTTACAGTTTAACAGTTTCAAAACACAAATCATAGGTAACAACGTTAACAATACAATAATTAAAGCAAAATAAGCCGCCCCTGCTCGTGAGAGCTTACAATCTACAATGAGGTGGGGAAGATACAAAGTACAGGTGTGTATATACAATGGTGCATTTACAATGATGGTCCAGCCATCTTGAGGGAGTGAGGGATGGATGGAGATAGTGAATGGGCTACACATAGACTGTACCGCATCTTTATGGAACTAAAACCACTTCTGAAGAAACGCGCACAAATGGACAGCGATATTTTTTTCTTATCTAAATGCAAAAAGGAGAATTTAATTCTGTGCTGCTTTGTGTATAAATATGTGATTCTTCAGATTTTGTATTAGTCTACGCCTGATGAAGAGACCTGAGCAGTCTCGAAAGCTTGCAATTTGTTACCATCTTTTCAGTTAGCCATTAAAAGGTATCAACCACTGAGGACTCTCAACTCTAAATATTTTTCTGGGCTACACATACACACTTAAACATAGAACGACTTTGGTTAGTGAATGTGATAGGCCACTCTGAACAAATGTGTTTTGAGGGAGCGCCTGAAACCATGCAAATTGTGGATAGTCCTAATTTCTTGGGGTAGAGCGTTCCAGAGGATTGGTGCAGCGCGAGAGAAGTCTTGGAGTCGGGAGTGGGAGGTACGGATTAGTGCAGAGGTTAGTCGAAAGTCGTTTGCAGAGCGCAGCAGTCAGTTAGGCCGATAGATAGAAATGAGGGAGGAGATGTAGGGGGGTGCTGCACTGTGGAGAGCTTTGTGGGTGAGAACCAGTACTTTGAATTGGATTATATAAGGGAGGTTCCCTCCCATCATGGTTGCCGGTGATCAATTGTTCTTGTCTCAACTGTGGTTCCTAGTTCACTTGAAAGCTTGCTGGGTCTTGCCTCTTCTCCTGCTCTCAGATAAGATATTTTCTGTTTTTTGTTTTTGTGCTTACCATTTGCATATTTCTCTGCATTTCTGTGAGGTTAGCCAGGTGTTCCCCCCCCCCCCCGGGGGGCTTGGGCTCCTCTCAGTTCTTCTGGAGCCACTGTTATTTGTTCATTTGCCTTTCCCAGTTTTTTCAGTGGCTGCGGCTTAGTTTTGTTACACCAGAGAACTAATTTAGGTGGTAGAGGTCGTGTGATCTCAGGTGTTTTTGCAATTAGTAGAGTTGGTATTTTTTAGGGTTTTTTGGATTGCAGTAAGTGTCCTTCCTATCCTTTTCTGTCTAGGAAGATTGGGCCCCAACGTTTCCTCATACTATTTTCTGTCTGTGTCTGTATTTCCTCTTGTCTAACCGCCATTACATGTTTTGGGGCTTCCTATGTTCTTTGGGGATCTGCTCCGGGGCAAATAGCTTTCCTCTTTCTATCTTTAGATGTAGTTAACCTCTCAGGCTGTGACGAGGCGTCTAGGATCAACTTAGGAACGCTCCACGGCTGCCTTTAGTTGTGGTGGTTAGTCACGGTACTGCAATCCAGTAGATTCCAACCTCTCTGGTGTATTGCCGTTTTTGCCTGCTCTCCTCAGCTACCAAATCATAACAGTATCACCGGCCAAACTGAAAATTATATGGTACTCACAGAAGGGAAAAATAGTAAAAGGAAAAAGAAAAAAGGAAGTTGTCAGAAATTTTTTTTTTTTTCTGTTTGTTGCATTTTTTTCCTCTTTTTCTCTGGGTGCTGAGGAGGATTTTTTTTTTCTCTCAATGGAGTTTGCACAGTTGTCTGGCCGTGTGGATCAGCTTGCCACTGAAGTTCGGAGTATTGCTACCTATCTTGCAGGGTTACCGGTTGTGGAACCTAGGATCGGATCCCCATGCCAGATTTATTTTTGGGGGATCGAGCTAAATTTCTGAATTTCAAAAATAACTAAGTTGTTTTTTGCCTTAAAACCCAAGTCCTCAGGGAACGCAGCACAGCAGGTTCAAATTGTCATCTCTCTCCTGCGCGGCGATCCTCAGGATTGGGCTTTTTCCCTGACACCTGGGGACCCTGTTTTGAGTAATGTTGATGCATTTTTTCTGGCTCTGGGGTTATTGTACGATGAACCTAATGTCACTGATCAAGCTGAAAAAACCTTGTTGGCATTAAATCAGGGGCTTGAGGACGCTGAGTTGTACTGTCAGAAATTCCGAAAGTGGGCAGTCCTGACCAAATGGAATGATGATTCTTTGGCAGCCCTTTTTCGGAAGGGTCTGTCAGAGAATGTAAAAGATGTTATGGTGGGTTTCCCTGCTCCCTCTGGTCTCAATGATTCTATGTCATTAGCGATTCAAATTGACAGATGTTTGCGTGAGCGTAGAGGTATGCGTGGAATAGTGTTGCCTTGTGAACCAGCTTCCGAACCCATGCAGTGTGATAGAGTGGCTTCTGGGGCACAGCGTCATGAGTTTCGAAAACGCAATGGGTTATGTTTCTACTGTGGTGACGCCTCTCATGCTATTTCAGTCTGCCCTAAGCGGGGAAGACGTTTTGCACGCTCAGTTGTCTTGGGTAGTGTTCAGACTAAATTTCTGTTGACTGTTACTCTGATTTGCTCCCTGTCCACATATTCTGCTCAGGCTTTTGTTGATTCGGGAGCAGCTATTAACCTGATGGATTTTGATTTTGCTAAACGTTGTGGGTTTCCCTTGATACCCCTACGGAAGTCTATTCCCTACTGGGGATTGATTCTACCCCTTTGGCTGAGAATAAACCCAGTTCTCTACTCAGGTGATAATGAGGGTTGAACCTGATCATCAGGAGAGTTGCAAATTTTTGGTGCTGTATAATCTGCATGACATTATTGTACTAGGTTTCCCTTGGTTACAGTCTCATAATCCTGTTTTGGATTGGAAATCTGTGTCTGTAACCAGTTGGGGCTGCCAATGTGTTAATGCCAACACTCCTGTTTTTTCTGCCTCCCCCAGGCTCAGGATGTTCCTGACTTTTTGACTGATTTTTCTGATGTGTTTAGCGAAAGTAAATCTGCATCCTTGCCCCCCCATAGGAGCTATGACTGCGCTATTGAATTAGTGCCTTGTAGTAAATTCCCTAAAGGTCGCCTTTTTAACTTGTCTGTACCTGAACATGACGCTATGCGGTCTTATATCAAGGAGTCATTGGAGAAGGGTCATATCAGACCATCCTCTTCACTCTTGGGTGCCTGTTTTTTCTTTGTGGCCAAAAAGGATGGTTCATTAAGGCCGTGTATTGATTATCGTCTCTTGAACAATATCACTGTGAAATATCAATATCCGTTACCCTTGATTTCTGACCTGTTTTCCAGGGTGAAAAGTGCTACTTGGTTTACCAAGCTTGACCTCAGGGGGGCGTATAACCTTATTCGCATTAAGCATGGGGATGAATGGAAGATGGCATTCAATACCCTGAAGGGCATTTTGAGTACCTAGTGATGCCCTTTGGGCTCACTAATGCTCCTTCCGTCTTCCAGTCCTTCATGAATGACATTTTCAGGGATTTTGTGGATAAATTTCTAATTGTTTATTTGGATGATATCTTGATTTTTCCCAATGACTGGGACTCTCATGTGAAACATGTTCGGACTGTGTTCCAGATTTTGAGAGAGAATGCTCTGTATGTGAAGGGATCAAAGTGTCTTTTTGGCGTACAGAGGATCTCATTTCTGGGATTCATTTTGTCCCCATCTGTTATTGAAATGGACCCGGTCAAGGTTCAGGCCATCTGTGATTGGGTCCAACCTACTTCATTAAAGGCTCTTCAGAGATTCTTGGGTTTTGCCAATTTTTATCGTAAATTTATTGGTAATTTCTCTGTTATTGTTAAACCATTGACTGATTTTACCAGAAAGGGTTCTGATGTGGTGAATTGGCCTCCTGAGGCAGTCTCTGCGTTTCAGGAACTTAAGCAGAGATTCACTTCTGCTCCTGTTCTACGGCAGCCTGATGTTTCTCTGCCGCTTCAGGTGGAGGTTGATGCCTCTGAAATTGGGGCAGGTGCCGTTTTGTCCCAAAGAGATCCAGAGACCTCTAAAAGTAATCCTTGTGCCTTTGTCTCTCGAAAATTTTCTCCAACTGAATTTAATTATGACGTGGGTAATCGGGAGTTATTGGCCATGAAGTGGGCTTTTGAAGAGTGGAGACATTGGCTGGAGGGAGCCAAACATCAGGTGGTGGTCCTCACGGACCATAAGAATCTGGTTTATCTGGAATCAGCCAAGCGACTTAATCCTAGACAGGCCAGGTGGGTCTTGTTTTTCACACGTTTTAATTTTGTGGTTTCCTTTCTTCCTGGCACTAAGAATGTTAAGGTGGATGCCCTCTCGAGGAGTTTCCTTGCGGACTCTCCTGAGTTATCTGATCCTGCTGTTATTTTGAAAGAGGGTGTAGTTCTTTCCGCCATCTCGCCCAATTTGAGACTGGCTCTGGAAGGGTGTCAGGAGGATAAACCCGAGCGCTGCCCTATTGGGAAATTGTTTGTCCCAGACCGGTGGAAAAAGAGTGTGATGTCTGAGATTCATTGTTCCGCATTGGCCGGTCATCCCGGAATTTTTGGTACCAGAGACTTGGTTAGTCGGTCCTTTTGGTGGCCTACTTTGTCTCGTGACGTCAAAGAATTTGTGCAGTCCTGCGGGACTTGCTCTCGCTCCAAGCCTTGCTCTCGCTGGTTTGTTGATGCCATTGCCTGTGCCCAAGAGACCATGGACCCATATCTCTATGGATTTCATTTCCGACCTCCCTGTTTCTCAGAGAATGACCGTTATCTGGGTGATTTGTGATAGGTTTTCCAAAATGATACATCTTGTGCCATTATCTAAGTTGCCTTCCTCCTCCGAATTGGTGCCTTTGTTCCTTCAGCACGTGGTTCGGTTACATGGCATTCCTGAGAACATTGTGTCTGACAGAGGAGTCTAGTTTGTTTCCAGATTTTGGAGGACTTTTTGTTCTAAACTTGGTGTTCAATTGTCTTTCTCCTCGGCTTTTCATCCTCAGACCAATGGACAAACTGAGAGAACAAACCAGACATTGGAGACTTATCTGAGATGCTTTGTGTCTGCTGATCAAGATGACTGAGTCTCTTTTTTGCCTTTGTCTGAGTTTGCTCTTAATAATAGGGCTAGCTCTGCCACCTTGATGTCTCTATTTTTCTGCAATTTTGGGTTTCACCCTCGATTTTCTTCGGGACAGACAGAGGCTTCTGTCTGTCCAGGTGTTGACTCTGTTGTGGAGCGTATGCAGCAGATTTGGGACCAGGTAGTGGAGAGGTTGTCCCTCTCTCAGGAGAGAGCCCAGCGGTTTGCCAACCGGCATAGGACTGATGGTCCTCGGTTTGAAGTGGGGGACTTGGTCTGGTTGTCCTCAAGAAATATCCCTTCATTGGACCTTATAAGATCAAGGAGATTCTTAATCCTGTTTCCTTTCGTTTACTTCTTCCAGGGACATTTAAGATCCATAACGTGTTCCACAAGTCCTTATTCAAGAGGTTTGTCGAGCCAGTGGTTCCTATGGCTGCGCCTCCTGACCCTGTTTTGGTTGAGGGCAATCTGGAGTATGTGGTTGAGAAAATATTGGATTCTCGTTTTTCTAGACGGAAACTCCAGTATTTGGTTAAGTGGAGAGGTTATGGTCAGGAGGACAATTCTTGGGTGTTTGCTTCGGACATCCATGCTAGGAGACTGATCCATGCATATCACAGAGCTCATCCTGACCGACCTGGTTGCCCAAATGAGGATTCGGTGACCCCTCCTCAAGGGGGGGGTACTGTTGTGAATGTGTTAGAAATGAATTCTGAGCAGAAGCTCCCTCTGGTGGTTACAAACAGTACTGAACCATTCAATGAGGATTGGCAATCAGGAGTTACAGACTGTTCTTATATAAGGGAGGTTCCCTCCCATCATGGTTGCCAGTGATCAATTGTTCTTGTCTCAACTGTGGTTCCTGGTTCACTTGGAAGCTTGCTAGGTCTTGCCTCTTCTCCTGCTCTCAGATAAGATATTTTCTGTTTTTTGTTTTTGTGCTTACCATTTGCATATTTCTCTGCATTTCTGTGAGGTTAGCCAGGTGTTCCCCCCCCCCCCGGGGGGCTTGGGCTCCTCTCAGTTCTTCTGGAGCCACTGTTATTTGTTCATTTGCCTTTCCCAGTTTTTTCAGTGGCTGCGGCTTAGTTTTGTTACACAAGAGAACTAATTTAGGTGGTAGAGGTCGTGTGATCTCAGGTGTTTTTGCAATTAGTAGAGTTGGTATTTTTTAGGGTTTTTTGGATTGCAGTAAGTGTCCTTCCTATCCTTTTCTGTCTAGGAAGATTGGGCCCCAACGTTTGCTCATACTATTTTCTGTCTGTGTCTGTATTTCCTCTTGTCTAACCGCCATTACATGTTTGGGGGCTTCCTATGTTCTTTGGGGATCTGCTCCGGGGCAGATAGCTTTCCTCTTTCTATCTTTAGGTGTAGTTAACCTCTCAGGCTGTGACGAGGCGTCTAGGACCAACTTAGGAACGCTCCACGACTGCCTTTAGTTGTGGTGGTTAGTCAGGGTACTGCAATCCAGCAGATTCCAACCTCTGGTGTATTGCCGTTTTTGCCTGCTCTCCTCAGCTACCAAATCATAACAGGTTGTATGGAATTGCAAGAATTTTTTCCATACTTTAGTGTAAATTTTTGTGGCAGACTGTTTCCTGCTTTGCAGGAGTGTATCAATTAATCCTTCCAAGAATCCCCTTGATTTTAGAAACTGCCTTTCAAGTTCCAGGCCGTCAAGTGGAGGTTGTCCACTTGAGGGTGGAAGAGTAGGTTTGGGATTGAGGGGAGGACCCTCTCTATTCCAGATTCCTTGGCAGAGGCTATCACCCATGTGGTGGCCCCATCCGCCAGGGCTAGCATCGGTGGTTAAAGTATGGGAAGGAATTATTACCCACGGGACACCACCCGCCAAATGGTTGCCATCAAGCAACCATATTAGAGAAGTTAAAACTTCCTGAGATAAGGTCATTTTCTTTTCAAGATGACCATGTAGCCGTCTTTCTTCTTGAAGAATCTGATGTTGCAGTGTCCGAGTATGGTATTGTGCCCACTGAATTGCTGGAGTATAGGAGGTAAGGGAACCCAACAATGACATTGCTTCTCTCAGAGACATGCGTGGATTGTCCATTGCTGCCGAAACCTTGTTTTTAATTAGTGTTATTTTCACCTGCGGAAGTAAACACTTTTGGCTTGTGGAATCTAGATGGAACCCTAAAAAAGTCTGGAGGGAATGTGGGATAAGTCTGGATTTTTCAAAGTTGTTGATCCAGCCAAGATCCTGTAAAGATGAGACTGTATCAGCTAAACATTCAGCACACTGGGCAGCCGAATTCCCGACAACTAGAAAGTCATCAAGGTAGGGCACAATTAAGGTGTCTTTTTGACGAACGTAAGCCATCACCTCCAACATCACTTTGGTGAAGATTCTTGATGCTGTGGAAAGGCCAAAGGGCATGGCCGTATACTGGAAGTGTCTGATCTCGCCTTCGAATGTCACTGCAACCCTGAGGTACCTTTGGAATCTGTTATGGATAGGGAGATGGTAATATGCATCATTTAGATCAATGCCTGCCATCATGCAATTTGGAAAAAGGAGCTTAATGGTGGATCTGATTGATTCCATCTTAAATTGATGTTTCTGAATAAATGTATGAAGTTTTTTCAAATTTATGATTGTTCTAAAGGAACCATCAGGCTTGGGAACTAGGAATAAAGGAGAGTAGAATCCTCTACCTTCTTGCCCCTCTGGAACCTTAACCAAGACCCTTTTGGTTAATAGGGATCGAATTTCCATCTCAAGGGCCTTTTGTTGTATTGGCGAATTGAGGGGTGTTACAATAAATGAGTCGTGGGGAATTTGAGGGTATGTGCAAACGTTGCAGAATCTGCTGTGGAATTTTCCGCGCAGATTTTGCTAAATCCGCAGGTAAAATGACCTTCGTTTTACCTGCGGATTTAGTGCGGATTTCCCTGCGTTTTGAGACCTGCGGATTCCTATTTAGAGCAGGTCTCAAAACGCTGCGGAACTGCACAAAAGAAGTGACATGCTGCGGATTTAAATCTGCACCAAAATCCGCGCGGAAAAATCTGCAGCATGTGCACTGTGTTTTTTTATTTCCATTGAATATAATAATACTGTACATCACTTGCAGTTCTGTACACAGACCCTGAAGGAAATCTAATTTTATTCCTTCTCGGATTATACCTAAGATCCACAAGCTACATGTTATTTTTTCCCACTGCGGGAAAAATAATTTCAGCCTACCACCAACTGGGGTGACTAATTCTTTAGAACTTATTCTCCTTTCGGAAGCCAGATGACCTAAACATGGTACCCTTCTGTTTTTCTTCCTTTGTAGCCCATTTCGATGGCCTTTCTCCCTGTCTCCTTTTGCCAAATGACCTCCTTTTAAAGGCTCCCCTATAGAAAGGAATAGAAGAATCAGGGAAAGCTTTCTTCCTCTCTTTTGCTTTGGTATGTCATCTAGGGTTTTCCCAAAAAGAAACTCACCCTCACAAGGGATAGCGCAGATTTTTTATTTCAACTGCGTGTCCCCTTCCAACTTTTCATTCACAAGGCTCACCTGGCATTATTTACCAAACCTGCGGACCTTGCTGCTAGACATAGTGAGTCCGCCGATGCATCGGCTATAAAGGCTGCTGCCCCTCTAATTAAGGGAATAGCCGACCGCAGTTTCTCTCTAGAGACCTTTTGCTCAAGATCTGCTGGTCCAGTTGGTCAATCCATACGAGCATTGATCTGGCGGTGCATGTACTAGCCACTGCCGGTTTAAAAATGCCCGTAGTTGCCTCCCATGACCTTTTTAATGATGATTCTGCTTTACGGTCAAGAGGATTAGAAAGCAGGCCCGCATCTTCCATTGGTAGCGTGGATTGCTTGGAAGTAGAGGCAACAGCTGCGTCCACCATAGTCCATGTTAGCAGCTCTTCATCACTAAATGAGTATTTTCTCTTTGAGGCTGATGAGAGGAAGCTTCTCTGGTACTGCTTCTCCCACTCCCTTTTAATCAAGGCCTTAACTGCCGGAACTACCGGGAAGGCTCTCCTTTTCCTCTCTGCCAAACCCGCAAACATGCGTAGTTTGAATGCCTTTTGTCTCCTCACACCCCATAGTGTTTCTTACAGATTTTACTAAATTATCGACACTATCCAAGGGGAAGCATGATCGGCCTTCAATCTCTGATGATGATGAAGAGGACGTGAGGAATCCGAGGCTACCTCCTGGCCATCCTCGGAATCTGAGCTGGAAGCTATTTGTTTTTTGCTTTTACTCTCTAGGGGTATATGAGTCTGGGACATAGCTTGCAGCTCTTCACTAATAATAGCACAAAATATCTCTAGTTGATACCGCTGCCCCTTGCATGGTCTCACTGATGCATTCATTACACAGCTTTTTGGGGTAGGAATCAGGGAGCGGCTGACTACATAAGGCGCACTGCTTATGCTTTGATTTTTGTTTCTTCTTGGCCTGAAAGAGGGGAGACACGGCAAGAGAAAAATGGTGTCAGCTTTATAGGCAGAGACCTGTACACTCACCCAGTGAAGCTATAGGTACCAGGTCAGGAGGCCGAGGTGTAGTCCTGGACCTGGAGTCCGTTGCGTCACTCTTGCGACTGGCATCTGTAGATCCTCTACCAGAGAGGTCTCTGGAAGTGCTCGCCCCTGCTAAGTCTCCTGCTGGAGGATTCATATCCTGTGGGGATGACATAGCAGCATCGCCGACTGCCAGCGCTATCACCGCTTTTATACGTGTTTTTTTTTGTGACCCGAAAGTCCTCTGAAGTTCCGGGTCAGCTGATGCGGTGTACTGCGCATGCAAGCTTTTCTCACCGCTCACCTCGGACTGTGCGGTCTAAGCTTAACTTCCGGGGCAGGAGGATCTGCGTTTTTCGGCGCATGCGCGGACCAGGCTCCATGCATTGGGCCGCGTTCTCAATGCAGGCCTTACCAGGAAAGCTGGTTACCATTGCGCGACTGCGTCCCGACAGTCTGGGCCCCGCCATTGCGGCCCCGATCCATCAACCGGGCTACCACTGAAGCCTGGTAAGCCGACAGCTCCATGCACCCGACGGTGCGCTCCTGAATGAGACCGGGCGGCCCTTCCCAGACCAGGCCACCATCCCATCCACCAGACGAGGAGGGAGCCGAAAAACGGATCTCCCCTGACGATGCCTCTGGACCGCAGCCCCTGCCGTTCTCGCAGATACTGCACAGGCGGCATGCATTGGCCCAGGTTTGTTCGTCCTGTAGGAGATTTTCTGTGCGGTTCCCATAGGAACAGGAAACCAACTGAGAAGGCGGACCGCCCCTTTTTATTTTCTGTAGGTTTCCTGTTCCTATGGGGCGGATCCCTCTCTCCGGTGGGTGCTGTCTGGCGAAGGGTAAAAAGGTAAATACCATTAACATAATAAATCAAAGAGGGGGGAGATATGAATAAACCCTAAACAAAGAGAGAACTAATGGAACATACCAAAAGTGAACTCTAATTCAATTAGCCAATAGAAAACCTGGGGGAGCTGGTGCCGCAATCCCATGAAGCCCCCACACTATTTGCTCTACAGGGGAGCTTGTACATTCTCTCTGCAGCGACGTGGCACTGAGGGTGCGATCAGTCATTGCTCACTATAGACTGTCAGTGCAGTCTAATCATTCCCAGGCACACTGGCAACCCTTTGTGTACACAGCAGGCTGTCAATCAATGTGCCGGAGCACATCACAAGCCACTACCTGCACCACTCAGATGACTGGAAGCGAGGAGCTGCAGGGAGAATATAACTTCATTTTCTCCCTGTAGCCGTTGCTCTAGTAAGGCTGCCTGAAATTATTTAAATTCTATTTATCAGCAGATTATCACTATATCAACAGCTAAGCAGTGTTTCTGGAGGTAATAGGTTCCCTTGAAATGCTTTGCTCTCCAGAGGATCTAGTACACTTGTGCATTACGTGGATCGCCATTTGATGTCTGTGGAGTCGATTCCCCTTGTGGTGGAGCAGCAGGAGATCGAATACTTATTACTAGAGATGAGCAAACCCGAATGTAAAAATTTGACGTTCGTACCGGACAGTTAGTGTCCAGTACTAAAAGCTGAACATGGAGTTTTCCCGAGAGTAAGTTGAAATGTTCGAATTTCTGGGGCGAGAGAGAGAGAAAAGAGAACGAAAAAGAGAAAAACAGAGAGAGAGAAAGAGAGAGAGAAAGAATTTTCCAGCTCAAAAGTTTGGGTGTCCATTGTTTTCAACGGGGTTCGGATTCTGGTTCAAGCTCGGGTACTGTTTTGGTACCCAAACTGAACTTTGGAATAAAGTTTGGGTTGAGTACCAGAACTCGAACTTCCATGGGTCCGGTCATCCCTACTAATTACCCTAAAGATCACTGCTGGTCATTGCAGGTCCAAGCTGTCAGACTCCCCTGTGACGAGCTTATGGTAGGGACGCTCCTCACAAAAGTTATTTTCCAAAGTCCCCGAATTATGTTTGTATTGGCCAAGTGCTCCCGTGTTCGCTATGAGAAATCCGTCAACAAATGTCTCTGCAGGCAGCTTTTCTCCGGGACAACAAAGTGATCGGCAGTCAAGAATTGGACATGCCTAATGGACATTGTCCTCGACGATCAGTTGGCTGGTGCCTCCTACACCTTATGTGTATGGGGGGCACACTGGTTATATAGCTGTTGCTTTCTTGTCATATGGCTTGGTTGTCTGGGATGACAATGTGATGCAACTTTCCAATTTGCATTTGTAGATTTATTTAGCATGTTCATCTCCCCAGTGACACTAGAGTGGATAACAATCCTGGTAATAATGAGAGTCTAAGTTGTCTCTCATTTTTTATCTCCCGGTTATTATTTCTGTTTCTATAGAAGAGCTCATTGCTTTGGAAGTGAAACAACGATATTAACCGGCTCAGCGACCAAAATCCTTATGTAGACGATCAGTGATGGAGCGCAGACAGAAATAGCAAAAAAAAAAAATGTTTTAATCAAATAGAAACATTCAGATTCAGAGCAAAGTACAAAAATCACACACAATTATTATAAATCTCCTCTACAGAAAACAGAGGGAGGCATCACCCATGATCCAGTCCATCCGCTCCGTCCAGGCCGGGCTCCCAAGTGACATCTGAAGATAGACGGAGAAAACCGCAACCTTACATTAACACAAAATACACAGACATAAATGTGCAAAAGCCTTTACTCCAGGACTGTCACATTACATGGTGATGACCAGAAAGTCATGATCGACCCATACTGGACATTTCCTGGGGGTTCCTAACGGTTTTGGTTAATCTGGTAAAACGATTTCTAGCCAAACCTGACAAGATAGTTTCTGGTCTGGAATCTGCTAGACATTACTGGCCAATGACACGCAGGACGCGGTGCGGAGAGGAACGTTACCCATCTACAGAATAACTGATGGGATCGGCACCGGATGGAGGCTGTATGCCCGGTTGGGTCCAAGTCATCCCTGGAAACAAGTGGGAGCCAATATCTCTGATTATTGCATCGATGGAGCCACTGTACGAGATCCGAGGCTCTTATAATAAAAGTATGGCTTTGCAATACAAGGTTTGTAAAAATATAAAACAGCCCCGAACTCCCTCCTTACGGTACTCCCTTACCAGACCACCGCAGCGCTCAAGCTTACACCGATACGTCATTTAACAAAATACTGCAATCTCCTTTATTTTCCAGATTAAGCAGGCTACAGGAAAAGATATACCCTGGACAATCCCTTTAAATGTTTCCTTCTTATAACACTGAATCCTTTTCCCATCAGCTGCTTCCCTGACCAGATCCCTAAAACTCGTCATAGATATTGAAGGTGCACAATGAAAGTGGTACAAGCGCCCCATCACAGCAAAGATAGAGGTGTCCTTGGTTACTCCCTATAAAACCAAGTCATGCGTTCCATTCTTGTGACACCATGGCATAGGGTTCAGCCGCTTACTACCTATGCAGAGTGCACAGTTTTCATTAAAAAAGTATATAAAAGGACTTTACACATGGGCAGAAAAACAACAAATGAGTGTTCAGTAAGAACACTCACTTTACTATTGTGAATACTTTTCCGTCAAATTATGACAAGAGTATTCTTAGAGTGATACCTTTTTTTGGCTAACCAGAAAATTAAATGTTCGCAAGCTTTCAGAGCTCAAAGGCTCCTTCTTCAGGCAAGATTACATTTGGAATAATCTTGCCTGAAGAAGGAGCCTTTGAGCTCTGAAAGCTTGCGAACATATAATTTTCTGGTTAGCCAATAAAGGTATCACTTTAAGAATGCTCTTGTCATAATTTGACGGAAAAGTATTCACATAGATTTTTCTGGCTAACACGGTACCACAATATAATTTATTATTGTACATCACTTTACCATTGTAAATTGCTGGTCAACAAATTGCTCATTCACCATTGTCTGACACACAAAATACAGCATTTACAAGCTCAGTGATATAAAGCTTGTAAGTGCTGCTCTGAAATTAAGCTGGCTAGATGGTTGGATCCGGAGCTTAAAAGCCAAACATGCCTTTTGCTTGCCACATTGGAGGAGCACTGTGTGGGCCAGCAGCTCAACCATTCTGCCGACCTGAGCTGTCAGTCATCAGGAGCGCACAACTCCCCCATCCTCAGCCAGCTGGCAGTCAGAGGCAGGGGAGTGGTGAGCTCCCGAAGATACAGGTTGAAAATGATCCTTTAATGCCAATATCAGAAGCATATTATACAGTATCACCATGATCTTTGCTGGTGTATACAGCAATAATGATCATTGCCTTATACAATACTAAACAATAACATAATGAATTTTAGTGCAATGTGCTGGAGAGCTGGCACAGTTCCTTCTTATTTAGCCCAAACTTAACCCAAATTAAGTAGCTCCAAGCCCACTTTTCCTCCTCCTTGAGAAGAGTTTGCATAGAACAGCTGTCAAGCACATGTCCTGTCGCGTCAGGTCAACAGGTCTGAGAGAAAGTGCTGGGCACCACCCTGTTGACACTGAATGGAGAGAGGACCTGTGCGCCAGCACTGTGGCCACGCAGAGAAGCTCGGGTACAACACCATCATTTAGGCATTACAATAAGATTAAAACTTCTCTAATGGACAATCGGCTCAATAACCTAAGAAAAACCCTCTAAGGAAACTCATAAAATGGAAACCCTCCAAACATCCCAAAAATGACTTATCAGATCTTGATGAACAGTTCACCTCCGCGGACAATTATTTTTCTTACTAAAATGTATGGAATTTGGCTAAAAATATGTTCTGCAATGGAGTTTCAGTAAAAGTGTTGCACAGTGTACCCTCTATGACCTCTGCGTTGCACTGTCTATAGCTGGCTGCTGATAAGAGTTAACTGAGCATCCGTCAGCGAGCCCACTGGGACGGTCTGAAATTTTTTTAAAAAAAGTGATTGTGACTATTTGTGAGTTCGTCCATAGACCACATCTAAGCTGCAAATGTTGGGAAACATAGCCTGCAAAAAGCAAAATGTTGCAAAATTGGTAATAAAATCCAATAGCAAAGATGATTTTTTTTCCAAAAACCTGCATTTAAAAGCATAAAAAAAAAAAATAAAAAGTCACCAATAGGTGGACAATCGTTTTAATGTTAACGTACAGTGCCTTGCGGAAGTATTCGGCCCCTGGAACTTTTCAACCTTTTCCCACATATCATGCTTCAAACATAAAGATACCAAATGTAAATTTTTGGTGAAGAATCAACAACAAGTGGGACACATTTGTGAAGTTGAATGAAATTTATTGGTTATTTTAAATTTTTGTGGGAATACAAAAACTGAAAAGTGGGGCGTGCAATATTATTCAGCCCCTTTAACTTAATACTTTGTTGCGCCACCTTTTGCTCTGATTACAGCTGCAAGTCGCTTGGGGTATGTCTCTATCAGTTTTGTACGTCGAGAGACTGAAATTCTTGCCCATTCTTCCTTGGCAAACAGCTCGAGCTCAGTGAGGTTGGATGGAGATCTTTTGTGAACAGCAGTTTTCAGCGCTTTCCACAGATTCTCGATTGGATTCAGGTCTGGACTTTGACTTGGCCATTCTAACACCTGGATACGTTTATTTGTGAACCATTCCATTGTAGATTTTGTTTTATGTTTGGGATCATTGTCTTGTTGGAAGACAAATCTCTGTCCCAGTCTCAGGTCTTTTGAAGACTCCAACAGGTTTTCTTCAAGAATGGTCCTGTATTTGGCTCCATCCATCTTCCCATCAATTTTAACCATCTTCCCTGTCCCTGCTGAAGAAAAGCAGGCCCAAATTATGATGCTGCCACCACCATGTTTGACAGTGGGGATGGTGTGTTCAGGGTGATGAGCTGTGTTGCCTTAACGCCAAACTTATCGTTTGGCATTGTTGCCAAAAATTTAGATTTTGGCTTCATCTGACCAGAGCACCTTCTTCCACATGTTTGGTGTGTCTCCCAGGTGGCTTGTTGCAAACTGTAATCAACACTTTTTATGGATATCTTTGAGAAATGGCTTTCTTCTTGCCACACATTCATAAAGGCCAGATTTGTGCAGTGTACGACTGATTGTTGTCCTATGGACAGACTGTCCCACCTCAGCTGTAGATCTCTGCAGTTCATCCAGAGTGATCATGGGCCTCTTGGCTGCATCTCTGATCAGTCTTCTTGCTTGAGATGAAAGTTTAGAGGGACAGCCGGGTCTTGGTAGATTTGCAGTGGTATGATACTCCTTCCATTTCAATATGATCGCTTGCACAGTGCTCTTTGGGATGTTTAAAGTTTTGGAAATCATTTTGTATCCAAATCCGGCTTTAAACTTCTCCACAACAGTATCACGGACCTTCCTGTTGTGTTCCTTGGTCTTCATGATGCTCTCTGTGCTTCACACAGAACCCTGAGACTATCACAGAGCAGGTGCATTTATACAGAGACTTGATTACACACAGGTGGATTATATTTATCATCATTAGTCATTTAGGACAACATTGGATCATTCAGAGATCCACAATGAACTTCTGGAGTGAGTTTGCTGCACTGAAAGTAAAGGGGCTGAATAATATTGCACGCCCCACTTTTCAGTTTTTGTATTTCCACAAAAATTTTAAATAACCAATAAATTTCGTTCAACTTCACAATTGTGTCCACTTGTTGATTCTTCACCAAAAATTTACATTTGGTATCTTTATGTTTGAAGCATGATATGTGGGAAAAGGTTGAAAGTTCCAGGGGGCCGAATACTTTCGCAAGGCACTGTATATCCTGGGTATTAGGAAGGGTTTAATTTGCTGGAAATGTAATAGTGAAAGGGTAGTCGGAAGAGCAAAAAGGGCCCCCTACTGATCATTCCTACTCCAGGTGAATGGGAAAGAGCTGTAATACCAGACAAGGACAGAGGGGACGATGTGACCTCCTAATCCTGGACAACTATCAGATAGAGATATGGCCACTCCCTGAAGCTCTATAGACACATAAATGATGCTTTTGGTGACATTATGGCCTGAAGGTACATACTCGGTTACACACCTTCTTCAAGTCTTTCTAGAAAACCCAATATTATTTCTTATATAAATCAGAAAATAACATGGCGATCCCGTACGTAATTTCCCGTTGACAAGCGGAAGCTTCAGACATCGTCCCTCAGTGACGCAAATGGTCAGCAGTTACGGGGGATCTCCAACAAAATCCTTCTGACTTGTCAACCTTCCGTTCCGAGGTCACCAAAGTGGAGAACGAGCAAGTACAAGTCCCTAGGAGGATGCAATATGGCTTCTTTGGTGAAAATAGGAGATCGGGACTCCGCAGGTGGACTTATTCTGGTGTCCTAGTCACTCCAATGTGAAAGGTCTCACATCTACAGCAGTTTGCAAATCTATACGTCTCCATGGTAACAGACTACAAGCAAACTTTGTGTAGTCAGTTCCTGCAGTCATTTTCTTTTTTTTACTGATTTCCCAACTACATAGAAGGAAGTATGGGACAGATGGTTGGCGATGACTGCAGGATCATGCTAACCCATTGCAGGTTACCACGGTGACGCATAGGTCTGCGCAAGAGCTGTAAACATTTAAGTTTTTGTTTAAATTCAGATTGCTCGCAAAGTTTTATTCTTTTTTTGGTTTTTCATGCGGTGGAGCAAGAAATCAATTTATTACGGATGAGGTCACAGCCATTGCTGTCCGTATTCAATCCCCTCCGCAAAAAGCTGCCCTAACTTATGATCACACGTGGCCCTATGTGATCTTTTCATTTCCCTGCACATAGACATAAAGGGCGGTATGGAAACACATGGTAACGGGTTTAGTGGTTTAATCACATGGCGGGTTTGGGGGGGAGCAGATGGAGGTCTCCATTTTTCAGCTCCTTGTGGTTGTCTTTTTCTTTCCATTTTTGTAGCATCCTTCAGTTAAGGGTAAAAAAAAAAAGAAGCAAAACCATTCAGTCATAGCCCAGAATATAAATACCCCAATACCACACGCCATTCAGCAGTTCTGCAGACATCCTGTAAAATCAATGAAAGGAAAATTCTCCGTAATCTCTCAATTTGTGTTAAAAAAAAAAAAAAAAAATAGAAAAAAATCCAATTTTCCAAAAAGGTCTGTGAATCATAAATCCTCATGAGGCTTGTGATCTGCAGAAGAGGAAAAAAAAAAAGAACATAAATATAGAAGGTGGCTGCAGATTATTTCTCATCATAAATAGTTACATTTGAGACATTTTTGTAATTACTTCTGATTAAAAAATACTCTGGTCAAGAAAATTAGGGATTTTAAAATTTCGCTTTCTGCTTAGTGCCTAGATTACCAGCCACTTCTGCAGTGGACAGTCTCCTAGGCAAAAAAGCAAAGCGCTTACAAGCCCTTTGCAATAGAGCTTGTAAGCGCTGACCTGATTGCCAGCTTTGGTGCCCCTGCATTCCTCCGTTACTGCGGAGGTAAATCTGCCATTACTTGCAGCATCATAGAGCGCAAAGTTCGGGCCAGGGGTGTCATGATTTTGCCGGTCCAAGCGGTCACAGTCCATTACTAGGGCAACAAACCTCGGCAAGAAGGAACCAAAGCGGTGTGCTCCAGCAGAATAAGTTAACCCTATGAAAGGGTTTTCTGAAGTCTAGAAGTTACCCATTTTTGATTTTTTATCATCGGTTTGCCATCTGTTTTTCTTCTATACAAAAAAAAAATGCTTGGAGGTTTCCCAAGTTTCTCCATGCAAAAAGTTAGTAAGAGAGCGACATTGTGCACAGGGTATCTGCACGCCGTCTGCTTTTTTCGCTGACCCGTTCACTTGATGGACCAGGGTGTGATAGGTTTCAGATTTTTTTTTTTATGTCAACGATCAATGTAGCCTTACGATTTTGGCAATTTACCTTGTGTAGTTTGGGGTCTGCTGACGTCAGGCTGATCCCCCAGAGCTCCAGAAGTCTCCCCCAGAAAGTGACTGTACAACTTCTTGATTTCTTGGTCATAGTCTTGCCACTCCGGGACAATCCGGACGGCGGCTTCTAGCTTTGGCTCCTTTGTCATTGGGTTATTGCACTATACAACAGAAAGCATAATGAAGCAGTGAACAATCCCCTTCGGGGCCGGGACGGCAGACATCAGATGCTGCGCTGCCCAAGACGCCATGTCCGCCGACATCAACTATTAATCATCTCCCTCCTTTATCTGCAGCAAAACCCACTCACCAAATCTATAGTCTTGGCTTTTTTCTTGGATGTATCATCGCACCACGTCTCGCACCACAGCCACTCCTGCGGCAGGGATTTGATAGGCACTTGGTGAATCATATTATTTGGCAAATCCTTTAAAAAAAAAAAAAAAAAAAAAAAAACTTTAAAAAGTTGCAAAGTTTTTTTTTTATCTCCTTTCTATTACTGAAATATGTTTTGCCTCATTTTCTTGTGTTGTTTAATCTTTTTAAAAAATTTTATTTATTTTTTTTACTTTTTCGCAATATCGATTGAAAAAGGAAATATACATATTTCATTAAACTCATGTTTTAAAGAGTAACAGCCATTTAATTTTTTTTTTATTCGTAAACAAATAGTACCCATAAAAATAAGAAACTAATATGTCTGCAGTAGTCCGTAAACACAGATTAGGAGGTGACAGTTGGTGCTCATGAAGTTCTATGGAGAACATTACATTCTGTACATTTAGGACGTGCAACTGATCTTTTGTATGTGTCTTAGCTCTCTCCTTTTTTTTTTTTTTTAAGTTCTTCAGGCGTACTTGAAGCACAATTTCCGTGTCTGCCTCTAGTATTCCTTCTTCCTCTACTCTCCCATCTCCATAGAATTTTAAAAGCACCAATTGTCAATGAATGCCAATTTTACTCAAGAATTATGAGTAAAAGATCAATCCGGGAAGAGAAAGAAACTGATTCATCTGATGAGATATATTACAAAGTTGATTATTTTCATGTGCACTATTGATTTAGAGATCTAAAAGGACGTTTACAAAAAAGAAAAACACCATATGGGGCTATAAACTGGTTCAGACTGATGGCGAGTAGCTGGTTTTATTTTTTTTCGCATCTTTATATATTTTACTCCTTATTACTCACATTGTGCCCCATAAGGTCATTAGCAGCTTTTTCAACTTTACAATATATTTTATTTCCCCTGTAACTTGGGCTGGGTGCTAAGCCCCAGTTACAGTGGAAAGTCATTGAAGCCGCGGCTGAACTGGGTCTAATTCAACCGGATCACATGACGGGAGGAGGAAAGTGCCATTACAGCTTCATAAACCGAGATGCCAGTAATATACTATCTGAATAAGAAAAAGGAACTTATTACTGGATGTTACGACCATGAAGGTTTGTCTGTGTCCCTTGTTTAATGGGAGTTCTGGATTCCTCGCTGGCTCAGAGTCAAATCATGTCAAGTTTTTAGAAAGTCTGGCAATCCATAAGAGCAACTTTATTTGAAAAAAATTAATATAGGTAGAAGTCGTTTTGAGCATTAAAGCCCTTAACCGTCGATCTATAATTAAGGGCGGTAACGCTCGAAACGCGTATAACATCTAACCAGTAAAACCTGCCACAGTGAGAACTGAGGCTTGTTATTAACTCCCTGCTCCGGCTCATACAGGGGGCTCCCAAACTGGACAAAACAACCCTTTATAATCCCTTCACCCCAGGAAGCTTTCCGTTTTTGTTTTTTCCTCCCTTTCTTACAAGAGACATAGATTTTTTTTTCTTTCTCCATCAACATAGCCGTATGATGGCTAACTTTTTGCGGGAAAAGTTGTACTTTTGAATGACACCATTCATTGTGCCACGCAGCGAGGAAAATGGGGAAAAAATTCCAAGTAAGGTGCAATTGCAAAAAGAAGTGCAATTCCAGGATGGTTTTTGTTTTTTATTTACCATGTTCAATATATGATAAAACTGACCTGGCAAAATGATTCTCTAGGTCAGTACGAGTACACAGATACCAAACATGTATAGTTGCTTTTTGTTTTTGTTTTATTTAACCCCTTAATGACCAAGCAATTTTGTAGGTTAATGACCGGGCCAATTTTTACAATTCTGACCACTGTCTCTTTATGTGCTTATAACTCTGGAACGCTTTAACGGATCTTGGCGATTCTGAGACTGTTTTCTCGTGACATATTGTACTTCATGTTAGTGGTAAAAAAATTTCTTCGATATATCTTGCGGTTATTTATGAAAAAAACGGAAATATGTCGAAAATGTTGCAATTTTCAAACTTTTAATTTTTATGCCCTTAAATCAGAGAAATATGTCACACAAAATAGTTAATAAATAACATTTCCCACATGTCTACATTACATCAGCACAATTTTGGAACCAAAATTTTTTTTTGTTAGGAAGTTATAAGGGTTAAAAGTTGACAAGTGATTTCTCATTTTTACAGCAAAATTTACAAAACCATTTTTTTTAGGGACCACCTCACATTTGAAGTCACTTTGAGGGGTCTATATGGCAGAAAATACCCAAAAGTGACACCATTCTAAAAACTGCACCCCTCAAGGTGTTCAAAACTACATTCAAGAAGTTTATTAACCCTTTAGGTACTTCACAAGAATTGAAGCAATGTGGAAGGAAAAAACATGGATTTTGGTAAGAACTTACCTGTAAAATCCTTTTCAGCGAAGGAAGGAAGAGAGACACAGTAATTCATTACTGATGGGTAGGCGGAGCCCCAGATCAGGATGACACCTCAGATCAAAAGCGTGTTGACTGGCTGGCTCCTCCAGCTCGGGCTCCTCCTACTCAGCTCCTTCAGTCGTACCAAAGCTTTAGGGAAGAACCAAGATCACCAGCGGAGCAACATAACCCCTTCTGAAGGAACTTCAGAGAAAACACAAGAATACAGGTTATGCATGCAAAGTAAGCCAAAAACCACAGAGTTCCAGGGACTACTCACTGAACCTGACTACTGTGATGAGCTGGCGATGCTGGAACAGAGCCTTAGCGCGCTGACCACAGCCCAGATATCGCAATCAGATAAGGGTCGCGCTGCATCTGAAAACATCAACACACTTCTGCCTTGGGAGGGTGCTGTGTCTCTCTTCCTTCCTTCGCTGAAAAGGATTTTACAGGTAAGTTCTTACCAAAATCCGTGTTTCAGCTGCAGATGGAAGGAAGAGAGCCACAGTAATTCATTACTGATGGGACGTCCCAAAGCAGTTCAAAAATAAGGGTGGGAAAAAACCAACAAAAGGCAGAAACCCAACAACCTTAACAAAGAAAAGCGCAACTAGCGCTAAACACAAGTTCATCTAGAACTTTAAACTACAGCTGCCTGCAGGACCCTACGTTCGAGGGCTGCATCAGCGGAAGCACTGACGTAAACTTTATAAAACTTTGTAAACGTGTGGACAGAGCGCCAAGTTGCCGCCCGGCAGAGCTGCACTGCCGAGGCACCTTGATGGAAAGCCCACGATGAAGCCACAGCTCTCGTGGAATGGGCTCGAATCTTGATCGGACAAGATTCACCCCAAGACGGTAAGCTTCCAAAATAGCTGACCGGATCCAACGAGCTATAGAATCCTTGGAAGCTTGTTGACCACGCCGACGACCTGCTGGAACCACAAACAGGGAGTCCGTTTTACGAAAACCTTGAGTAATAGATAGATAAAACTTCAAGGCCCGCACTAAATCCAATGTGTGTAAAGCTCGCTCTTTCATGTTCTTCGGATCCGGACAGAGTGAAGGCAACACAATATCCTGGTTAACATGAAATTGTGAAACCACTTTAGGTAGGAAATCACCCCGTGTGCGAAGCACCACACGATCCGGAAAAAACTCCAGAAAAGGAGGCGAGCAAGATAGAGCTGCCAACTCAGAAACTCTCCTCAAAGAGGTGATCGCTACTAGGAAGGCCACCTTCCAAGAAAGTAAAGAAAGGCTAGCAGAATCCATAGGCTCAAAAGGTTTATGCTGAAGAGCCTACAAGACAAGGTTGAGCCGCCAAGGAGACACAGGGGCCTTCCGCGGCGGAAACTTACGAGCTATACCGCGGAAAAAGGAAAGTACGTCCCTATGCGAGGCAATGGTTCTCCGAAACAATAAGGACAGAGCAGAAACCTGACCTTTCAGGGTGCTGACTGCCAAACCCTTGTCTAACCCATGCTGCAGAAACGCCAACAGATTGGGAATGGAAAATTTTCTCGGGTTCCGAGAGGAACCCAAACACCACGAAAAGAAGGTTTCCCAAGTTTTGTGGTAAATCCTAGAAGTAGCCGGACTTCTTGCAGCTCGAAGAGTAGCAATGACCTCGGCTGAAAAACCTCTACGGGTTAAGATTTCGGTCTCAAGAGCCACGCCGTCAAACGCAGAGACTTCAAGTCCGGATGACAAACGGGCCCCTGAGTCAACAAGTCCGGACGAAGGGGAAGTGGAAAAGGAGATGCCGCCGACAGCGACATTATTGTCGAGAACCACATCCTTCTTGGCCAATCTGGAGCTATCAAAATAGCTCTCTAGTCTGATCCGACGCAGTACTAGAGGAAGTAAGGTATATCGGCGGGAATACATAGATTAGCTCGAACTGATCCCACTGAGCCACTAGAGCATCCACCGCCACAGCCTTTGGGTCCTTGTACCTGGACATGAACGTCGGTAACTTGGCATTGGACCTGGATGCCATCAAATCCACTTGTGGAGTTCCCCAACGGGAGCACAGTAGTGCAAAAACTTCCGGGTGGAGACTCCATTCTCCGGGATCCATCTTCTTGCGACTGAGAAAGTCCGCTGTAACATTCTGAACCCCTGGAATGTGAATCGCAGAAATGGCTGGTACTCTGGCCTCGGCCCAAATCAGAATCCGGGACACCTCCACCATGAGTCTGGAGCTCCTTGTCCCGCCTTGGTGATTGATATATGCGACAGCCGTCACATTGTCTGTCTGCACTCGGACCGGCTGACCGCTCAAAGGGACCGTCCAATGCTGGAGGCAAAGGAAAATCGCCCTCAATTCCAGAATGTTGATCGGAAGAACAGACTCTGCCGATGACCATACCCCCTGAATCCAGAGATTGTTCCAAACACCCCCCCAGCCCGTCAGGCTGGCATCGGTGGTTATGACTGACCACTTCGGAGGGAGGAAGGACTTCCCCAGGGAAAATGCCCCTGGACGTAACCACCATCCTAGAGAATCTCGCACCGCGCGAGAAATGGTGACACTGCAATCCAGCGATTGCGACAGATTCCATCGACTCAGGATGAACCTTTGGAGAACCCTGGAATGAAACTGGGCAAAAGGAATCGCCTCCATGGACGCCACCATCAGTCCCAGAAGACGCATACACTTCCGCAGGGACATTGCTGTCGAGGATTTCATAATCTGCACATGTCGAAGAAGACATGCCTGTTTGTCCGGTGGTAGAGAAACTACTGTCCGAATCGTGTCGAGATGCATCCCCAAAAAGAAGATTGCCCTCGATGGTTCCAGGAGCGACTTCTCCCAATTGACCAGCCAACCGAAGTCCTTCAGAAGCTGAAGAGACAAATCGCGAGCCGTCACTGCCTCCTCTTCCGAGGAAGCCACTATCAAAAGATCGTCCAGATAAGGAAGAATCGTAATCCCCTGTCTTCGAAGGATTGCCATGAGGGGCGCCAGAATTTTTGTAAAGACTCTGGGCGCTGAGGCTAGGCCGAAAGGCAGAGCCACGAACTGATAGTGATCCTGTCCTATGGCAAACCGAAGAAAGCGCTGATGAGCCCTTCCGATGGGAACATGCAAATAGGCGTCGCGAATATCGATTGACACCAGAAAATCGTTCTGTGACAGAGCTGCTACAACAGAGCGAAGTGACTCCATGCGAAATTTTCGGGTGTGGACATGCCGGTTTAATCGCTTGAGATCCAGAATCGGGCGAAATTTGTTCTCCTTTTTGGGAACCACAAAAAGGTTGGAATAAAAACCTTTTCCTCGGTCCTCTGACGGAACCGGTATTATTACACCCTTTTGTAGCAGAAATTCGACCTCTCGCTGCAGAGCGACAAAAAGCTCGGGTTCTGACGGAATGCGAGACTGACGAAAAATATTTGGGGGTCGAGAAGAAAACTCTATGAAATAGCCTGCCGACACTACCCGCGTTACCCAGGAATCTGGAACGCGAGACATCCAAATCGCCTTGAAATGAAGCAGGCGACCCCCCACTCGAGAGTCCTCGAGTGGACCCCTGGCGTCAGTCCGACTTGGCGGGCTTCTTGTCAGATTCCCGCTTGTCCTGACGGAAATTCTGCTTCCAGGGAGTACGAGCTTTCTGAGAGGACTTCTTTCCCGAGAAAGAAGAACGACCCGATCCCCACGAGGAGTGACCGAATCGTCCTCGGCCCCGAAAGGACCGCCGACCGCTATAGACACCAGGCTTGCTAGACACCGAAGCCATAGCCCTACGCTGTGGCAATGCTGTTTCCTTCGCCTTTGCCTTGGAAATCAGCTCCGTGAGGTCGGATCCAAAAAGGAGGCTACCCTTGTAAGGTAAGGCCAATAAACCTTGTTTGGAAACTGCATCCCCGGCCCACTGTCTGAGCCATAAAGCTCTTCTGACTGTGACCGCTGTAGACTGCGCTCTGGCCAGAAGGGATGCCGTATCCAGACCGGCATCAAAGATATAACAGGCTGCAGTTTCCAACCATTCGCAAATTTCCTGTATATCAGATAACGAAGATCCGTTCTGCAACGCCGTCTTTAGACGTGCCAACCAGCCTAGAGAAGCTCTAGAAGCACACATGGATCCTAGCACCGCTCGGAATCCATGACCCGCGGCCTCATAACTTGATTTTGCCGCCATCTCCGTTTTTCTGTCCAACGGCTCCTGCAAACTCGCCTTCCCTTTAACAGGGAGTAATGAGGACTTACTAAGCTGGGATAAGGAAACATCCACCTCAGGAGCAGAAGTCCAATTATCCTTTAACTCCGCAGAGCAAGGATAAAGCGCATCAAAGAAATGCGTTCCGTGAAAACGCTTATCTGGACACAGACGTTCCTCTTCTATTACACTATTAAGCTCCTCCAGAGCTGGTAATGTTGTACGCGAAGTACGGTACTCCTGGAACATACGTGCTGATTTACCAGGACGACTAGCTACCACCTCCGGTAACTGTAAAACCTCTCTCATGGCGTCAATCAATGCCTCCATACGTTTCGCCAGAGAAGAACGCCCCTGCCGTTCGTTCTCATCTGAATCGGATATTTCTCCATCCGAACTTAAAGGGGAACCCTGTCCACCATCCAAATCGGATACATCTGACTCGCTTCGTGTAGAGGTCAGACAAGCTGTTAATCGAGCGAGCGATATCATCCAATTTTGCACCACTGTCGACCGCAGCGCTAGACGCTGTTGAGGTCTGCGTATCAGATTGCCGCAGTGGCACTGGGACATGGTCCGCGGCTTCTGAACTCTGTTCAGACATGCCTCCCAGTATTAGCAGGTCAAAGTGGCAGCACCCGCAAAATATGCGTTTTTTTTTTTTTTTTTTTAAATCGCTGAAGGGTTAAAGCTCTCTTCAGATAGAGCTACCCCAGCGGTATTCAGCAAAAACGCTGGCAGAAATAACCCTCAGAAGGGTTAATGTCGCAGACTCCCCACAATATATATTGTGTGAGCCCCAGCTAAATATACAGGTCTCCAGTGAGACCGCAGCTGCAGGATAACGATCGCTGCGCTGCGGGGT
>JARQOD010000005.1:65492862-65584278 GCA_033576555.1 Oophaga sylvatica
AATACACCAGAGAGGTTGGGATCTACTGGATTGCAGTACCCTGACTAACCACCACAACTAAAGGCAGCCGTGGAGCGTTCCTACGTTGGTCCTAGACGCCTCGTCACAGCCTGAGAGACTAACTACACCTAAAGATAGAAAGAGGAAAGCTATCTGCCCTGGAGCAGATCCCCAAAGAACATAGGAAGCCCCCAAACATGTAATGGCGGTTAGACAAGAGGAAATACAGACACAGACAGAAAATAGTATGAGCAAACGCTGGGGCCCAATCTGCCTGGACAGAAAAGGATAGGAAGGATACTTACTGCAATCCAAAAAAACCCTAAAAAAAGCCAACGCTACTAAGTGCAAAAACACCTGAGATCACACGACCTCTACCACCTAAATTAGTTCTCTGGTGTAACAAAACTAAGCTGCAGCCACAGAAAAAACTGGAAAAGGCAAATGAACAAACAACAGTGGCTCCAGAGGAACGGAGAGGCGCCCAAGCCCCCCGAGGAGGGAACCTGGCCAACCTCACAGAAATGCAGAGAAAATTGCAAATGGCAAGCACAAAAACAAAAAAACAGAAAATATCTTATCTGAGAGCAGCAGAAGAGGCAAGACTCAGCAAGCTTCCAAGTGAACCAGGAAACAACGTTGAGACAAGAACAATTGATCACCGGCAACCATGATGGGGGAAACCTCTCTTATATCCAGCCAGTCCGTGAATCCTCATTGAATAGTTCAGTATCGTTTGTAACCACCAGAGGGAGCTTCTGCTCAGAATTCATTTCTAAAACATTCATAACAGTACCCCCCCTTGAGGAGGGGTCACCGAACCTTCATTTGTGCAACCAGGTCTGTCAGGATGAGCTCTGTGATACGCACGGATCAGTCTCCTAGCATGGATGTCCGAAGCAAACACCCAAGAATTGTCCTTCTGACCATAACCTCTCCACTTATCCAAATACTGGAGTTTCCGTCTAGAAAAACGAGAATCCAATATTTTCTCAACCACATACTCCAGATTGCCCTCAACCAAAACAGGGTCAGGGGGCGCAGCCATAGAAACCACTGGCTCGACAAACCTCTTCAATAAGGACTTGTGGAACACGTTATGGATCTTAAATGTCCCTGGAAGAAGTAAACGAAAGGAAACAAGATTAAGAATCTCCATGATCTTATAAGGTCCAATGAACCTAGGCTTAAACTTAGGAGATGCAACTCTCATAGGGATATTTCTTGAGGACAACCAGACCAAGTCCCCCACTTTAAACCGAGGACCATCAGTCCTATGCCGGTTGGCAAACCGCTGGGCCTTCTCCTTTGAGAGGGACAACCTCTCCACTACCTGGTCCCAAATCTGCTGCATACGCTCCACAACAGAGTCAACACCCGGACAGACAGAAGCCTCCGTCTGTCCCGAAGAAAATCGAGGGTGAAACCCAAAATTGCAGAAAAATGGAGACATCAAAGCGGCAGAGCTTGCCCTATTATTAAGAGCAAACTCAGCCAAAGGCAAAAAAGAGACCCAGTCATCTTGATCAGCAGACACAAAGCATCTCAGATAAGTCTCCAATGTCTGGTTTGTTCTCTCAGTTTGTCCATTGGTCTGAGGATGAAAAGCAGAGGAGAAAGACAATTGAACACCAAGTTTAGAACAAAAAGTCCTCCAAAATCTGGAAACAAACTGGACTCCTCTGTCAGACACAATGTTCTCAGGAATGCCGTGTAACTGAACCACGTGCTGAAGGAACAAAGGCACCAATTCGGAGGAGGAAGGCAACTTAGGTAATGGCACAAGATGTATCATCTTGGAAAACCTATCACAAATCACCCAGATAACGGTCATTCTCTGAGAAACAGGGAGGTCAGAAATAAAATCCATAGAGATATGGGTCCATGGTCTCTTGGGCACAGGCAATAGCATCAACAAACCACTAGAGCGAGAGCAAGGCTTGGAGCGAGAGCAAGTCCCACAGGACTGCACAAACTCCCTGACGTCACGAGACAAAGTAGGCCACCAAAAGGACCGACTCACGAAGTCTCTGGTACCAAAACTTCCGGGATGACCGGCCAACGCGGAACAATGAATCTCAGACATCACACTCTTCTTCCACTGGTCTGGGACAAACAATTTCCCAACAGGGCAGCGCTCGGGTTTATCCTCCTGACACCCCTCCAGAGCCAGTCTCAAATTGGGCGAGATGGCGGAAAGAACTACACCCTCTTTCAAAATAACAGCAGGATCAGATAACTCAGGAGAGTCCGCAAGGAAACTCCTCGAGTGGGCATCCGCCTTAACATTCTTAGTGCCAGGAAGAAAGGAAACCACAAAATTAAAATGTGTGAAAAACAAGGCCCACCTGGCCTGTCTAGGATTAAGTCGCTTGGCTGATTCCAGATAAACCAGATTCTTATGGTCCGTGAGGACCACCACCTGATGTTTGGCTCCCTCCAGCCAATGTCTCCACTCTTCAAAAGCCCACTTCATGGCCAATAACTCCCGATTACCCACGTCATAATTACGTTCAGTTGGAGAAAATTTTCGAGAGAAAAAGGCACAAGGGTTACTTTTAGAGGTCTCTGGATCTCTTTGGGACAAAATGGCACCTGCCCCAATTTCAGAGGCATCAACCTCCACCTGAAATGGCAGAGAAACATCAGGCTGCCGTAGAACAGGAGCAGAAGTGAATCTCTGTTTAAGTTCCTGAAACGCAGAGACTGCCTCAGGAGGCCAATTCACCACATCAGAACCCTTTTTGGTCAAATCGGTCAATGGTTTAACAATAACAGAGAAATTACCAATAAATTTACGATAAAAATTGGCAAAACCCAAGAATCTCTGAAGAGCCTTTAATGAAGTAGGTTGGACCCAATCACAGATGGCCTGAACCTTGACCGGGTCCATTTCAATAACAGATGGAGACAAAATGAATCCCAGAAATTAGATCCTCTGTACGCCAAAAAGACACTTTGATCCCTTCACATACAGAGCATTCTCTCTCAAAATCTGGAACACAGTCCGAACATGTTTCACATGAGAGTCCCAGTCATTGGAAAAAATCAAGATATCATCCAAATAAACAATCAGAAATTTATCCACAAAATCCCTGAAAATGTCATTCATGAAGGACTGGAAGACGGAAAGAGCATTAGTGAGCCCAAAGAGCATCACTAGGTACTCAAAATGCCCCTCTGGGGTATTAAACGCCGTCTTCCATTCATCCCCGTGCTTAATGCGAATAAGGTTATACGCCCCCCTGAGGTCAAGCTTGGTAAACCAAGTAGCACTTTTCACCCTGGAAAACAGGTCAGAAATCAAGGTGTTGTGAATAGGTTTGAGATGAGTTCTGAGCAGAGGCTCCCTCTGGTGGTTACAAGCGGTACTAGTGAAGATTGTGAGGACTGGGAATCAGGTGTTACTGACTGGTCTTATATAAGGGAGTCATTTTCCATCAGGGTTGCCGGTGATCAATTGTTCTGGTCTGAATCCTTCATTCCAGTTTCCCTTGTAGCCTGCTGTGTCGTGTCTGCATCTCCTGCTACCAGATAAGAATTTTTCTTCTTTTGTGTTGTTGCTATATTTTTGCATTTTGTCCTGCACTTCTTTGGGGGCCTTCTGGGTCCCCTCCGGGGGCTTCTGCCTTCTCAGTTTAGTTCAGCCACTGAGTTTTGTTCTTTTGCTTTTTCCAGTTTTTTCAGTGGCTGCTGTTTTGATTTTGTTACACCAGAGAGCTAATTTAGGTGGTAGAGGTCGTGTGATCTCAGGTGATTTTGAAATTAGTAGAGTTGGTGTTTTTCAGGGTTTTCTGGGATTGCAGTAAGTACCCTTCCTGTCCTTTTCTATTTAGATAGTTTGGGCCCCAGCGTTTGCTCATTCTATTTTCTTTCTGTGTCAGTATTTCCTCTTGTCTAACCGCCATTACATGTTTGGGGGCTTTCTATTATCTTTGGGGTTCTGCTCCGGGGCAGATAGCTTTCCTATTTCTATCTTTAGGTGTAGTTAGTTTCTCAGGCTGTGACGAGGCGTCTAGGACCAACGTAGGAACGCTCCACGGCTGCCTCTAGTTGTGGTGGTTAGTCAGGGTACTGCAATCCCATAGATTCCAACTGCTCTGGTGTATTGCCTTTTTTACCTGCACTCCTCAGCTACCGAAACATAACAGTATCACCGGCCTAAAAATTGAAAATTGTATGGTACTCACAGAAGGGAAAAAATATTGTGATAGAAAAAAGGTTGTCAGAGTTGTCAGAGATATTTTTCTGTTTGTTGCATTTTTTTTTTTTTTTCCCTCTGTATCTCTGGGTGCTGGGGAGGATCTTTTCTCCCAATGGAGTTTGCACAGTTGTCTGGCCGTGTGGATCAGCTTGCCACTGAGGTTCGGAGTATTGCTATCTATCTTGCTGGGTTGCCTGTTGTGGAACCTAGGATCCCCATGCCAGATTTGTTTTTAGGGGATCGAGCTAAGTTTCAGAATTTCAAAAATAATTGTAAATTGTTTTTTGCCTTAAAATCTAAGTCCTCAGGAAACGCAGCGCAGCAGGTTCAAATTATCATCTCTCTCCTGCGCGGCGATCCTCAGGATTGGGCTTTTTCCCTGATACCTGGGGATCCTGTTTTGAGTGATGTTGATGCGTTTTTTCAGGCTTTGGGGTTATTGTACGATGAGCCTAATGTCACTGATCAAGCTGAAAAAGCCTTGTTGGCATTAAATCAGGGGCTTGATGACGCTGAGTTATACTGTCAGAGATTCCGTAGGTGGGCAGTCCTGACCAAATGGAATGACGACGCTTTGGCGGCCCTTTTCCGGAAGGGTCTGTCGGATAATGTAAAGGATGTTATGGTGGGATTCCCTGTCCCCTCTGGTCTCAATGATTCTATGTCATTAGCGATTCAAATTGACAGACGTTTGCGTGAGCGGAGAAGTATGCGTGGAGTGGTGTTGCCTTGTGAGCCAGCTTCTGAGCCCATGCAGTGTGATGGAGTGGTGTCTGGGGCACAGCGTCATGAGTTTCGAAAGCGCAATAGGTTATGTTTCTACTGTGGTGATGCCTCTCATGCTATTTCAGTCTGCCCTAAGCGGGGAAGACGTTTTGCACGCTCAGTTGTCTTGGGTAGTGTTCAGACTAAGTTTTTATTAACTGTCACTCTGATATGCTCTCTGTCCTCATTTTCTGCTCAGGCTTTCGTTGATTCTGGAGCAGCTATTAACCTGATGGATTATGATTTTGCTAATCGTTGTGGGTTTCCCTTGATACCCCTACAGAAGTCTATTCCCCTACTGGGGATCGATTCTACCCCTTTGGCTGAGAATAAACCCCAGTTTTCTACTCAGGTGATAATGAGGGTTGAACCTGATCACCAGGAGTGCTGCAAATTTTTGGTTCTATATAATCTGCATGACATTATCGTGCTGGGTTTCCCTTGGTTACAGTCTCATAATCCTGTTTTGGATTGGAAATCTGTGTCTGTAACCAGTTGGGGCTGCCAATGTGTTAATACCAACACTCCTGTTTTTTCTGCCTCCCCCCAAGCTCAGGATGTTCCTGACTTTTTGTTTGATTTTTCTGATGTGTTTATCGAAAGTAAATCTGCATCCTTACCTCCCCATAGGAGCTATGACTGCGCTATTGAATTAGTGCCGGGTAGTAAATTCCCTAAAGGTCGCCTTTTTAACTTGTCTGTACCTGAACATGACGCTATGCGGTCTTATATCAAGGAATCATTGGAGAAGGGTCATATCAGACCATCCTCTTCACCCTTAGGTGCCGGTTTTTTCTTTGTGGCCAAAAAGATGGTTCATTAAGGCCGTGTATTGATTATCGTCTCTTGAACAATATTACTGTGAAATATCAATACCCGTTACCCTTGATTTCTGACCTGTTTTCCAGGGTGAAAAACGCTACTTGGTTTACCAAGCTTGACCTCAGGGGGGCGTATAACCTTATTCGCATTAAGCACGGGGATGAATGGAAGACGGCATTCAATACCCCTGAAGGGCATTTTGAGTACCTAGTGATGCCCTTTGGGCTCACTAATGCCCCTTCCGTCTTCCAGTCCTTCATGAATGACATTTTCAGGGATTTTGTTGACAAATTTCTGATTGTTTATTTGGATGATATCTTGATTTTTTCTAATGACTAGGACTCTCATGTGAAACATGTTCGGACTGTGTTCCAGATTTTGAGGGATAATGCTCTGTATGTGAAGGGATCAAAGTGTCTTTTTGGCGTACAGAAGATCTCATTTCTGGGATTCATTTTGTCCCCATCTGTTATTGAAATGGACCCGGTCAAGGTTCAGGCCATCTGTGATTGGGTCCAACCTACTTCATTAAAGGCTCTTCAGAGATTTTTGGGTTTTGCCAATTTTTATCGTAAATTTATTGGTAATTTCTCGGTTATTGTTAAACCATTAACTGATTTGACCAGAAAGGGTTCTGATGTGGTGAATTGGCCTCCTGAGGCAGTCTCTGCATTTCAGGAACTTAAGCAGAGATTCACTTCTGCTCCTGTTCTACGGCAGCCTGATGTTTCTCTGCCATTTCAGGTGGAGGTTGATGCCTCTGAAATTGGGGCAGGTGCCGTTTTGTCCCAAAAAGATCCAGAGACCTCTAAAAGTAACCCTTGTGCCTTTTTCTCTCGAAAATTTTCTCCTACTGAACGTAATTATGACGTGGGTAATCGGGAGTTATTGGCCATGAAGTGGGCTTTTGAAGAGTGGAGACATTGGCTGGAGGGAGCCAAACATCAGGTGGTGGTCCTTACGGACCATAAGAATCTGGTCTATCTGGAATCTGCCAAGCGACTCAATCCTAGACAGGCCAGGTGGGCCTTGTTTTTCACACGTTTTAATTTTGTGGTTTCCTTTCTTCCTGGCACTAAGAATGTTAAGGCGGATGCCCTCTCGAGGAGTTTCCTTGCGGACTCTCCTGAGTTATCTGATCCTTCTGTTATTTTGAAAGAGGGTGTAGTTCTTTCCGCCATCTCGCCCAATTTGAGACTTGCTCTGGAGGGGTGTCAGGAGGATAGGCCGAGCGCTGCCCTGTTGGAAAATTGTTTGTCCCGGACCAATGGAAAAAGAGTGTGATGTCTGAGATTCATTGTTCCGCATTGGCTGGGCATCCCGGAATTTTTGGTACCAGAGACTTGGTTAGTCGGTCCTTTTGGTGGCCTACCTTGTCTCGCGATGTCAGGGAATTTGTGCAGTCCTGCGGGACTTGCTCTCGCTCCAAGCCTTGCTCTCGCTCTAGTGGTTTGTTGATGCCATTGCCTGTGCCCAAGAGACCATGGACCCATATCTCTATGGATTTCATTTCCGATCTTCCTGTTTCTCAGAGAATGACCACCATCTGGGTAATTTGTGATAGGTTTTCCAAAATGATACATCTTGTGCCATTACCTAAGTTGCCTTCCTCCTCTGAATTGGTGCCGTTGTTTCTTCAGCACGTGGTTCGTTTACACGGCATTCCTGAGAACATTGTGCCTGACAGAGGAGTCCAGTTTGTTTCCAGATTTTGGAGGACTTTTTGTTCTAAACTGGGTGTTCAATTGTCTTTCTCCTCGGCATTTCATCCTCAGACCAATGGTCAAACTGAGAGAACAAACCAGACATTAGAGACTTATCTAAGATGCTTTGTGTCTGCTGATCAGGATGACTGGGTCTCTTTTTTGCCTTTGGCTGAGTTTGCTCTTAATAATCGGGCTAGCTCTGCCACTTTGATGTCTCCGTTTTTCTGTAATTCTGGTTTTCACCCTCGATTTTCTTCAGGACAGACGGAAGCTTCTGTCTGTCCAGGTGTTGACTCTGTTGTTGAGCGTATGCAACAGATTTGGGACCAGGTAGTGGAGAGGTTGTCCCTCTCTCAGGAGAAGGCCCAGCGGTTTGCTAACCGGCATAGGACTGATGGTCCTCGGTTTAAAGTGGGGGACTTGGTCTGGTTGTCCTCAAAGAATATTCCTATGAGAGTAGCATCTCCTAAATTTAAGCCTAGGTTCATTGGACCTTATAAGATCATGGAGATTATTAATCCTGTTTCTTTTCGTTTGCTTCTTCCAGGGACATTTAAGATCCATAACGTGTTCCACAAGTCCTTGTTGAAGAGGTTTGTTGAGCCAGTGGTTCCTGCTACTGTGCCTCCTGACCCTGTTTTGGTTGAGGGCAATCTGGAGTATGTGGTTGAGAAAATATTGGATTCTTGTTTTTCTAGACGAAGACTCCAGTATTTGGTTAAATGGAGAGGTTATGGTCAGGAAGACAATTCTTGGGTGTTTGCTTCGGACATCCATGCTAGGAGACTTATCCGTGCGTATCATAGAACTCATCCTGACCGACCTGGTTGCTCAAATGAGGGTTCGGTGACCCCTCCTCAAGGGGGGGGTACTGTTGTGAATGGGTTTGAGATGAGTTCTGAGCAGAGGCTCCCTCTAGTGGTTACAAGCGGTACTAGTGAAGATTGTGAGGACTGGGAATCAGGTGTTACTGACTGGTCTTATATAAGGGAGTCATTTTCCCATCAGGGTTGCCAGTGATCAATTGTTCTGGTCTGAATCCTTCATTCCAGTTTCCCTTGTAGCCTGCTGTGTCGTGTCTGCATCTCCTGCTACCAGATAAGAATTTTTCTTCTTTTGTGTTGTTGCTATATTTTTGCATTTTGTCCTGCACTTCTTTGGGGCCTTCTGGGTCCCCTCCGGGGGCTTCTGCCTTCTCAGTTTAGTTCAGCCACTGAGTTTTGTTCTTTTGCTTTTTCCAGTTTTTTCAGTGGCTGCTGTTTTGATTTTGTTACACCAGAGAGCTAATTTAGGTGGTAGAGGTCGTGTGATCTCAGGTGATTTTGAAATTAGTAGAGTTGGTGTTTTTCAGGGTTTTCTGGGATTGCAGTAAGTACCCTTCCTGTCCTTTTCTATTTAGATAGTTTGGGCCCCAGCGTTTGCTCATTCTATTTTCTTTCTGTGTCAGTATTTCCTCTTGTCTAACCGCCATTACATGTTTGGGGGCTTTCTATTATCTTTGGGGTTCTGCTCCGGGGCAGATAGCTTTCCTATTTCTATCTTTAGGTGTAGTTAGTTTCTCAGGCTGTGACGAGGCGTCTAGGACCAATGTAGGAACGCTCCACGGCTGCCTCTAGTTGTGGTGGTTAGTCAGGGTACTGAAATCCCATAGATTCCAACTGCTCTGGTGTATTGCCTTTTTTACCTGCACTCCTCAGCTACCGAAACATAACACAAGGGTAACGGATATTGATATTTCACAGTGATATTGTTCAAGAGACGATAATCAATACATGGCCTTAATGAACCATCCTTTTTGGCCACAAAGAAAAAACCGGCACCCAAGGGTGAAGAGGATGGTCTGATATGACCCTTCTCCAATGACTCCTTGATATAAGACCGCATAGCGTCATGTTCAGGTACAGACAAGTTAAAAAGGCGACCTTTAGGGAATTTACTACCAGACACTAATTCAATAGCGCAGTCATAGCTCCTATGGGGGGCAAGGATGCAGATTTACTTTCGCTAAACACATCAGAAAAATCAGTCAAAAAGTCAGGCACATCTTGAGCCTGGGGAGAGGCAGAAAAAACAGGAGTGTTGTCATTAACACATTGGCAGCCCCAACTGGTTACAGACACAGATTTCCAATCCAAAACAGGATTATGAGACTGCAACCAAGGGAAACCTAGTACAATAATGTCATGCAGATTATACAGCACCAAAAATTTGCAACTCTCCTGATGATCAGGTTCAACCCTCATTATCACCTGAGTAGAGAACTGGGGTTTATTCTCAGCCAAAGGGGTAGAATCAATCCCCAGTAGGGGAATAGACTTCCGTAGGGGTATCAAGAGAAACTATCATGATCCTGTCAGCGCCAGCGAACTGCCACGGCTGAGCAGGGTGACTCACCCACACTGTGGAAGGGCCCGGGGTCAAATGCCGCAGGGGAGGCTCAGGCAGAGGGTACCTGAACAGTGTGGTGAGAGGGGACACTGAAGATAGTGTATCGACCCGCCACCACAATTGTGGATTACCAGGGCAATGGGGTACTCAGAGCCGAGCCCATGGAAGTCTATGGGGTTTGTCACAGGTAGCTGTGGCTCGGTCTGTGGCCCGGGCGGTCTGGCGTATGTTGGGGATATATTTACAGGGGATAGGTTTATATACAGTTCGTGACGCCACCTGTAGTCTTCTGGTAATTAGTACCAGCGCTGCTGTAGATCTCTGAGGGGATGGTGATGCAGCTAGATGTCGGGTCCCCTACAGGTGGGACTCTTCCCTCAGGTCTATGAAGTTAGTGAAGTCGGGTGCAGGTAAATAACACAGTCTCACACGGTCAGCGTCTTTCCATACCTTTACTTGTAAGATGTTCAGGCAGGTCCCAGGGAGGCTGATCCAAGGAGAGTGTATCTTGAGACAGCAGCTGGACAAGTTAGGGGCCTCCTTTACTTCCAATACAATGAGTACAACCAGCCTGAAGCGTAGTTCCCTCAATATCTCCAGCTAATCTATAGCTGTACCGCCCAGTCAGCTTTGTGTTAGGAGCCTTCCTGCGAGGGAGCTGAATTCTTATCTTATCGTGCACTGATTCAAAGTCTTCACTCCCCCTGACCCCAGTTACGTACTGACTATAAGGGGCTTGTTTGCCGCGACCTAAGGTCCGGTAAATTCCTGGTTTTCTTATCACTATGCTTGAAACAGTAGTGATCCTTCGGTCCCCAGTGACCGGTAGCAATGTGCAGGACTTCTTCAATCCGTAAGCACTATTCCAATAAACCACTGTGCCTTTCGCCTTGTCCTCGCTGGTAACATAAGCACTCACACTAGCCAAGGGTCGAGCAGTCACTTCTTTCTTTTCCTTCACTTCAAAGTTAGTTACAGATGCTCAGTTTTCAATAGGCAGGAGCACGTCTCTGAACCTTACACCGTCCTTTAGACAGGATACTGAAGACTTTCTGCACTAAACTTCTTCTTTCCTTCCAGTGTATGCTGATGAGGTACAGCTCTGACTAGGCTAAGGTGAATTAAAGCACCTATACTAGACTCCACTTTCCGAACTGATGATAGAGCAATCTGGACTGCTTCCTCCCTCCAGACGTCTTCTCTCTCTGAAGTCAGGAACTAAACTCCAGACGTCTTCTCTGTCCGAAGACAGGAACTAGACTCAATAAATCACTCTAACACATACGCCTTGACCACTCCCTCAAGAGTAAACTCCACTACCCTAAGGGTGTGTCTAGTATATGTTGAGTGAATGAATATTTAGCATTAAACTGCTGTCTCGCCACACACTCTCCAGGGTACTGCGTGTGCCTAACACCAGGGCTACACATTCCCCCATGGTAAAAGACAGCACTCCCGGGCTGTAAAATACAAAAGAGACAGTTTTGTTTATGCATGAAAACATTAAACAATTAACATTGGTTCGTCCCATCCGGGAGGTGAGGATATCTTGAACGTTGCAAACATTATAGAAATACAAAAAGTATTAAATAGCATTCAATAAATATACAATATACTTGTGAAGGACCCGCACCAAACCTTCAACGTAGGTCCTGGGTGGGCTGCAGGACATCCAAATGCAGACCTCACTCAGTGCCACACCACACGGGTTTTGTTTTCAGAGGTAGTTGTACTGGTTTATGTAAAACCAAGATAAGGCACCGAAGCGCAACTATGTACAAATAAGTTCTGGGTTGGCACAGTCCTCAACCTCTAAGTCCAATGTAAAACCAAAGACATAAATATAATATCACATTATTATACTAAAGTGCAAAACTTTTTCTGGTTACTATTTACCCAGCCGGGCATTCTACGGTTAGAAATATATATGCAAAACTTTATAAAACATTCTCAAACTTTTTACTTATGGTAGACCCGATATGGATCTCACCGATTCTTCTTTTCTATCTATTCATTTTCAAATAATACACTTTCCAATACATTTTCCACCCCGGGGGCTGGAACAATGCAATGGGCCCTAGATCCCAGGACTAGCAAATCATGCGCTGCGATTAGGGTCTGAGTCGCCACAGTTCTTGTGCGAACCTCTAGGGGCCAACAGGTACATTCTCCTCACGTGACACCGATTGCGTTTCAATCACAGTTAAGGATATGGACCGTGTCATAGATTGCGATTGAGACTGGGTCGCATGTTGCGATGAAGATATAACTTTCTTTTGCGATGAACTCTGGGTCGCTAGTTGCGATGAATTTGCAGGGGGCGATGCTGGGGCACGGCCGGTTACTGCTTGATCTAGAGACGGGGACGCTGCGGTAGTGGTGACGTTACCTGCGTCTGGGACGGGGTCACGGACGATGGCGACGTTAAGGGCATACCATCCCTTCATCCCCCAATGCCGTGTATATGTGACGATGTCTCCATTTACTAAGTCCCTCCCGGGATGGCCTTGCGGTAGGTGGGATTCTACATCACGCCTGCTGACAAAGACCCCTGGGTAGAGGCCCGGTTCACGGATAAAGCCCCAGCCCTTCCGGAGCTGGAACTCAGTCACACACCCCTGCCGCCGCGGTTCCCTCAGGGTACCTTTATCTCTCCGGACACTCTCTTTGTCCGCGATCAGCTCTGCATATTGTCGCTGACGGTTCCGCTGAGTTTCCCGCTCTTCCTCCTGCTGGCGTTTCTTCTTCTCCTCACGACTCTGCCATTCCTGTTCCCACTGGGCGGTATAGGCGACGTCATCCAGGCGCGCCATTTCGTCCCAGTCCACATCTGGTAGTGACGGACAGGACCCCTCCGGTGTCCCTGCCGGGGACCGATCATCTGCTGCGGCCTCTTGGCCGGGCGGGCGTTCCGGGATTGGCTGTACCTCCTCAACCTCCTTCGCTTCCACCGCTTCACCGGTGGGATCGGGATCGGTACTTTCGGGGGCAGCCTCCGGTTGCTCCTTCGCCTTGGGCAGCAGACTCTTCGGTATCTGGAATCGTGGGGGGTCGTTGAGGGGAGAGATCACCGTGTCCCACAGCCTCCGCTGCTCCAGGGTACGCCGGCGTCTCTCGATCTCTTCAAAGCCAGGTTGGTACTGGACCATCTTCTTCAGGCGTGCATTTTCTTCTTGAATCTCTAGCAACGCCTGCTGCAGGTGCAGGACCACGGATAACTCCGGTGCTGGTGGCAGCTTGGCTGGGGCACGGGGCCTGCCTCCCTCCGCTTCCCTGCTCGGCTGCACACGTCCTGCTTCCATGATGTTCCAGAAGATTCTTTCTTCTTTCTGCGGAGACATCCGGTCTCTTCCGTGGAGGTGGGGTTTGCGTCTCCTCCTCCTCGCAGGGAAGGTGAAGAGGAGGCGGACCTCCTTTGCTGTAGGGCAGGATCGCATATTGTAATAGCACTTTGAGAGGGCAGGCATTTTCTTCGCGCCACAGGGGGGTAGACGCCCACGAAGGTACGCCCACCTTCTTCTCCAGCGCCTGAGGGCGCGAATATGGCGACAAAAATGGCGATTTTGGCGCCAAAAGTGCAAACAGTCCTTTTTCACAAAAACAATTCCTTAGGCACACAGGGCTCGCAATTCCGCGAGTTTCGCATCCTGTTCGTGACGCCAAGTTGTATCGACCCGCCACCACAATTGTGGATTACCAGGGCAATGGGGTACTCAGAGCCGAGCCCATGGAAGTCTATGGGGTTTGTCACAGGTAGCTGTGGCTCGGTCTGTGGCCCGGGCGGTCTGGCGTATGTTGGGGATATATTTACAGGGGATAGGTTTATATACAGTTCGTGACGCCACCTGTAGTCTTCTGGTAATTAGTACCAGCGCTGCTGTAGATCTCTGAGGGGATGGTGATGCAGCTAGATGTCGGGTCCCCTACAGGTGGGACTCTTCCCTCAGGTCTATGAAGTTAGTGAAGTCGGGTGCAGGTAAATAACACAGTCTCACACGGTCAGCGTCTTTCCATACCTTTACTTGTAAGATGTTCAGGCAGGTCCCAGGGAGGCTGATCCAAGGAGAGTGTATCTTGAGACAGCAGCTGGACAAGTTAGGGGCCTCCTTTACTTCCAATACAATGAGTACAACCAGCCTGAAGCGTAGTTCCCTCAATATCTCCAGCTAATCTATAGCTGTACCGCCCAGTCAGCTTTGTGTTAGGAGCCTTCCTGCGAGGGAGCTGAATTCTTATCTTATCGTGCACTGATTCAAAGTCTTCACTCCCCCTGACCCCAGTTACGTACTGACTATAAGGGGCTTGTTTGCCGCGACCTAAGGTCCGGTAAATTCCTGGTTTTCTTATCACTATGCTTGAAACAGTAGTGATCCTTCGGTCCCCAGTGACCGGTAGCAATGTGCAGGACTTCTTCAATCCGTAAGCACTATTCCAATAAACCACTGTGCCTTTCGCCTTGTCCTCGCTGGTAACATAAGCACTCACACTAGCCAAGGGTCGAGCAGTCACTTCTTTCTTTTCCTTCACTTCAAAGTTAGTTACAGATGCTCAGTTTTCAATAGGCAGGAGCACGTCTCTGAACCTTACACCGTCCTTTAGACAGGATACTGAAGACTTTCTGCACTAAACTTCTTCTTTCCTTCCAGTGTATGCTGATGAGGTACAGCTCTGACTAGGCTAAGGTGAATTAAAGCACCTATACTAGACTCCACTTTCCGAACTGATGATAGAGCAATCTGGACTGCTTCCTCCCTCCAGACGTCTTCTCTCTCTGAAGTCAGGAACTAAACTCCAGACGTCTTCTCTGTCCGAAGACAGGAACTAGACTCAATAAATCACTCTAACACATACGCCTTGACCACTCCCTCAAGAGTAAACTCCACTACCCTAAGGGTGTGTCTAGTATATGTTGAGTGAATGAATATTTAGCATTAAACTGCTGTCTCGCCACACACTCTCCAGGGTACTGCGTGTGCCTAACACCAGGGCTACACAATAGCAGTAAGTAAAAGGACCTGCGATCATGTGACCACAGGGGGCGGGGCTTAGCGTCCTGCTGCTAGAGATGAATGCAGGACTTTACAGGGACCCTAGATTAGTAAAGAGGGAAACTCAGGTCAGACAGACGGGGTTCATACAGAGAGAGGACGGCGCCGTACAGAAGGGGCAAGCAGAGAATAGTCACAACATAAGCCAGGAGTCATACACGGAGATAGCAATGCAGTACAGGAGGGATAAGCAGAGAGTTGTCAGGACAAAGGCCAGGGGTCATACACAAGACAGCAACGCAGTACAGGAGGGGCAGGCAGAACTCATAATGGGAACAGAACCAAGTCAAAACCAAGCAAGCATAAAGTAGCACAAGCACAAAGTCACACACACTCGGCCAAGGGTCAAAGTATAAGCGACAGGGAATGGCTCCACAATGAGGCTATAAGAAGCCTCCCAGAATCCCAAAATGAGGCCGTCCAGATTAACCTCTGAACTACCAAATCCCACAAACAAAGCAGCTCATGACAGAAACCCACAGCGTTTAGCAAAATCAAAATCCATCAGGTTAATAGCTGCTCCAGAATCTACAAAATCCTGAGCAGAAAATGTGGACAGGGAGCAAATCAGGGTAACAGTCAACAGAAATTTAGTCTGAACACTACCCAAGACAACTGAGCGTGCAAAACGTCTTCCCCGCTTAGGGCAGACTGAAATAGCATGAGAGGCATCACCACAGTAGAAACATAACCCATTGCGTTTTTGAAACTCATAACGCTGTGCCCCAGAAGCCACTCTATCACACTGCATGGGTTCAGAAGCTGGTTCACAAGGCAACACCATTCCACACATACCTCTACGCTCACGCAAACGTCTGTCAATTTGAATCGCCAATGACATAGAATCATTGAGACCAGAGGGAGCAGGGAAACCCACCATAACATCTTTTACATTCTCTGACAGATCCTTCTGAAAAAGGGCTGCCAAAGCATCATCATTCCATTTGGTCAGAACTGCCCACTTTCGGAATTTCTGACAGTACAACTCAGCGTCCTCAAGCCCCTGATTTAATGCCAACAAGGTTTTTTCAGCTTGATCAGTGACATTAGGTTCATCGTACAATAACCCCAGAGCCAGAAAAAATGCATCAACTTTACTCAAAACAGGGTCCCCAGGTGTCAGGGAAAAAGCCCAATCCTGAGGATCGCCGCGCAACTTAGGGTATGTTTCCACGATCAGGAAACATTCCGGATTAGCTGCGTGTTTGACGCTGTGCGTTGGTGCAGCGTCAAACACGCAGCGTCCAGATGTTACAGCATAGTGGAGGGGATTTCAAGAAATCCCGTCTCCACTATGCATAAAAATACGCAGGCGGAAGACCTGCGTTTCCGGACATGCGGCGCGTCTTTTTAGACCGCAGCATGTCCTAGCGTCTTGCGGCGACGCTGCGTCGCCGCAACGGAAATAACACAGGGCTATGCAGCCCTGCGTTCTTTCCGGATGTGTTCCGGAGGTGTCCGGAGCACATCCGGAAAGAGCGCGCGTCAAAAAGGGGCGGGGCTTTGGGCGGTGCGGAATTTCCGCTCCGTCCAAAGCGCTGTGGTTCCGGACCGTGGAACCACAGCCTTACAGTTATTTTTGAAATTCAGAAATTTAGCTCGATCCCCCAAAAACAAATCTGGCATGGGGATCCTAGGTTCCACAACTGGCAACCCTGCAAGATAGGTAGCAATACTCCGAAGTTCAGTGGCAAGCTGATCCACATGGCCAGACAACTGTGCAAACTCCATTGAGAGAAAAAAAAATGCTCCTCAGCACCCAGAGAAAAAGAAGGAAAAAAATGCAACAAACAGAAAAAAAAAAAATCTCTGACAACTTTTTTCTTTCCACACTATTTTTCCCTTCTGTGAGTACCATATAATTTTCAGTTTGGCCGGTGATACTGTTATGTTTTGGTAGCTGAGGAGAGCAGGCAAAAAAGGCAATACACCAGAGAGGTTGGGATCTACTGGATTGCAGTACCCTGACTAACCACCACAACTAAAGGCAGCCGTGGAGCGTTCCTACGTTGGTCCTAGATGCCTCGTCACAGCCTGAGAGACTAACTACACCTAAAGATAGAAAGAGGAAAGCTATCTGCCCCGGAGCAGATCCCCAAACAACATAGGAAGCCCCCAAACATGTAATGGCGGTTAGACAAGAGGAAATACAGACACAGACAGAAAATAGTATGAGCAAACGCTGGGGCCCAATCTGCCTGGACAGAAAAGGATAGGAAGGATACTTACTGCAATCCAAAAAAAAACCTAAAAAATGCCAACGCTACTAATTGCAAAAACACCTGAGATCACACGACCTCTACCACCTAAATTAGTTCTCTGGTGTAACAAAACTAAGCCGCAGCCACAGAAAAAACTGGAAAAGGCAAATGAACAAACAGCAGTGGCTCCAGAGGAACGGAGAGGCGCCCAAGCCCCCCGAGGAGGGGAACCTGGCCAACCTCACAGAAATGCAGAGAAAATTGCAAATGGCAAGCACAAAAACAAAAAACAGAAAATATCTTATCTGAGAGCAGCAGAAGAGGCAAGACTCAGCAAGCTTCCAAGTGAACCAGGAAACAACGTTGAGACAAGAACAATTGATCACCGGCAACCATGATGGGGGGAAACCTCTCTTATATCCAGCCAGTCCGTGATTCCTGATTGCCAATCCTCATTGAATGGTTCAGTACCGTTTGTAACCACCAGAGGGAGCTTCTGCTCAGAATTCATTTCTAAAACATTCATAACAATGACTTAGCAATACAGGATACCAAGGAATACACCAAGTTAAAGGCTGAAATCTTGACACGCCTGGGAGTAACTATGTCTGTTAGAGCCTAACAAGTGCATCACTGGATGTACACTGGCGGCAAACCCCATCACTTGCAGATGTTTGACTTGTTACATCTAGTCCAAAAGTGGTTGCAGCCAGAGTCTTCCACTCCTGCCCAGATGGGTCAAGCTTGTGGTTATGGATCCACTCTCTTTCCAGGCTAATACAGACCTGAGTTGCCCAGGGCGTCCCTTGGAACGCGCACAACCTGGTTGGTCTAGTAGAGAAGTACCAGGTTGTTGAGAAGTCCCTAGGGGAAACCATATAGCATCACTTTCCCATACTGGAGTACGCAAAGGGGGCGGGCTAACCATGCAGGGGTCTAGAGCCACAAAAGGGGCATCCCAATCCCTCTGAGAGGCCCCAAAGGCTGTTGTTAAATACGTGGTCTGTTTGCGATGTCACAATCCTGGACACGTAGCCACCCAGTGTCATATGTCCCCTGAACCAATGGACTGCAGCCTAGGCTGGCGTTGTTCCTATTATGCCTATCCGTCCTGTAGCATGGACTGTCAACTTGGCGAGGGGCTCCAGGTGTGTGCTGTGTCAATTAATGTGGTAATGGTACTGTTGGGTCTGGTGACCCTGCTCAGTGCTGCACTTCCCCAACAGTTGATCCCTGCCATATCCGTCGGCATTTGTTGTATACACGGAGATGCCATAGACTACCCTGTGGTCAGAGTAACCGTGGGAACAGACTGTGGTGCCCAGTCCCGTGAGGTCGGACTTGATACAGCCCATCATATTGGGGCAGAATGTTAACTTGTTTTGTTGTTTTTGTCAAAAAGGGATCCTACCAAGAGTCTTTGATCCCTCGGGAAGAAACTCCATCGAACTCAAAGATGGACGAGTTTCACCTGTGTGTCCTTGCCGGGGAGGATGATGAGACTGTGACTGAGGAGCCTAACCTCCCTGAGTTAGACGTGTCCAGAGAGAACTTTGGGACTGCTCAAATTAGGGGCCTTACCTTAAAGGAGGCGTTTAACAATGTTACCGTCTATAATGGGGTGGCTCAAGAGCTGGGGGCAGACTCCTGGTTCCCACAGGTTGAGGTTAATGGGGAGTTATTGTATAGGGTGTCCAAACTGAGGGTAGGTGAGATAGTGGAGCAGCAGTTGGTTCCAGGACCCTACCGGCAGAGAGTTTAGACATGGCCCAATCGCATGTTTTGGGGGGACATCTATGTGTAGAGAAAACTGAGGAGAGGATAGTGAGGAGGTTCTATTGGCCCAGATGTTACCAGGAGATCCTAAATTATTGTAAGTCCTGCCACACCAGCCAGATAACCACTCCCTAAGTCTCCTAGACCCATTACCTGTAATAGAGGACCCATTTGAGAGAATTGCCATGGACCTAGTAGGTCTTTTAGTTAAGTATGCACTGAGCCATCAATACATCCTAGTGGCCATGGACTATATGACCCAGTAGCCAGAAGCAGTACTACTAAGGAACTCTTCTGCCAAGAGTATCACCTGGGAATTTGTCCATATTTTTCCTAGGATGTGCATGCCCTTCATGAGCAGGGTGATGGAGGAGCAGTGTAAGGTCCTCCAGATTGCCCTGCTACAAACCTCAGTCTACCATCCACAGACAGACGGCCTAGCAAAGCGTTTCAATAAGACCTTAAAGGCTATGCTCTAGAAGTTCATTGAGAAGGACAATCGAGACTGGGACTATCTGCTTCGATTTCTGATCTTCTTTGTCAGAGAAGTTCTTCAAGCCTCCATTGGCTTCTCTCCGTTTGAGCTCCTGTATGGTCGACATCCGAGACGGCTCCAAGACATCGCCAAGCAAATCGAGGAAGACAAGGTCATGTCTCACTAGAGCATCATAAAACACGTCGCCCAGTTGCAGGCAAGAATGGCAAAAGTGATGCCTATAGTGACAGCAAGGGTTTATAACTGATCACTGAGGCAGTTTCTGCCTAATGACTGCTTGCTGGTGCTTATCCCCATGATCGAGAGCAAGATCCTAGTGACAAGGCCCATACGAAATCGTGGTAAAGCTGGGAGACGTTAATTACAAGCCAACCAGCCAGGACCAAGGAAACCTCACCAAGTATACCACATAAAACCATGGCAAGATCGGGAATCTCTGGAAGTTCCTTGCCTGGGACCTTATCCCAAAGCCAAAGTGGAGTATGTAATGAGTGCAGAGACTATCGCCGGCCCAGAAGCAACAGTGTCGGGAACTGCTGAACTGTGACCTGTTCTCAGAGTTACCAGGGCATACACTGGTGGTGGAGCACGATGTTTTGACAGAGCCGCATATTATTATTATTATACATTTTTATAGCGCCATTTATAGGACCCTGCCCGCGAGGGCTCACAGTCTACAGGGGATGAGTGAGGATATACTAGGAGATGTTCTTGTGGCGGTTCAGCAGACTGAGGATCACTGCAGGTTGTACGCTTGTCGGAAGAGGTGGGTCTTCAGGTTCCTTTTGAAGGTTTCCGTGGTAGGCGAAAGCCTGGTGTGTTGGGGTAGAGAGTTCCAGAGTATAGGGGAAGCATGGGAGAAGTCTTGTATGTGGTTGTGGGAAGAAGAGATAAGAGGGGAGTAGAGAAGGAGATCCTAAGAGGATCGAAGGTTGCGTGTAGGTAAGTACCTGGAGACCATGTCACAGATGTATATAGGAGACAGGTTGTGGATTGCTTTGAATGTTATAGTTAGGGTTTTGAACTGGAGCCTCTGGACAATAGGAAGCCAGTGAAGGGCTTGTGTTCTGCCTTCTTCCACATATGACTGTGTGGCTTCCAGCATACGGCTAAACCCATCATCCACTCCCAGTAAAAGACTGTGTGGGTGTTTAAGTCTATATTTATTGAGATGATGTGAACAACAATGGTAGATGATATAGTGGAGGAAATTGGTGAACACAATGGTGGATGAGGTCAGCTAAAAACTATAAGAGAAAAGACAGTATAATATGTCAATACTGGCAGATAACAGCAACAGCAGTAATACAGATGCTATTACATCAGTAGCAGGCATTATCTAAACAACTTAAGCTGCCAGCATTACATTCACTCAACAGGAATGAATTCCATGCAGTGCAAAGACATTACAACAAGCTGAAATACATTGCACATATCACGGGCTGAATTATGGCTAACTAACACAGATACGTAGCACTACACATAACTATGCTAAATGCTCACCAGAATCCGCTTGACAGAAGCAATGATTTACAGAGAGCAAGACACACGTGAATCTCTTCATAAAGCCCGGGTGTAATGTATGTGGTACAGTTCATATAGCGTCTTGTGCTTGGGTGCGATGAAAATACTTGAGACACAGGTTGATAAAGAAAGTCTTGTATTGCTTCATACAAATTGGCAAAAATAAACACACAGGTTGCAAACACAGAAGCAGGAGACACAGCAGGCCAGAGTAATCTAAGCTCAGCAATAACTCTCCACAACAGATTCAGATCTTCTTCTCTGTTACCGCAAGTCCATGCAAACGTGAGGCTCTCAAGAGCAGAGTTCAGAGTCCACAAGTGCTTCAGAGTTCCTCAGTAGGAATGGCTGGAGTACAAGGTCCAAGGCTTCAGGAGTCAGAACACAGGTTCACTGCAGGCTAGATTCTGAAGCACTGATTGCTCAGCTGTGGCTGTTTAAGAAGCAAACGGAGAGAATCAGGGCGGGAACATGCAAGCTGGAAAACTCCATTTTGACTGAGGGCAAGATAGCTGCAGCAAAACAGAAAGCAAAATGGCCGACGAACAAACTGAGTTTCAGAAACAGATACACAGAACCTTACATTACTCCCCCCTTAGGGACAACCTCCGGATGACCTCAGACCAGGCTTGTGTGGGTACCTCTGATGAAACTGACGGAGCAAGCGAGGAGCATTAACGTTATTGACTGGCTCCCATGAGTTGTCCTCCACTGGGTAGCCCTGCCATTTAATCAGATATTGTAACTGATTTCTATACAACCTGGAATCTAAAATCCTTTCCACCACAAATTCTTCCTGACCATCGACTAGCACTGGGTCAGGGCAAGGAGAAGAACGTCCAGGAAACGTATTGGGTGTCGCAGCCTTTAGTAGGGATACATGAAAGACAGGGTGGATTCTCATAGTTCTGGGCAATTGAAGACGACAAGCAACGGCACTTATAATCTTACTGATTTTATAGGGTCCAATGTACTTATGTCCCAACTTAGACGATGGAATCCTTAACTTAAGATTTCTGGTTGACAGCCAGACCAGGTCTCCTACCTTAAAAGCTGGTGCAGGTTTACGAAATTTATCTGCTGCCTTCTTGTACCTTTCCTGAGCCGATTCCAGATTCTCCTTTAGAAGATCCATATTCTTCTGTAAAGTCGTGACTCTTTCAGCCACTGCTGGCAAAGGCGTCTCTATGGGAAATCGTGGTAGAATGTTAGGATGATAACCTAGATTAGAGTAAAAAGGAGACTGTTTAGTGGAGGCACTCTGAGAGTTGTTGTAAGAGAACTCAGCCAATGGAAGTAGATCCACCCAATCATCCTGTAGGTGGCAGATAAAGCAGCGGAGATACTGCTCCAGGGTTTGATTGGTTCGTTCGGTTTGTCCATTAGTCTGGGGATGAAAAGCAGAAGAAAGGTTTACTTTAATGTCCAATGCTGCACAGAAATTTTGCCAAAACCTAGAAGTGAATTGCACCCCTCGATCCGAAATAACCTCATCCGGTACTCCATGTAAACGAAACACATCTTTAATCATCAAATCTGATGTCTGTTTTGCAGTGGGTAAGCCGACACAAGGGATAAAATGAGCTGCCTTTGTTAAACGGTCAACCACCACTAGAATAGTGTTCTTCCCTTGAGAGGTTGGTAATTCCACAATGAAGTCCATAGAAATGGATCCCCACGGGCGGGACGGGGTGGGAAGAGGCTGTAACAGACCAGTTGGTGAAGAGCGAGGTGTTTTGCATCTTGCACAAACCTCACACGAAGTGACATAGTCCAAAACATCCTTCCTACAAGTGGGCCACCAAAAGAAACGAGAAAGAAATTCCTGTGTCTTTAGAATTCCTCTATGCCCGGCTATTTTGGAATCGTGAATGAGTTGCAATACTCTCAATCTGACTGTTTCAGGTATATACAGACGTTGTCCCAGAATCCACACACCATTCTTAAAGACAAGACTTACGTCCCTTGGGGGTTGAGCCAAAAAAGAATCCGCATGGTATGCTTCCTTGATGTCTTTAATTAGGTCTTGATGATGAATCACTCCTAGGAATCTAGAGTCAGGAAGAATAGTCTTAGGAGGAGTAATTGGACGTGTCTCTGCTGAGTAAATCCTAGAGAGTGCATCAGCCTTTCCATTGCGCGATCCTGGTCTATAAGAAATAATAAAATTAAATTGGTTTAAGAAAAGATTCCAGCGAGCCTGGCGAGGAGTCAGGCACTTAGCCGACCTGATAAACTCAAGATTACGATGGTCTGTCAGAACGACTATTTGCTGTGCAGCTCCTTGAAGAAGGTGTCTCCATTCTTTGAAGGCGGCAATAATGGCCAACAACTCTCTATTGCCCACATCGTAGTTCTTCTCAGCCGAAGACAACTGCTGGGAAAAGAAGGCACAGGGATGCAAGACATTCTTCTCACCTGTTCTCTGAGAGAGTATAGCTCCCACGGCACAGTCTGAAGCATCCACCTCTATTATGAAGGCAAGCTCTGGGTTGGGATGTACTAGGATAGGCGCAGTGGTAAATTTATCTTTTAGACGGGAAAATGCTTCCTGGGCTTGGGGAGTCCAGGAGAACTTAGACTCTTTCCGGGTAAGTTGGGTGATAGGTGACACTACCTCAGAGAAATTTCTAATGAAACGTCTATAGAAGTTTGCAAACCCGATGAAGCGCTGTACCTCCTTCACATTTCTAGGACTTGGCCAATCATTGATGGCTTGGGTTTTACTTCCATCCATACTAATTCCTTGTGTAGACAGTACATACCCCAGAAATTGAATTTCGGTCTTATGGAATTCACACTTTTCAAGCTTGATGTAAAGATGATTTTGTCTTAGACGTTCCAAGACCATTCTCACATGTCCATGATGTTCCTCTGTGAAGTTAGAAAAAATTAAAATATCATCCAAATAAATTACCACGAATGTATCTAGGAGATCCCTGAAGATGTCATTCACCAAGTGTTGGAAAGTGGCTGGGGCGGTACTCAGACCAAAAGGCATAACCAGATATTCAAAGTGTCCATAGCGTGACCTGAATGCAGTCTTCCATTCATCCCCAGGTCTAATACGGACTAAGTTATAGGCCCCACGAAGATCTAGTTTAGAAAAAATTTTGGCATGTCGCACTCTCTCCAATAACTCAGGGATTAAAGGCAATGGATAACGGTTTCTAATAGTAACCTTATTGAGTTCCCTATAGTCTACGCATGGTCTCAGGGATCCATCTTTCTTCTTTACAAAGAATATGGGTGCCCCTGCAGGAGATGAAGAGGGGCGTATGAAGCCCTTGGCTAGATTTTCGTCTATGTACTCTTTTAAAGCCTTCAGCTCGGGCCCCGCCAGGGGGTAGATCTTACCAAAAGGTATCTCTGCTCCAGGCAATAATTCAATTGGACAATCATATGGACGGTGAGGAGGAAGCTGGTCAGCGTTCTTCTTGTCACATAAATCCACATAGTCCTGGTATACAGCTGGTAGTTCAGGGACTGACATGGTTCCTTTAGGAACAGAGCAAGCTGAAATTTTTGGACTCATCTGTTTCTCTGGAAAGTGTAATTCCTTGGTCTCCCAGTTAATGGTAGGATTCTGAGCCTGCAGCCATGGTAGCCCTAGAATAATGGGAAAGTGAGGAGAAGAGATAAGCATAAAGGACAGTTTCTCTTGATGATCTTTACCCATAAGAACCTTTAAAGGCTCTGTTTCCTGATCCACTGGTCCAGAGGTCAGCAGGGAGCCATCCACAGTTTCCATCTGTACTGGAGTAGCCTTCTTCACTGAACGTATTCCCTGTTTTAGAGCAAAGGAGACATCCATAAAATTTCCACTTGCACCTGAGTCGATCATAGCAGAGCTAGACACCCAGGCTGAGTCAACCCAGAGTTTGATGGAAAGAAAACAGTGAGAATTGTTTTTCTTACAACTCAGCTGGGACACCGCTGAGGAAACTTGAAAGATGGCAGCATTTACACAGTCAACGTCCTCAGAGGTAACGGAGTTTAAGTCCGAGAAATCAAGATCTGTTGCTGCAGCTCTCTCTGGAGCCTGAGGCTCGGACCTGACAGATCCCCTCTCGCAACACTCACAATGAATGAGTGCTGCAGTAGTCTTGCGAGAACGGTTGGGACAGTTAATAATAAAGTGCCCTGACTTACCACAATAAAACATAGATTCTCCTTAAAACGATGTTCCTTGCGTGCATCACTAACCCGTTGTAGTAAAGAGTCTACCTGCATGGGTTCAGGTTCAGGTTCCCGTGTAATCCTATTCAAAGGTTCCTTAGCTGGAGAGGAAGGTAGGAAAAGGTTAGTACGATTGCTTTCGAACCATCTCTCTTGCCTGCGTTCAGTTAAACGAGTATCAATACGGATGCAGTAGTTAATAAAGTCACCTAACGCAGTGGGAGGGTCGGCACGAGCAAGTTCATCCTTAATCAGTGGGGATAACCCCTTTCGAAAAATAGATTTTTTGGCGGAATTGTCCCAGGTGGTATCAAGGGCCCATCTCCTGAAATCCAAGGCATATTCAGCTACCGAGTGCTTACCTTGGCGCAAAGCTAACATGGCTGCTTCAGCTGTTGCACCTCGATTGGGGTCATCAAACACCTGCCCCATGGCTGAAATAAAATCATCAAGGTGATTCAAACAATCATCCTCAGTCTCAATCAGAGGGTTTGCCCATATCAAAGCCTTGTTGGTAAGCAACATAATCATAGTAAGCACCTTAGATCGTTCAGTAGGAAATTGTGAAGCATGTGCAGAAAAAAAAAGATTGCATTGATTAACAAATCCCCTGAATTTTTCACGTTCACCACCAAAACGAAAAGGGGGCAACTTGGGAATCCCAGAACTCGGGGCCACGGCAGGAGCCTGGACTCGCCCCTCCAGAACCTCAATCCTGGCTCGCAAATCCTGGGTAGTCTGTCCAACCACTTGCAAATTGTGATTATTTAGGTCCTGAAGATTTGTAAAACGGGTCTTTATATTCTGCAAATCTGCAAGGATATTATCAGTCACTCCGCAAAGTTCCTTTATGCGGGCCTCCATTTTCCAGATCTTTTAAGACAGGATACTGGAAGAAGAGGAGAGAAAAAAAAAACAATAGTGTTCACCTGTGGCAACACTGAAGAAAGAAAAAACTTTAAGGGAACTGCTCACCTGGAATGGTTGTGAGAAGTCACAACCACTATCATCACAGAAAGCTTTCAACCAGACATCTGATATCCAGAGTTTCAGCAGACAAAAAGAGAAGAGAAAAAAAAAAAACAATAGTGTTTACCTGTGATAACACTGCAGAAAAAAAAACTTAAGGGAATTGCTCACCTGGAATGGTTGTGAGAAGTCACAACCACTGTCATCACAGAAAGTACAACCGGACATCCGATATCCACAGTACAGCAGACAAGCCTTTCCAGACCCAGCAGACACTAACGTTTGGCTTCAGAATCTTGTAATGTATGTGGTACAGTTCATATAGCGTCTTGTGCTTGGGTGCGATGAAAATACTTGAGACACAGGTTGATAAAGAAAGTCTTGTATTGCTTCATACAAATTGGCAAAAATAAACACACAGGTTGCAAACACAGAAGCAGGAGACACAGCAGGCCAGAGTAATCTAAGCTCAGCAATAACTCTCCACAACAGATTCAGATCTTCTTCTCTGTTACCGCAAGTCCATGCAAACGTGAGGCTCTCAAGAGCAGAGTTCAGAGTCCACAAGTGCTTCAGAGTTCCTCAGTAGGAATGGCTGGAGTACAAGGTCCAAGGCTTCAGGAGTCAGAACACAGGTTCACTGCAGGCTAGATTCTGAAGCACTGATTGCTCAGCTGTGGCTGTTTAAGAAGCAAACGGAGAGAATCAGGGCGGGAACATGCAAGCTGGAAAACTCCATTTTGACTGAGGGCAAGATAGCTGCAGCAAAACAGAAAGCAAAATGGCCGACGAACAAACTGAGTTTCAGAAACAGATACACAGAACCTTACACCGGGAGAATATGTCTGCGTGACTAGTTTTCCCCGGGAAACTAAGGGAGTGGTTCTTAACCAAAACACATTGCTCCATTAAAGGGAATCTGTCACCCCATTTTTGCCCTATGAGATAGGGCCACCGCCATCAGGGGCTTATCTACAGCATTCTGTAATGCTGTAGATAAGCCCCCGATGTCACCTGAAAGTGAAGAAAAACGAGTTATATTATACTCACCCAGGGGCATTCCGCTGTCCGGTCGGGTCCGGAGGGAGTCACGGTCCAGTTCGGCGCCTCCCATCTTGTAGCGAAGCCGGCCTCTTCTTTCCGTCCTGTCGCGGCTGCTGCGCAGGTGCACTGCTCTGCCCTGGTGAGGGCAGAGCAGAGTACTACAGTGCGCAGGCGATGGACCTCTCTGACCTTTCCCGGCGCCTGTGCACTGCAGTACTCTGCTCTGCCCTCACCAGGGCAGAGCAGTGTGCCTGCGCAGGAGCCGCGGCGGAACGAAAAGAACAGGCCGGCTTCACTACAAGATGGGAGGCCCCGGACCGGACCATGACACCCATCGGCGGCAGATTCAAAAAATGTTTCATTCATTCTCTAAAAGTACATTTTGATCACTGTGATAAACTATCACAGTGATCAAAATAAAGAAAACAGTACATAAACCCCCCCCTTTATCACCCACTTAGTTAGAGACATATAATAAAATAAATAAATTGTATTTATTTTTATTTTTCCATTAGGGTTAGGGTTATAATTAGGGTTAGTTTTGGAATTAGGGTTAGGGTTAGGCTGGGTTCAAACTGCATTATGGCAGTCCGTTAGACGGACTGCGTTACACAGCGGTATAACGCAGTGTAATGCAGTCCGTTAACGCTGCCATTCACCCCCATTTGAGGGTGCATCGTGACGCATGCCGTAAAGCGGCATGCGTTCGCGACGTGCCGTCATTCAGTGATGGAGACTCGGACGCTGCCTGCAGCATCTGGGCTCCGTCGCCGCTAACGCAGATGAATCATCTGCTGATTCCTCTGTGCTAGCGGGTATAGCATAACGCGATCGCGTTATGCTATACCGTTACCAGCCCGTCAACGCTATGTGTTGAACGGGCTGGTAAAACGCAATATGACCCCAGCCTTAGGGTTAGGGTTATAATTAGGGTTAGGGTTGGAATTAGGGTTAGGGTTACAATTAGGGTTAGGGTTACAATTAGGGTTGGAATTAGGGTAAGGATTAGGGTTAGGGTTGGGATTAGGGTTAGGGGTGTGTTGGGGTTAGGGTTGGAGCTACAATTGAGAGGTTTCCACTATTTAGGCACATCAGGAGGTCTCCAAACACGATGTGGCGTTCAAAAAGTCAAATGGCGCTCAATCCCTTTCGAGCCCTGCCGTGCGCCCAAACAGTGGTTTACCCCAACATATGGGGTATCAGCGTACTCAGGACAAATTGCACACCAATTTTGGGGTTCTAATATCTCCTGTTACCCTTGGGAAAATAAAAAATAGCTGGCTAAAAAAATAATTTTTGAGGAAACAAATGATTTTTTATTTTCACGGCTCTGCGTTTATAAATTTCTGTGAAGCACTTGGGGGTTCAAAGTGCTCACCACACATCTAGTGTCATGGGTGTATCGCCACAAGGATCGTCGCGATTACACACTCTGACTTCTCACAGCTGAGTTGCTGTTTCTTTGTGTTTGGTAATGAGGGAGTTAATTTTACCTAGCTCTTTGCTAAGACTAGGTCCAGCCTCGCCCGGCTGCTTTTGATTATGTTCTAATTAGATTCCTTCATATACCTGCCAGTCTGCTTGTTAGATGCCGGTGAAAGCCTTTATGTAGTCTAGCAGACTGGATCGGTTCTGAGAATACTTAAGCTAAGAGCTCCTTAGTTGTTTTTACTCTTATAGCTTATAGTTTATCTCTGAGACCTTAGGTGTTCCTACTGTGTGTGAGTGTTGTATGTAAGACTTTATTTACTTTATTTCTTGTCTTTCTTGTATGTCTTTCTGTTCATTAACCGTTACCTGTTCATTCCCTTTGGTGGTAATCAGGGTCCTTCTTAGGACTAGATTACAGTTGGCAGGGATTGATAGGAGACAGGGTTTACGCTGGTGGCCTGGACCTCTGTACCTTTAACAGTACCTCCAGGTAGAGGGATTAGTTAGGACCCCAGTTTAGGGTCAGCATAGACCCCGGTCACCCTCTAGCCGGAGACAGCGTATAACGGATTCCGTATTGACCCACTGGACTTTCTGTCAGGTAATTCTATGTTATCATATATCTATGCGCATGTTATATTGTATGTTGCCCTTTTGATATAGATTACTGTCATCACATATATATATATCTGCTATACAGCGTGACATTTTCACCGGCCATACTAAAGATTCTCTCCAGCTGTCATGGATCCAGTAGCCCAGCTGGCCCGGCAGTTGCAGGGGTTGTCCATGGAGTTTGCAGACATTAAGTCCAAGGTTTTGTTCCCCCCGGAGCAAACCAGATCTGAACCTAAGGTTGCTCTCCCGGACAGGTTCACTGGTGGGCGGGACAAATTTTTTACTTTCCGGGAGGCATGTAAATTGTACTTTCGGCTGCGGCCTCGGTCATCTGGGAGTGAAGAGCAGAGGGTGGGAATTGTTATCTCGCTCTTACAAGGGGACCCTCAATCTTGGGCGTTCTCTATTCCTCCAGGCTCCCCAGATCTCCAGTCAGTGGATCGATTTTTTACTGCCCTGGGTCTGGTATATGATGATCCGGATCGAGTTTCCCTTGCTGAAACAAAGTTACGTAAAATACGGCAAGGAAATCGTCCAGCGGAGGAATATTCTTCTGAGTTCCGTAGATGGGCAACAGATACTCAGTGGAATGACCCAGCTCTTAGGAGCCAGTTTTGTCAAGGGTTGTCTGACAAATTAAAAGATGTGTTGGCTCAGTATGATTCTCCTCCATCACTGGAGGCTGCTATGGCCCTCGCTATTCGCATGGATAGACGAATTCGGGGAAGACGCGAGGTAACTCCGCCTCCCGTGATGACTCCACCTACTACTAAAGTCCCTTATACTGAGGTTTCCCTGGTCTGTTCTGAGGAACCCATGCAGTTGGGAGGGACATCTTTTTGTAGGAGGGAATTGGCGGTGCACCGCAAGACTAGAAGGTGTTTCTTTTGCGGGAGAGAGGGACATTTTGTTGGGGGGTGTCCATCCCGGGCCTCTTTGAGCAAAGGAGTTAACCTGGGAGTGTGTATTTCGTCCCCAAATCCCTCTCAGTTTCTCGTGCCTGCGGAGGTGGTGATTGGTACTAGAACTGAGAGGATTTCTGTTTTTCTTGATAGTGGGTCCGGGGCTAATCTGGTGGACGCTCGGTTTGCCCAGGTGCATGATATGCAACTGAGTGTATTGGCCAAACCGGTCCCTATAGTCTCTATTGATTCTAGACCTCTCGGTCAAGGTAGCTTGGTACATGCTGTTCATAACATAGATCTTCGAGTAGGGGCAAGACATAAAGAGCAATTGTCTTGTTATGTGTTGGAGGGTCTACCTACTCCTATTGTGTTGGGACTTCCTTGGTTGGCTAAACATAACCCAGTGATTGATTGGCAATCCGGAAAGATAAGCCAGTGGGGTGAATTTTGCAGGAATAACTGCATGAGCACGGTCATCGGTGCGGTTGTGCCTAGGACTTTGTCTCCTTTTCTGGAGGACTTTGGGGAGATGTTCTCAGAGGAGGGGTGTAAAGAGTTACCTCCTCATCGTGCATATGACTGCTCAATAAAGTTGCTTCCTGATGCCTTATCTCGTACTTTCCCAGGGCCGGGAAGACGGATGATCCGGTTCCTATTCCTCAGGAGGGAGTTGTAGTGTCAGCTGTATGCTCTGAGCTTGAGGGAGAGGTATTGGGGGCTCAGGGGGACGCCCGGTGGGACTTCCAGGGAGACTGATAGTTCCAGATCGGTTAAGACTGAACCGTTACAAACGGATGGCTGATAGGGGGAGAGTTTCTGGTCTAGATCTGAAGGTGAACGATCTAGTTTGGTTGTCTACCAGGAATATAAAACTTAAAGTTTCCTCCTGGAGGTTGGGTCCCAGATTCATCGGGCCGTACAGGATCAGTTCCATAATTAATCCTGTGGCATTTCGTCTGGACCTCCCTCCTACGTTTAAAATTCATAATGTGTTTCACAAGTCATTACTTAAAAAGTATGTGGCACCAGTCATACCGTCACCTCTACCTCCGCCTTCAGTGGTGGTCAATGATAACGTGGAATTTCATGGGTCGAAAATCATTGACTCACGTCTCAGTCGCCGATCCCTTCAGTACTTGGTTCATTGGAGGGGGTATGGTCCTGTGGAGAGGACGTGGGTCCCTGCGTCTGATGTTAACGCAGATCGATTGGTTCGGACCTTTCACACAACTCACCCAGGCAGACCTGGCCCTGAGGGTCCGGAGTCCCCTCGTAGAGGGGGGGTACTGTCATGGGTGTATCGCCACAAGGATCGTCGCGATTACACACTCTGACTTCTCACAGCTTAGTTGCTGTTTCTTTGTGTTTGGTAATGAGGGAGTTAATTTTACCTAGCTCTTTGCTAAGACTAGGTCCAGCCTCGCCCGGCTGCTTTTGATTATGTTCTAATTAGATTCCTTCATATACCTGCCAGTCTGCTTGTTAGATGCCGGTGAAAGCCTTTATGTAGTCTAGCAGACTGGATCGGTTCTGAGAATACTTAAGCTAAGAGCTCCTTAGTTGTTTTTACTCTTATAGCTTATAGTTTATCTCTGAGACCTTAGGTGTTCCTACTGTGTGTGAGTGTTGTATGTAAGACTTTATTTACTTTATTTCTTGTCTTTCTTGTATGTCTTTCTGTTCATTAACCGTTACCTGTTCATTCCCTTTGGTGGTAATCAGGGTCCTTCTTAGGACTAGATTACAGTTGGCAGGGATTGATAGGAGACAGGGTTTACGCTGGTGGCCTGGACCTCTGTACCTTTAACAGTACCTCCAGGTAGAGGGATTAGTTAGGACCCCAGTTTAGGGTCAGCATAGACCCCGGTCACCCTCTAGCCGGAGACAGCGTATAACGGATTCCGTATTGACCCACTGGACTTTCTGTCAGGTAATTCTATGTTATCATATATCTATGCGCATGTTATATTGTATGTTGCCCTTTTGATATAGATTACTGTCATCACATATATATATATCTGCTATACAGCGTGACATCTAGACAAGCTCCTTGGGGAGTCTAGTTTCCAAAATGGTGACACTTACAGGGGGTTTCTACTGTTTAGGCACATCAAGGGCTCTGCAAACACAACATGACGCCTGCAGAACATTCCATCAAAGTCTGAATTACAAAATGGCGCTCCTTCCCTTCCAAGCTCTCCCATGCACCCAAACAGTGGTTCCAACCCAGATATGGGGTATCAGCGTACTCAGGAAAAATTGCACAACAACTTTTGGGGTCCAATTTCTCCTGTTACCCTTGGGAAAATAAAAAAATAGCGGGCTAAAGAATCATTTTTGAGGAAAAAAATGATTTTTTATTTTCACGGCTCTACATTATAAACTTCTGTGAAGCACTTGGAGGTTCAAAGTGCTCACCACACATCTAGATAAGTTCCTTAAGGGGTCTAGTTTTCAAAATGGGGTCACTTGTTGGGGGTTTCCACTGTTTAGGCACATCAGGGGCTCTCTAAGGCTGGTTTCACACATCCGGCGGGCGCCTTGCGGCGCCCCCGGCATTTCGCCGCAGCGCCGCAACTGAAAATCTGATGCGCCGCATGCGGCTTTTTTCGCATTGACATGCATTAGCGGCGGATGGCGCCGCATGTCAATGCGTTGCATGCGGTTTTGTCCGGATGCGGCGCAAATGTACATTGCGGCGTCCGGAAAAAAACGCTGCATGTAACGTTTTTTGTTTTTGCTGGATGGTTTCTGATCTCTCCAAGCATCAGAAACCATCCGGCAAAAAAACGCATTTTGGCCGCCGGAAGTGTGAAAGGTTTTCAGATGCGGCGGTGCAGCAAAATGCTGGGGGCGCCGCCAGGCGCCCGCCGGAAATGTGAAAGAGGCCTAAACGAGACATGGCATCCAGCCAATTCTGCGTTGAAAAAGTCAAATGGCGCTCCTTCCCTTGCGACCTCTGCCATGCGTAAAAAGTGGTTTACCCCCACATATGGGGTATCGATGTATTCAGGAGAAATTGCACAACAAATTTTGTGGTTCATTTTTTCTTTTAACACTTGTAAAAATAAAAAAAATTGGTTTAGAAGTAAAGTTTTTGCAAAAAAAGTTAAATGTAAATTTTTTCCTTCCACATTGCTTCAGTTCCTGTGAAGCACGTAAAGGGTTAATAAACTTCCTGAATGTGGTTTTGAGCACCTTGAGGGGTGAAGTTTTTAGAATGGTATCACTTTTGGGTATTTTCTATCATATAGACCCCTCAAAGTGACTTCAAATGTGATGTGGTCCCTAAAAAATGGTGTTGTAAAAATGAGAAATCGCTGGTCAACTTTTAACCCTTATAACTTCGTAACAAAAAAAATTTTGTTCCTAAAATTGTGCTGATGTAAAGTAGACATGTGGGAAATGTTATTTATTAAGAAATTTGTGTGACATATCTCTCTGATTTAAGGGCATAAAAATTTAAAGTTTGAAAATTGCTAAATTTTCAAAATTTTCGCCATATTTCTGTTTTTTTCGTAAATAAAAGCAAGTCATATAAAACATTGTTTTACCACTAACGTGAAGTACAATATGTAACAAAAAAACATTCTCAGAATCAGCTGGATTCGTTAAAGCGTTCCAGAGTTATAACCTCATAAAGTGACAGTGGTTAGAATGGTAAAAATTGGCCCGGTGATTAAGCTGCAAAATGGCTGTCACTAAGGGGTTAAAGTAAATAATAAACTTGTATGTAGTAAACACCAATGCCCCACCTAGTGGTGACTAGAGACAGCCAAAATTGTATCAATGTGTCTATGTATTTCTAAAAAGAACCGGAAATTCAAAGCTCTTCATCAGAAAAATAGAGATGTTAACTGAAAATATTGTGATATTAATCAGTACTTACTTTTGGATTATAAAGTATATATAATAAATATATATATAAAAATGAAGGCAGCACTTCCAAAATAGAGAATCTAGAAATATTTAATAGCCCATAGTAATGCAATGTCTCTATCTATCTAGAAAAATCAAAGAAGCAGCACACTATCAAGCAGGAGGAAAGGGATCGTAAGAAGACGGGAGGCACCGGACCAAGACCAGTGACACACCTCGGACTGGACCGCCCCACATGTGAGTATAATAAAACTTATTTTTCTTATCTTACAGGTCGGGTTGGGGACTTAGCTACAGCATTATAGAATGCTGTTTATCAGCCCCGAAAGGTGATGGCCGTATCTCTTATCGGCCAAACCTGATGACAGGTTCCCTGTAATGTTCACTGCCTGTTGTCAAGTGTAACCACCTCTAGCAGAAAAGATGCCAAGTTGTGCGGACTGGGCCTTTGTGAATCTGTTCCTGTTCTCCTGTCAAACAGCACACAGGCATGACATAGCAGAGAGGGAGTTTTTAAGACTAGGGCCAGCAAGTCTTTGGACAATGATTGGCAAAATATGTGCTAGGAAGTGGCAAAAAGGACGTTACAGCACCTATAGTGCTGGCAAACTGTTGAAGAACCACTCAAAAAAGTAGATCACAAGTTAGAGCATGAGAATAGGGACAGTTACAGAACATTGCCTCCATGCCACGCCGCATTGATGCAGTAATTGGTGCAAAAGGAGCCCTGACTAAGTATTGAGCACATTTCCTGAACATACATTTCAGTAGGCCTACATTTCAGATTTTAAAATCATGTTTCAAGCTGGTGTTATAAAGAATTCTAATTTACTGAGATAATGACTTTTGGGTTTTCATTGGCTGTAAGCCATAATCATCAACATTAACAGTAATAAACACTTGAAATAGATCAGTCTTGTAATGATTCTATATAATACATGAGTTTCACTTTTTGCATTGAAGAACTGAAATAAATTAACTTTTTGATGATATTCTAACTTAGTGAGAAGCACATGTATTAGTCTGATGCTTGTGGTTGATAGATGCCACAAGACCAAAGATTTTTCAAAGATTTTGTGTGAAAGGACAGTTACGCTTTAAGTTGAAGGGACAGTTGCTTTTTGATAAGGGTTTTAATATTATTTTTTTACATAGTCTTGATTATGTGTTTACTCGGGATCTAGTGTTACATTTTGGTTGGAATATTATTTCATAGCACTGCATACGGGGGGCTCTTTACGCAATCAGAATGGCAGACAGTCTGCACTTTATGTGTTATTCTAGCAGACCAGGGGGCAGAGCTCAAATGCCATCTGGAAATCCAGTATTTTTCGTTTACTGAACACATTGTGTGAAAGAGAAATATCAGCGGCGGGATTTCCTTTTATATTGCCAAATGCTTTCAGAGGATGGAATTCAGACAGGCAGAATCCAGATATCGGGAGCAGTGCATTTATCAGGATGTCGTTACCCGGCTTCTCCAGTCTGATCGAAAGCATTGAGATTTCCTGAACTTAAATAATGATGGTGTTCTTGCACTATATTTAGTCGTGAAATGTGACAGCAACTGTTTTCTTATAACATATGGGCAGGGAAGGATATAATTTTCCCAGGAAATAAGGAGAGTTATTTCCCTTCCATGTGACAGCTTTTTCCTACCAGAAATATATACCATATTACTGTATTTTTCACATTTACTACTTAAAGGGAACCTGTCAGAAAATTTTACCCCCCAAAAAACATTTATGATTGCCCTATATGATCCTATCCCAATATGTAGTAGGTGTAATAACAATAATATTAGCAAATATCTTCATTTAGAAATGTTTATAGTCCTTCTGATTAGCTACTGTATGTCACGTACCTTTGTGCAGGACATTAGAGTAGCTTAGGTATCCATGGTTACATCCACTCATATAGTGACAGTTACTTGTAAATGTTCGTAGTTATGGATACCTAAGCTACTGCAATGCTCTGCACATGTGGTAAGCGACATAGCGAATCAGAAGAACTATGCTGCATTTCTAATTGGAGCTATTTGCTAATATTATTACATATTGGGATAGGATCTTGGAAATGGGAATACCTTTTAAAGCTAGCTATTCCCTTTACAATCCCATAGTTTGATGGCTATTTAACAGAGCCATTGACCTGTCAATTAGTCCAAGAGGGGTGGTGCTAGGCAGTGTGAGGTTGAGGAGCTGTTAGTGCATCATCACGCCCCTATGCACTTTCCGATACATGTATACAGAACCTCAAAAGACAATTTCTGGCCCCTTCAGGTCATAAATGGATTAACTGTCCTCTTTTACAAGGATACACAGTCACATTCAAAATTGAAATCCGTTCACATAGTTTTTTTCATGCAGTTTTCGACCCATATTTTATGTGGATACAAACGGCAGATCAAGTTCCGCATCCATACAAGAAACCCAAGGGACAATATCATACGGCATCTTTAATAGACTTTTTTTTTTTTTTTTTAGAAAGTGTGTCTTAGAACTGTCTGCCTGTGAAAAATGTGGCACACAAACTATTTTGGACGTCTCTGTTCCAGAGTAAACTTGTTATCCATCTTTACTCTCTAGGGCACATTCGCAAATAATTTAAAAAAAATCCTTTTTAACTCTCGCTCATCGAGACTGCCGTGAAAAACATAAATCTTGATGAATAGGGACCAATAGTCTAATCATAAATGACTTTCTTCTACCTCCTTTCACTAAAGCAAACAGGCAACTTTTCTGCTGAAAATTGAGAGCACGGATTTACAGGTCCAAAATACGAGGCAGAACATATTGCTGTGCTTTGGCTTTAGGAATTGGTCTAACATGCCATTTTTTTACATAAATATGTATTTTTTTTCCATTGTGTAAATTCTTTTTGTTCCTGTGCCTCTCCTTTCCGGAGTCATGGCCCCTTAAGTTAGGAGTGTTAAGAATCCCACCCACTTGTTAACAAGGCTAGATTTGCATACAAGATAAAGGGGGCCACATCTCCAGAATGGAGAGGAGCATGAACAACAAAAACCAACAATGCCAGATTCAGCAGAACAGATTCAGGTAAAAATGTACATACTGTATTTATAGCAAATAAGGCCTCTTTCACACTGAGTTCTAAGTTCGAATCCCACCAAGGACAACATCTGCAAGGAGTTTGTATGTTTTCCCCGTGTTTGTGTGGGTTTTCTCCGGTTTCCTCCCACACTCCAAAAACATACAGATAGGGAATCTAGATTGTGAGCCCCTTCGGGGACAGCGACGATAATGTGTGCAAACTGTAAAGCGCTGCGGAATATGTTAGCGCTATATAAAGATTATTATTATTATAGTCTGCCATTTTGGCGGACCAAAAAACGTTGCATTGGACGTTTTTCTGAAACGACGGACCCCAATTTTTTGCCGGATCCGTCAAAAAACGGACCTAATGGAAGACCATCCGTCAAAATCCGTCACTAATGCAAGTCAATGGGAAAAAAACGGATCCGCCAAAAAAAATGGCGGATCCGTTTTTTTGACATTTTGACGGATTTTGACTGACGTTGCACGACTGAAGTGTGAAAGAGGCCTAAAGTGTCCTCTTTAAAGTTCGAAATTCTAGCTGCTTCATGTGTAATCATTACTTTAAAGGAATTTCCCACAAATGAAGTACATTTTAATCAATAGATCTTGGAATAATAATAAGTTCCACAATTAGATGTGGTAAATAAAAAATAAAAATGTTCCTGTGCTGAGATAATCTGAGATCATCTGAGATGGTCAGCTGTGATTCTATGTTGTCTCCACTGCCCAGGAGCTTCGGTACGATCAGACCATGTTCCTGCACGGTCAGACACAGCCATTACACAGCACACAGCAGGGACACATTTATAAGATTATCTCAGAACAGGAACATTTTTTAACACCTCCAATTGTGGAAATTATTATTATTATTCCAATCAGCATCTGACTTGGGCTCACCGGAAGAATTGACCATAGAGGCCCAACCTTATAACTATATGCAAATACCTGTTAGCCATTCTCCCCGTTATAGTGGAGCATTGACGGTAAAACACAGGCAGCTCCTGCACATCTACTATGTGCCACCATAACTGGGATCAGGGCCGGCTCCAGGTGTTTATGGGCCCCGGGCGAAAGAGTCTCAGTGGGCCCCTTTAACATAGACCACGATTCATGATGCACAGATACTGCAGAGAAATATGGGTATAGTACAATGCCAAATATTTCTCTTCTTCCATTACATGACTGATACCTATTGTAAATTGTACAATAGCTCAAAAACCGCCAAATCCTCACAGCGCACAATACAGACCGGACAGTACAGTCCTCCATACAATATTATGGGCACCACATAGTCTCCCCCTCATCACCCATATAATACCCCATGCAGGATGTCACACCCCAACCCCCCATACAATGCTCCATACAGAATACTGGACCCAATATAATGCTCCATACAGAATACTGGACCACATATAATGCTCCATACAAAATATGGAGCTCTCTTCTACACTGTGCTGCGTTCTGCACAGTTACGGCTCAGGAAAGGGCGCTGTGGAAAGACTCCCCATTATCATCATCATTGCCTCCCCATCAACATCATTGCCTCCCCATCATCATCATCATCATTGCCTCCCCATCATCATAGTCTGCCCATCATCATCATCATTGCCTCCCCATCATCATCATCATCATCATTTCCTCCCCATCATCATCATCATTGCCTCCCCATCATCATCATCATCATTGCCTCCCCATTATCATTGCCTTCCCATCATCATCATCATCATCATTGCCTCCCCATTAATATCATCATCATCATTGCCTTCCCATTATCATTTACTCCCCATCATCATCATTGACTCACCATTAATAACATCATCATCATTGCCTTCCCATTATCATTGCCACCCCATCATCATCATTGCCTCCCCATTAATATCATCATCATCATTGCCTTCCCATTATCATTGCCTCCCCATCATCATCATTGCCTCCCCATTAATATCATCATCATCATTGCCTTCCCATTATCATTGCCTCCCCATCATCATCATCATCATCATCATTGCCTCCTCACCACCATTACTGCCTCCCCCCACCACCATCACACATACAGCACCACACACAGACAGCACCGCAGCACTCTCTCACATACATATATACACACACACAGACACACACACACACCTCACCTGTCCGGCGTCCGCGCCCTCTCTGCCACAGCCGGCCACTGAATGATGACGTCATTCAGCGGCGCTGCTGTGAGAGAGGAAGCGCCGGCGCAGGCGCCCCCTGGAGCCCGGAGCTGCGGCAGCGGAGGCACGGGGAGAGGTAAGTATTGAGCCGGCTGCTGCCGGGGCCCTGAGCAAGCGGGGGGGCCAGTGGCGGCGATGGCACTGCTAACGGGTGCCGGGATGCCCGACGGCGAGTGGGCCCCCCCACCTGCTCAGGGCCCTGGCACTTGCCCGGGTATGCCGGGTGCTGACGCCGGCCCTGACTAGGATGTACAATTACGGTAGTTTGTATTAAAGGGTTTCTTTGGTTAAAGCACACCATGGGCTCCACAGGATATGTGATAACTTATTGATCATTTGGGTCTGACCACTGAAAACCGCACCGATTGGAAAAATTAGGGAAGTTTTATCCCTGACAGGACACTTTTATCTCTTTTTTTGAAATGCAACGACAGGTGGGATGTCTGACCCCAGCCTCATTCATTCTCTTTGGGGTTTCCAGAAAAAAACAAGCGCAGCGCTCGCAGCCACTGTGGGAATGCATGAATCAGTGTTCAAGTTGCACATGCCACTCCAGACGAATTGGGATAAAAGCTGCACATTCTGCCGATCTGTGCCAGTCCCAGCATTCAGACCCCCACTAATGAATAAGTTGTCACTTATACATTGGAAAGCTGATTACTTGTTTTCACTCCAGAACCCCTGCAAGTGCATCTTGTTCCAAGTATCAGTAATGTTAATCAGTAATGTACAAAAAGAATCTTCTCCTAATTAATATCTAGAAGAGCAATTGAGCGCCATACACAACACAATCCACTATACCAATAATAATAATAATAATCTTTATTTATATAGCGCCAACATATTCCGCAGCGCTTTACAGTTTAACAGTTTCAAAACACAAATCATAGGTAACAACGTTAACAATACAATAATTAAAGCAAAATAAGCCGACCCTGCTCGTGAGAGCTTACAATCTACAATGAGGTGGGGGAGATACAAAGTACAGGTGTGTATATACAATGGTGCATTTACAATGATGGTCCAGCCATCTTGAGGGAGTGAGGGATGGATGGAGATAGTGAATGGGCTACACATAGACTGTACCGCATCTTTATGGAACTAAAACCACTTCTGAAGAAACGCGCACAAATGGACAGCGATATTTTTTTCTTATCTAAATGCAAAAAGGAGAATTTAATTCTGTGCTGCTTTGTGTATAAATATGTGATTCTTCAGATTTTGTATTAGTCTACGCCTGATGAAGAGACCTGAGTAGTCTCGAAAGCTTGCAATTTGTTACCATCTTTTCAGTTAGCCATTAAAAGGTATCAACCACTGAGGACTCTCAACTCTAAATATTTTTCTGGGCTACACATACACACTTAAACATAGAACGACTTTGGTCAGTGAATGTGATAGGCCACTCTGAACAAATGTGTTTTGAGGGAGCGCCTGAAACCATGCAAATTGTGGATAGTCCTAATTTCTTGGGGTAGAGCATTCCAGAGGATTGGCGCAGCGCGAGAGAAGTCTTGGAGTCGGGAGTGGGAGGTACGGATTAGTGCAGAGGTTAGTCGAAAGTCGTTTGCAGAGCGCAGCAGTCGGTTAGGCCGATAGATAGAAATGAGGGAGGAGATGTAGGGGGGTGCTGCACTGTGGAGAGCTTTGTGGGTGAGAACCAGTACTTTGAATTGGATCCTATAATGAATGGGCAGCCAGTGTAAGGACTGGCGAAGAGCGGACGCGTCCGAGTACCGATTAGCCAGATGGATGACCCTGGCTGCTGCATTAAGGATGGACTGGAGAGGGATAGTCGAGTAATGGGGAGGCCAAGTAATAGAGCGTTGCAGTAGTCCAGGCGGGAGTGGATCAATGCTACAGAGAGGGTTTTTGTTGTTTCCATGGTGAGAAAAGGGCGGATTCTAGAGATGTTCTTTAGGTGTAGACGGCAAGAGCGGGCAAGAGATTGTATATGGGAGGTGAAGGAGAGATTGGTGTCAAACATAACACCCAGACAGCGAGCCTGCTGCCGGGGTGTTATTATGGTGCCGCCCACAGAGAGGGAAATGTCAGATTTAGGTAGGTTAGTAGACGGCGGGAGCAGAAGGAGTTCAGTCTTGGAGAGGTTAAGTTTCAGATAGAGAGCGGACATGATGTTGGAGACTGCGGACAGACAGTCGGTGGTGTTCTGTAGAACAGCGGGGGTAAGGTCGGGGGATGACGTGTATAGTTGTGTGTCATCGGCATAAAGATGGTACTGAAAGCCAAATCTTCTGATGGTCTGTCCAATTGGGGCCGTGTAGAGAGAGAAGAGAAGGGGGCCAAGGACTGAGCCCTGGGGTACACCGACAGTGAGAGGAAGAGGAGATGACGTGGAGCCAGAGAACGAAACACTGAAGGAGCGGTCAGAAAGATAGGAGGAGAACCAGGAGAGAACAGTGTCCTTAATACCTAGTGACTGGAGCCTAGACAGTAGGAGACAGTGGTCAACAGTGTCGAAAGCTGCAGAAAGGTCGAGTAGAATGAGCAGAGAGTGGTCGCCGTTACGTTTTGCTGTAAGAAGGTCATTGGTCCCTTTGATGAGTGCAGTTTCAGTCGAATGTAGGGGGCAGAAGCCGGACTGTGAAGGGTCTAGGAGGGAGTAAGTGGAGAGGTAACGGGTGAGGCGGGAGTAGACTAGGCGCTCCAAAAGTTTAGAGATGAAGGGGAGATTGGAGACCGGTCTGTTCTTGTTTGTGCAGGAAGGGTCAAGAGCGGGTTTCTTTAGTAATGGAGTAATGATGGAGTGTTTGAAGGAGGATGGGAAAATGCCAGAGGAGAGTGAGAGATTAAAGATTGTAGTTAGGTGAGTTGTGACAACTGGAGAGAGAGACTGGAGGAGATGTGAGGGGATGGGGTCGGTAGTGCATGTAGTCGGACGAGAGGAAGAGAGGAGTCTGGAGACTTCTTCTTCTGTGATGGGATCAAATGTGGAAAGTGAGCCAGGGGAAATGCAGGGTGGGATGGGAGTCACAGCACTTGGTGGTTGAGAGCAGATTTCCTGACGGATAGTATCTATTTTTTCTATAAAGTGGGAGGCCAGGTCGTCAGCACAAATGTCTGTGATAGGGGCTTGTGCTTTTGGCCTGAGGAGGGAATGAAAAGTGTCAAAAAGTTTCTTGGGGTTGTTGGCTAGTGAGGAGATCAGTGTGGTGAAGTAGGTCTGTTTGGCGAGGTGAAGGGCAGCATTATAAGTTCTTAACATGAATTTAAAGTGGATGAAGTCTTCTGGTGTGCGGGTTTTTCTCCAGAGGCGTTCAGCACTCCTAGAGCATCGCTGAAGAAGTCGAGTTTGCAATGTGAGCCAGGGCTGTTTTACTGTGTGTTTGGAGGTTCTGAGGGTGAGCGGTGCTACTTGGTCAAGGGTGCTTTTAAGAATGTCATTGTAGTGATGAACAGCCAGATCAGGACAGGAAAAAGAGGAGATTGGGGACAGCGATGAGTGTAGGGAGTCTGAAAGTGTCTGAGGGTTAATGGCTTGTAGATTTCTGAATGTGTGGTAGGTAGGAGTGCGCTGGGGTGGTGGAGGATTTGTGAGCGTGAAGGAGAGAATGTTGTGGTCAGAGAGTGGAAGCGGTGAGTTATTTAGGTGGGAGATTGAACAGAGGCGGACAAAGACTAGGTCAAGGGTGTTGCCATCCTTGTGTGTCTCAGAGGTTGAAAGCTGTGAGAGGCCTAGAGAAGTGGTTAGTGATAGAAGCTGAGATGCAGATGTGGAAGTAGGGCTGTTAATGGGGATGTTGAAGTCTCCAAGGATAAGGGTTGGTAGTTCTGAGGACATGAAGTGCGGCAGCCAGGCTGAGAAGTGGTCAAGGAACTGGGTGAGTGAGCCTGGGGGCCGATATATGACCGCTACTCTGAGGGAGAGGGGATGGAAGAGCCTGATGGTGTGGACCTCAAAAGAAGGGAATGAGAGTGATGGAATTGGGGGGATGACCTGGAAAGTGCATTGTGGGGACAGGAGTATGCCAACTCCACCACCATGTCTGTTTGTGGGTCTCGGGGAATGGGAGAACTGTAAACCACCATAGGAAATGGCAGCAGGGGAGACAGTGTCAGAATCCTGAATCCAGGTTTCAGTGAGGGCCAACAGATTAAGAGAGTGGTTCAGAAAGTAGTTGTGCAGGAAGGATAGCTTGTTGCATGCAGACCGTGGATTCCAGAGGGCACAATTGAAAGAAGGAGATGAGGGAGTGCAAGTAATATTAATAAGATTATTATGGTTTCGGTATGAGGTAGGGTAGGGATTGAGGTTGGGGGATGGTGGACCAGGGTTGGGGGAGATGTCCCCTGAAATCAGTAGGAGTAGGAAGATAAAGAGCAGGTAGTTGTTGGAATTGTAAGTAGGTTTTTTCTGTGATGTATTTGGGCAAGATGGGCTGAGGTTTTTCAGGAAGGTGAGGAGTGCGTGGGAGCTGTACATGGGAGAGGGAAGGATAGAGGGGCTGATGTGTATGAGTCGTGATGGAGGGGGATGGGGCGGTGAATGTGGATGGCAAGGGAACACAGGAGGAAATAGATAAAGTACATAATGAAAAATAAGGCAAAGTGTGGGGTACCTGATTCCAGCCCTGATTAACTGCCATGAATAACTGCCGTTTTCAAGATGCTTTTCTTCTGTGATGCTTAACTTCTGGGATGCATGCGTCCCACAATGCATGCGCCCCTTAGACTACTCCTAAATATATAGTCCACACTACAGGGTCAGGAAAGTGGGATTGTGGGAGCTGCTTTGGGATAATTTGCCAGCTGGGGCCAGCACACCAGGGGGTGGTTAGATCATCAAAGGCACTAGACCTGGCAACATCTATATGTTATAGCACTTTCCACCTGATAGCATTCTACAGAGGCTCCAGTCACAGGAATACACAGCAGTAAGTATTAAGCACAGTGCAAAAAATGAATTATACTAAAGTTTTACCAGGCACATTAAACTATGTTGCAAAATGGTACAGCAGTGGTTGGCAGCAATCAGAAGTATGGAGTGCATACTATTGCTATATATTTCCACATGCAAGACAGAAGGGGCTTGTGTCATTCAGCTGCTTGCTGACAATGAATGGAGTGCATACATGCAGAGAGGATCAATTCAGAGGATGAATGATTTGGTTACCATTGCTATATATTTCCACATGCAAGACAGAAGGGGCTTGTGTCATTCAGCTGCTTGCTGACAATGAATGGAGTGCATATATGCAGAGAGGATCAATTCAGAGGATGAATGATTTGGTTACCATTGCTATATATTTCCACATGCAAGACAGAAGGGGCTTGTGTCATTCAGCAAGACCAATAATACCACATACAAGGAAAAATATCGCCACACTATGACCGGACCACATATTACCACCACATAGTGACCGAATAATACCACGTACTGTACAAGGGAGAAACACTGCAACACCGTGACCAGACCACATACTGAGCCAATAATACTACATACAGGGATAAATACCACCACACCATGACCCAACCACAAATCATGACATGGTGATATTACAATATTAATCATTTATAAAAACCACAATACTAACACAACTGTTATTACTAGAGTTGAGCGAAACAGGTCGGTCAGATTCAAAAGTCGCCGACTTTTGCCAAACTCGGGTTTTGTTGGCCGAAACCCGACCAAAGTCGGTTTTCCCAGAATGCTTGCAGGCGCCTTTTTTCAGCCAATGAGCAAGGACGTACACTGTGGGCAACGAGATGACATGTGCAGCGTCCACCACCATCTTAGAGAAGGGCATTGCAGTGATTGACTTGCTTTGGGGGGCGTCATAGTGTCTATAAAAGCCCTCACCGCCGACTTCCATTTTACTTCTGCCGATCTTAACAGTAGGGAGAGGTTGCTGACGCTGTTTATCAGTAGGGAGAGAGTTGGGGCTGGAAAGATCTAAGAAGTTCTTCTGTGCTTGTGCTGATAGCAATTGTGCTGTACAGTTAGTGTGCAGTGACGGGGAGGATTTTCTTGTGTGCAGCAGTGCTGGTTATTAGGCTGGCTGATAGCTGTATTGCTGTGTGTACACTGCTGTGCAGACTGCTTTTTACACAGCACTAATACTTTTATTCTTTTTTTCTGCACAGTTACCGACCGTTCATTTTTTCCCACAGCGTATAGAGCTGTACGCTCCTCACACACTACCGTGTACCGGCTGGTATCACGTACAAATACCTGCTGACTATCTGTGTGTGACTCCGGAAATATATACGGAGATTGAAATTTTCCCCTACACCGTATACAGCTGTACGCTTCTGAGAAAGTACCGTAAATCTGCTCTTTGTATTACTGTCAAATCCATTGGGGTCGGATTTTCGACTCCGACTCGACCTTTTCCGTTAGTCGTCCGACCTCATTCGACTCGACTTTTGGGAAAGTCGGGTGGCCCAAAACCCGACTCGAACCTCCCGGAGCCAAAGTCGCTCATCTCTAGTTATTACCACTTTATACACAGGAGCTCTGTACAGTATATAGTATACAGTGTATAGTGTCAGTGTACAGTTAATACTGTGACTCGACAATGACAATATACACAGGAGCTCTGTATATAGTGTAAGTGTAAATGTAACACACTGACTTACCATTGACATCTCTATTTGAAATCTGTCATCTTTGCTTTTCTTTTTCATCTGGCATAAACCGCCATCACTTCTTCCAGCCAGGACTCATCTCTGCAGCAAATAACACACAGTTATCTATAGCTGATTGCTTCTAGAGCACATTCCCCACTTTATATACTATGCCAGATGAAGAAAAAAGGTTACATATAGAGTTGAGCGATACTTTCCGATATCCAAAAGTATCGGAATCGGAATGGTATCGCCGATAACATTAAAATATCAGCGATACCCGATACCGATACCGGAAGTCCCATGTAAGTCTATGGGAACAAAATATCGAAATTAAAAAAACCCCATTCTTGCCTTGTTGGTTAATTGTACATGAAGGAAAACAAGAAAGAGTAATGTAGAATGTATTGGGGAAGGTTGAGGAGACATTAAAGGCATAGATGTTTAACCCAATCAAATGGAATAGCATAAATATTTTTTTTTTTAAAGATGTTCGGATTGACGAAGAAATTGACAATGTTGTTAACGTTTTTTCTATTTTGGAAAATATGTATATTACACAACTTCCATGCTCTTCATCTTCACCTTTTTAACTTTTCACACACTTTCTCCTTCATAATCTTCTGCAGCATCATCTTTTTCATCAAATTATTCTTCATCTTCACCTTCTTTATCTTCTTCTTAAACTTCTTGCTATTCATCTTTGTTAACATTACTCATATTCTTCTTATTAAACTATTATTCTTATTCATATTCTGCTTCATCTTCTTCATCATATTCTTATTTGTGACAGAGAATCCTGTACTTGTAATCTGTCAAAGTATGAATTTTTCATCCTTCCGTTCTTGCTGTCACAAAAGATTTAAATTACAACAGTATTTGTCCGTGTTCAGTTTAGCCTGCAGCAGCAGGCATTTTCCAGGGGCACCACGAGGAGGAACGGACTCACCCCCATACACTGCTTAGTCTTCTTCTGCTTAGAATTTAGAGCATATATTTTGCTCTTCATTTTGGTCTTATACTTCATGTTCTTCTGCTTTTAGATCTTCTGCTTATTGTTCTTGTGTCTCTTGTTCCGTATCTTGTATTTGTAGCACAATCTTGTACCAGCTGATGTTACTGGGACACGGTTACTAAGCAGGAGGTACCTGTGCTCCAAAGCACTACCAAGGACCAGCAGACGTTGCTGGAACTCGGATACCGAGATGGAGGCACCTAGGCCAAAGGCACTGTGGAGAACCAGCTGACGGTACTGGAACCCGGAGGGGCAGCAGAAGGAAAAGAGCCAATGGCACAACCGAGGACCAGCTGACGTTACTGGGACACGGTTACTAAGCAGGAGGTACCTGTGCTCCAAAGCACTACCAAGGACCAGCAGACGTTGCTGGAACTCGGATACCGAGATGGAGGCACCTAGGCCAAAGGCACTGCGGAGAACCAGCTGACGGTACTGGAACCCGGAGGGGCAGCAGAAGGAAAAGAGCCAATGGCACAACCGAGGACCAGCTGACGTTACTGAACCCCAGTAACGCAGGAGCAAGTGTTGACTGTGCTAACAGCACTTCCGAGCAACAACTGGCGGTGTTGGAGCCCAGGGTCAAGGAGGATGTTTAAATACTAGATCAAGTAATTTCCTTGTTACCTGTCAATTTTAAATGTCTATACTTCAAACAAGAGAAAGATAACCTTTACTACCATAAGATGATGATTTCATTTAAACTAATATCTAGATAAATAAAGAATTGACAAACATAAACACATACATTAACATGTTGAACAGCAATGCAAACCACAAAATAAATTAGTTAAGGAATCTGCTATACGGTTGTACATAAAAGCATACAAGTATATATCTGAATCCATTAATGATGGATAAGTAACAGTATGTACACCATTTTTATTGTATAGACAATGAATGTCTGACTTCAAAACATCATCAGCATTACAAGTTATCTGTGATATTACTAAAATGTTCCATTTGCTGAATAATGTCACTAAATATTTTATACAAAATTATACAATTTCCATCATGTAATACTCATAATATGTGGCAATAATCATTTTTATTAACAAACATAACCTTTAAAAAGTGCATAGTGCATAGTGAAAATTGCTATTTATGGCTGACTGTCGACTTGGAAGCATGACAACAGATAGATAAGGTATATATAGATGAGACTGCATAGCCACAGATGGTGAATGGCGATGTAATACTGTACCTCAATAAAGTGTGCGTCACTACTACATAATTTTTTTTATATAGCTTTATAAACAGGGTACATGGATGTATGCTTGTGCCTTTGTTTTGACGCACAGACTGCCTTCCTGCTGAGACGCATTGGGTAGTGAACAGTTGTGTGCAGTGTTCACTGCAGTCTCTGCGGAATAACCACACTTAGACCTTATAACTTTTCAGACTTTCTTTATCAATCTACCAAGATGAAGAAGGCAGGGAGTAAGGCACGTGGTCGTGGAGTTTCTTCAGGGAGAGGACGTGGGGATTCTGTGGCTGCTGCGGCCCCCAGTGACACAGCATCCACCAGTTTTCCCCGTGAGCGTTCCTTTATGCGCACTTTTGTAGGAGCTCGGAGTACCCCCCTGCTGCGGGAAGAACAAATTGAAGCCGTTGTTGTTTGGATGTCAGCCAATGCATCGACTTCAATTGCTTCCACCTCCTCTCAGGACCACAGCACTGTTGGGCAACCATCTGTCTCTTCACCGCCTGGCAAATTGCCCAGGCAGTCAGAGAGTTCTGTACAGGAGCCAGCTGAGTGTCTGCTTCTGTTCTCAGAATCTATTGGCTTGCAAACAGGGGCCCAGCCAAGCAGCATTCTGTAATGTGAAGAGGGAGTATGCAGTGATGCGCAACAGCTGTGTCTCTCTGAATCTGAAGAGGCGGGTGAGACAGTGCCGATGGTCAGCACACCGCAGAACGCATCTGATGATGATGAGACCCAGGTGCCAGTTTCTGTTGAGCATGGTGCTGGCCAGACCACCCAACAGCAGGTGTTGGAAGAGGGTAGTGGAGATGATGAGGTCCAAGACCCAACATGGCATGAGGAACAGGAAGGTGGTGGGAGCAGCTCAGAGAAATAATAATAATATTTATTTATATAGCGCCATCATATTCCGCAGCGCTTTACAGTTTAGCAGTTTCAGAACACAAGTCATAAGTAACAACGTTAACAATACAATAATTTAAGCTAAATAAGTCGCCCCTGCTCGTGACAGCTTACAATGTACAATGAGATGGGGGAGATACAAAGTATAGGTGTTTATATACAATGGTGCATTTACAATGATGTTCCAGCCATCTTAAGGGACTGAGGGATGGAGATAGTGAATGGGCTAGAGACACACACACAGTTACACAGAATACATAGAATGACTTTGATTAGTGAATGTGATAGGCCGCTCTGAACAAATGTGTTTTGAGGAGCGCCTGAAACCATGCAAATTGTGGATAGTCCTAATTTCTTGGGGTACAGCATTCCAGAGGATTGGCGTAGAGCAGGAGAAGTCTTGGAGTCGGGAGTGGGAGGTACGTATTAGTGCAGAGGTTAGTCGAAAGTCGTTTGCAGAGCGCAGCAGTCGGTTAGGCCGATAGATAGAAATGAGGGAGGAGATGTAGGAGGGGTGCTGCACTGTGGATAGCTTTGTGGCTGAGAACCAGTACTTTGGTTGAAAGCTGGGAGAGGCCTAGAGAAATGGTTAGTGATAGAAGGAAGATAGAGGAAGACATTGCCCCAACGGTACAAACAGGAGGGAGAGTTAGGCTGCAGACTCGGTTGCCTGTAGCCTCCAGTTTGGCACCTGTTCGGAGCAGTTGTCTTCCAAAAGTCAAAACGTGCGCTCCCAGGACTTGCACTGCGTGGTCCTTTTTTCACACACTTGCACATGATATTTGCTATGTGAAATGCAAGCTGTGTAATCAAAAATTAAAAATAGCTAAAAGTGTCAGTCACCTCAATACCACAAATATGTGGAAACATGTGCGGACAAAGCACGTAGTTGAGTTACAAAGACACACTGGAGATGTAGGCCAACCTACAGCAGCACCTACATCTTCAGGTTGTGTTGAAGCCTCTTCATCGAGCTCACACACAGCTGGTTCTGCTTCCTCACAGGATCGCCATGGAAGAACCTCGGTCACTGTTGTCCAGAGACAAACTGTTATTCCACACACAGCAGCAAGTTCCCTGTCATCCTCACACTCCCAGGCCACAAAACAGCCATCGGTAGCACAGGCATGGGATAAAAGACGGCCATACTCCGCAAACCATGCACGAGCACAGGCTCTGAATGCTGGCATTGCAAAACTCCTGTCCCTTGAAATGCTGTGATTCAGGCTGGTGGAGACAGACAGTTTCCGTAACTGAATATCATTGTCAGTCCCACAATACAATGTGCCAAGCCGATTTCATTTCAGCAGGCAAGCCGTCCCTGGTCTGCAAAAGCATGTTGAGGGAAAAATTAAACATGCGCTACTAAAAGCCCTCAGTAGCAAGGTCCACCTGACCACCGATGCGTGGACCACTACCCATTGTTATGATCTGCTACAACCAGTAAGGAAAGAAGGGAATTCTGTCCCTACAATACAACTAAGCTGAATCCCTACGATGTAACGGGGAACCTGATCCTGCGACCAGACCCGCTAAAGTCCTCATCTAGTGTGAACGAAGACCTATAGTTGCGAGGGAGTAATCCCTACAAGATCTAGGGACTGGGAGAAAAGGTGGACACCTCCTAACATAAATTGTAGCATGGATAATTAAACAGAAAAATAAATACTTTGTGATCCTAACATCAAGCAAAACTCACAGATTAAGGCACCTAAGCACCCGGCTAGCTTAACAGTAGATAATACAATGAAGTCAAGCAAAGCCAGAAGGGCGGAGCCAGACTAAATAGGGAAAAAAGGTCATGTGACCAGCAAACTGAAACAAAACCTAACAAGAGGGTTCTAACACCCATGGCCAGGGACAATACCTTTCCCTCACTGCCCATTGGGTCAATGTTGTGCAGCCGGGTACTGATCTTGCGAGTGGCGCTGTACGTGTTCTGCCAACTCCAAGGATTGCAGGAATCAAGTCTGTACACATTGATTCCTCCTCCTACTCCAGTTCCTCAGAATCATCGCTGCAGGAGCCGTCACGGTCTACCTCCACATGGACCCGTGAACGTTTACCTGTTGCGACCGATATGAGCACAGCCGTGTCCAAATGTCAACAGGCCGTCCTGAAATTAATTTCCATGGGGAATCGAAGCCACACAGCGCAGGAGCTCTGTAATGCCATAAAGCAGGAGAGCGACGTGTGGTTTTTGGAAGAGAATCTACAGGCAGGCTTGGTAGTGTGTGACAATGGCCGAAATCTGGTGTCAGCTCTGGGCCTTGGCAACCTCACTCACATACCATGTCTGTCATATGTGCTCAACTTGGTCGTGCAGAGTTTTTTGAGGGACTATCCGGATCTTGATGCACTGCTGCACAAGGTCCGCCTAGAGTGCGCTCACTTGCGACGTTCCAGCATGGCCAGATCGCTGATTGCAGCTCTGCAACGCAGATTTCACCTTCATGAACATCGCATCATATGTGACGTACCCACCAGGTGGAATTCCTCGTTACATATGTTGGAGCGGTTGTGTGAGCAGCAGCCAACAGTAATGGAGTATCAGCTGCATCAGGCGCAGTCAACTCGCAATTTGCGCCGTTCACACTTCACCACTACTGAGTGGGCCTCTATAATAAGAATAATAATATTATTTATTTATATAGCGCCATAATATTCCGCAGTGCTTTACAGTTTAACAGTTTCAAAACACAAGTCATAAGTAACAACGTTAACAATACAATAATTAAAGCAAAATCAGCCGCCCCTGCTGGTGAAAGCTTACAATCTACAATGAGGTGGGGGAGATACAAAGTACAGGTGTTTATATACAATGGTGTTTTTACAATGATGGTCCAGCCATTTTAAGGGAGTGAGGGATGCATGGAGATAGTGAATGGGCTACACACACAGAATTACACATAGAATGACTTTGATTAGTGAATGTGATAGGCCACTGTGAACAAATGTGTTTTGAGGGAGCGCCTGAAACCATCCAAATTGCGGATAGTCCTAATTTCTTGGGGTAGAGCATTCCAGAGGATTGGCGCAGCGCGGGAGAAGTCTTGGAGTTGGGAGTGGGAGGTACGGATTAGTGCAGAGGTTAGTCGAAGGTCGTTTGCAGAGTGCAGCAGTCGGTTAGGCCGATAAATATAAATAAGGGAGGAGATGTAGGGGGGTGCTGCGCTGTGGAGAGCTTTGTTGGTGAGAACCAGTAATTAGAATTGGATCCTATAATGAATGGGCAGCCACTGCCAGTGTAATGAGTGGCGAATAACTCTATGAAGGATATCTGCCACGTTTTGCGTGCGTTTGATGAGTCAACGCGGATGGCGAGTGCAGATGATGCACTAGTCAGCCTGACTGTCCCCCTTATCTGCCTGCTTCAAAAAACACTGCAAGCACTAAGGCATGAGGTTTTGGAAGAGGTGGAGGATGAGGAGTCACAAATTCCATCACCTTCTGGACAGTCAGCGCAACGTGGTTCCTCACAAAGGGCTGGAGGACTTTCAAAGTACCATGCTGTATCAACAATTGAACCTCCAGAGTCGCTGTCTATATTTTCATAACCATTACAAACTTTTAATGTATTTACAAAGCACATAATGTACATTTTTTGTCTATCCTTTTGTAATGCTATTGTGTTTCCATAAACTGATGTTACAGAATTATGATACAAAGTTTTTAAATTTTGAGTTTTAAATTTTGTAAATTTATATGTATTTGAAGGACTTTGTGAGGAGGATGAGGAGGAGTCAATGGAGGAGGAAGACATCGCTCCAGAGGGAGGTAGACAATGCTCTAGTCAGTATGTAGACCAAGGGTGGGGTGATGCACAGCAGGCAGAGATGACGCCTCTTGCAGGGGACAACGTTTCTTGGCCAGTTGGGAGTCTGCAGCACATGGTTGATTTCATGCTGCAGTGGCTGAGAAACGACCGCCGCATCGAACACATTCACACCACGTCTGATTATTGGGTGTACACCCTCCTAGACCCTCGCTACCGGGACAACTTACAAAGCCTCATCACACCGTTGAACCGGGAGTGTAAAATGCGGAAGTACCAAGACACACTGGTGCAATCCATAATGTTCTCCATTCCAGCCGAGAGCGCTGCTGCTACTGCTTTACAAAGCAGCTCTGTGCGTCGAGGCAGTGGAGACAGCTCTGCAACAAGAGGGAGCACAAGCAGCGCCTCTGCACAGGGCAAGAACAGTATGTTCCAAATGTGTCGAAGTTTTGTGGCAGCGCCACCAATGTCTACACCATCCGAGACGGCTCCAGTCAGCAGGAGGCAACATTTCCGTAAGATGGTGACAGACTACATGTCTTGCCCTCTCAGTGTACTCCCAGATGGCTCTTCCCCATTCAAGTTTTGTGTCTCTAAGCTGGATACATGGCCAGAGCTTAGCCAGTATGCATTGGAGGTGCTGGCTTGCCCTGCTGCCAGTGTATTATCGGAGCGCGTCTTTACTGCTGCAGGTGGTGTACTAACAGACCGTTGCATGCGACTATCCTCCGATAATGTAGAACGGCTTACTTTTCTGAAAATTAACTAGGCATGGATCTCGCCTGAATTTGCCTGTCCGGTTTCAGATTAACTAACTGGTTGGCAACGTTTTCCATGTCTCCTGTTATGTTCATCTTTCTACCACCTGAGCTATACTCCCTGGGCTACAACACTGCCAGTTGCTGCTCAGAAGTGTCGTGTCCACAGACCAATACACAAGCTATAGTGATAGTGGGGTTCAGTAACGCCTGCTGTTCCCCTGCTGCGTGTCTGACAAAAATTAATGCTGCTAACTCCAAATTAAAGTTCAAATTAAAGTTCAAACATCTCATACTAGGCCTCAGGCTACACCCTCCTTGACCCTGGGCTCAGAAGTGTTGGATGCACAGATCAAAACAATCGATGATGTGTTTGTGGGGTTCAGTAACGCCTGCTGTTCCCTGCTGTGTGTCCGGCAAAAATTACTGCTACCTAGCTACACATGTTGAAAAAAACATGACATGTTAAAGTGGCTAGTGCTACACATAGATATCAGGCTACACCCTTATTTCTAAGCTGTAAACAAGTGAAACGTCAAATTTAAAACCATTCAATGATTAGTGTTGGTAACAAATCTGTAACTAAATAATTGTGACATATTATGGCAGATATCCACATGTCTAACACAAATGCTAACACAAAAGCATACTTATGCTATAGGGTACTGATGGTGAACCTTCTCACTCCATAACTTTGACAAATCCAACTCACATCATGCCTCAAATGCTGCAATGTTGGAAGTGCATAATGTGGGTTGAACTTTGACAACAGCTGCAGTGCGAAGGTTATCCTTCTGTGTTCTTGGCTTTTAAATAAAAGCATACAAGTAAATATAATAATACATTGTTGATTAAGGGACATGATGTACACCTGTAATATTGTGCAAACAATGGATGTAGGACTATTCCTCTTCAACATTACTTATATTTGTGTCATTTGAAAAAATACATATTTTAGTTAAAAATTAAAAACCCATGTTCAGTAGCTGTGAAAGGCCCGTTTGTGTACTTCTATATTGTTTGCAACCAATGTATTGTATACGGATGGAAGCACGTCACTGTAATAGATTTGAATTATTTTAAATAGAATAAAGCAGCACCAATTTTAGAAAAATGACAAGGATGAGCCAGTGACAGACACTCAGCAGAGTACACGCAGCGGTGGTTGAAGAAGTAAATGGAGCGTGATCTGCATTTAAAAAAATAAATAAATAAAATACCTCACAGACTGCAGTGAACACTGAAACACAACTATTCACAATCTGTGAAAGGCTACTCCTTTGTCTACTTCTATAGTGTTTGCAACCAATGTATTGTATACGGATGGAAGCGCGTCACACTAATAGATTAGATTTTTTTCAAATATAATGGAGAAGCACCAATTGGAGAAAAATGAAAAGGATGAGCCACTGAGACACGCTCAGCAGAGTACAAGCAGCAGTGCTTGAACAAGTAACTGGAGCGTGATATGCACTCAAAAAATAAAAAACACAGACTGAAGTGAACACTGAAACACAACTGTCCACAATCTGTGAAAGGCTACTCCTTTGTCTACTTCTATAGTGTTTGCAACCAATGTATTGGATACGGATGGAAGCGCGTCACACTAATAGATTAGATTTTTTTCAAATATAATGGAGAAGCACCAATTGGAGAAAAATGAAAAGGATGAGCCACTGAGACACGCTCAGCAGAGTACAAGCAGCAGTGCTTGAACAAGTAACTGGAGCGTGATATGCACTCAAAAAATAAAAAACACAGACTGAAGTGAACACTGAAACACAACTGTCCACAATCTGTGAAAGGCTACTCCTTTGTCTACTTCTATATTGTTTGCAACCAATGTATTGTATACGGATGGAAGCACGTCACTGTAATAGATTTGAATTATTTTAAATAGAATAAAGCAGCACCAATTTTAGAAAAATGACAAGGATGAGCCAGTGACAGACACTCAGCAGAGTACACGCAGCGGTGGTTGAAGAAGTAAATGGAGCGTGATCTGCATTTAAAAAAAAAATAAAATAAAATACCTCACAGACTGCAGTGAACACTGAAACACAACTATTCACAATCTGTGAAAGGCTACTCCTTTGTCTACTTCTATAGTGTTTGCAACCAATGTATTGGATACGGATGGAAGCGCGTCACACTAATAGATTAGATTTTTTTCAAATATAATGGAGAAGCACCAATTGGAGAAAAATAAAAAGGATGAGCCACTGAGACACGCTCAGCAGAGTACAAGCAGCAGTGCTTGAACAAGTAACTGGAGCGTGATATGCACTCAAAAAATAAAAAACACAGACTGAAGTGAACACTGAAACACAACTGTCCACAATCTGTGAAAGGCTACTCCTTTGTCTACTTCTATAGTGTTTGCAACCAATGTATTGGATACGGATGGAAGCGCGTCACACTAATAGTTAAATTGCATGGAGCTGCAAGAATTACACTGAAGAAAAAAAAAAGAGTCTGTGAGTGACACGTGCAGATGCCTACAGACAGCGTTGGATGCAGAGCAAACTGCAGCGTCACCTGCACTCACACACACCTTGCAGAGCTGTTAAAACAACACTGCAGGCAAAAGGAAGCTTTACACAGCGGTTGGTGCTAGCCTGCCTACAGCACAGTACACTAAATCGCAATCTCTAACTGTCCCTCAGAGTCAGCAGAGTAGCGTTCTGTCCCTATCTGAATTCACAGCACAGTGACGCTAAAATGGCGGCGGCGCCTTTTATAGTGCATTCTGACATCATTTCAGCAGCCAATCACAGCCATGCCATTAGTTAAGATGACCGCAGCATTACAGGATGTGCCCACACTTCGTAGGATTCCTCATTGGCTGACTAAAATCACATTGCCTCTCAAAGAATTATGGGAACTTCCGATTCCGGTATACGATATTGAAAAAGTATCGGAATTAAGTATCGGAATTCCGATAACGCGAATATCGGCCGATACCCGATACTTGCGGTATCGGAATGCTCAACACTAGTTACATAGTGCTGCCCTGCACAGTAACAGGACCTCCCTTTTGTTCTCCCCCATGGAAAACACTATTCTAAAAGTAAATTGTTACAGCAGTATTGTTCCCTAATTGGCCCTACAGTAATTATGTCCGTCCACTTTCCACCATGAACTAATAATGTAGGTTCTTCATTTTAGCCTCCATGCAGTAATTAAGAGTCACGGGGTTACTGCGACAATGTGGAGCCAGAAGACCACAGTGTCTGATTGCTCCTTCTCCGGCGCTGAGAAGAGGCACTTCTCCTTCATTTTAAATATGTTTATCTCTTCTGGCAGAACAGGTGTTAATCGGCCATGTTGGAAATCCCTGTGCTCACAGCTGAGCTCGGTTAGCTACTCCTTTACCCTTTATAATCTGAGCTTTGTTACAAATCCTTGTCAGAGCAAGAATTTGCTGCATGGCCAATGGACACGACCCCGAAAGAAGCGAGCAGCGAAACGGTGCCCATCGGATGTGGGGGAAGCACTTCTCTGCTACACCACGCCTTGCCAAGCATTATCAGCTACACGGTTCAGCCCTTAAACGGCTATCCGGGTAAAAAATTAACTTTTACTTTATTACATGGGCAATTTCAGCCATATACAATGATACTGCAGCAAGGGTTGGTCTAATTAGGAAACCTCATCTAGTCATCTTAGGAATACCACTTGTGGAGATAAGAGTATATATGCACTTGCTTGTCCAATTCACCTGCACTTGGTATATCCTGCTATATTGAGTATTGCTTTGCTTGCACCACGTATTTACCTATATCATAGCTTCATTAATAATAATCTCCCACGGTTCAAGTCCACTTGCTTCCTGAACCATCATTTACTTATAATATATTGCTATTTTATTGGTGAAGTTATATGGTGCAAAATAGTGCTTGTTAAGCATTTTTGAGACCTACAGATCTGGCAAAAATTAAGAGACCACTGCACAGTTTTATAAAAATCAGCTTCTCTACATGTCTGACAGTCGTTCTATTCCAGTGTCAGTTGAATTCCAACCAGAGTTCACCTCATTATACTTAATGTGCTTCTGATTAGGTGATCACCTGAACCAAATCTTATTTAACGAAGGAAAGTATAAAAAACCTGCTGTGGTGTTCACAATCCTCTTGCAATAGGACAAGCTGGATGGCAAAACAAGTGCTAGTAATATCCCAAAAGTAATAGGAATGAAAAATAACTTTTAACCATGCCAAAGGAGTTGAAAAGAAATGTCTTGAGTGAGGAAAAGAAGGGCTCAATTCTGGCTTTACTAGCAGAGGGATACAGTGAGCGTCATGTTGCCTCCATCCTTAAAATTTATAAGACGGCAGTATTTACTGTAATAAATGATTTGCTAATATGTTCTGAAAAACACCATTACCTAATGTATGTGTACGCCCAGTCCAGCCGTCAATATAAGCTGGCTGGGGGAGTGATTAAATCAGATGACCTTGGCATCAGAACAAGACAATCGTCTCCTGTGTCATTTCATCTCACCATCCTGCCTCGATCGAAGCTCCATCCAATCAGGCAATCATCTGATATCCTAAAAGGCCTGTTTAGGCCTAAACCTGACAACAACAAGGTCAAGCAGCAGACATTGGGGACAACAAAGATACAGACCGGCAGAGGACGAAAACGACTCTCCACTGACCGGGATGTCCGTCATCTTATTCGAATGTCACTCAGCAACCGCAGGATGACATCAAGTGACCTACAAAAGGAATGGCAAATGGCAGCTGGGGTGAAGTGCACGGCAAGAACAGTCCATAACAGGCTCCTAGAGGCAGGGCTCAAGTTATGTAAAGCTAGAAAAAAGCCTTTCATCAATGAGAAGCAAAATTTAGCAAAGCATTTGACAAAGTATCTCACACAATCCTTATTGAAAAAATGACTAAGTATGGAATGGACAAGGCAACTGTTAGGTGGATTCATAACTGACTTAGTGATCGGACCAAAAGAGTGTTCGTAAGTGGCTGCACATCCAGTTGGAAGAATGTCTCAAGTGGGGTACCACAGGGATCTGTCCTGGGCCCTGTATTGTTTAACATCTTTATCAATGATTTAGATGAAGGAATTGAGGGTAAACTGATAAAATTTGCTGATGACACAAAGCTAGGAGGGATATCTAATACTAGAGAAGAGAGAGGATTCAAAAAGATATAAATAGACTGGAGTAGTGGGCAGCAACTAACAGAATGTTTTTTAACAGGGAAAAATGGAAAGTACTACATCTGGGCAATAAAAATGAAAAAAGCATATACAGAATGGGAGGAATAGAGCTAAGCAACAGCACATGTGAAGAAGATTTGGGTATACTAATAGATCACAGACTGAACATGAGTCAACAGTGTGATGCAGCAGCAAAAAAGGCAAATACAATTCTGGGATGTATTAACAGAAGCATACAGTATAGATCACGTGAAGTCATTATTGCCCTCTACTCCTCTTTGGTCAGACCTCATCTGAAATACTGTGTCCAGTTTTGGGCACCACATTGTAAAAAAGACATCAACAAATTGGAGCAAGTTCAGAGAAGAGCCACCAGAATGGTGACCGGTCTGCAAACCATGTCCTATGAGGAACGGTTACAGGATTTGGGAATGTTTAACTTGCAAAAAAGAAGACTGAGAGGAGACTTAATAGCTGTCTACAAATATCTCAAGGGCTGTCACATTGTAGAAGGATCATCTTTATTCTCATTTGCACAAGGAAAGACTAGAAGCAATGGTATGAAACTGAATGGGAGGAGACACAGATTAGATATTAGAGAAAACTTTTTGACAGTTAGAGTGATCAATGAGTGGAACAGGCTGCCACGAGAAGTGGTGAGTTCTCCTTCAATGGAAGTCTTCAAACAGAGGCTGGACAGACATCTGTCTGGGATGATTTAGTGAATCCTGCTTTGAGCAGGGGGTTGGACCAGATGACCCAGGAGGTCCCTTCCAACTCTACCATTCTATGATTCTATGAGAGCCAGGCTGAAGTTTGCCAAAGGCAATAAGGATTGGACCATAGAGGACTGGAGTAAGGTAATCTTCCCTGATGTGTCTAATTTTCAGCTTTGCCCAACACCTTTTCGTCTAATGGTTAGATGAAGACCTGGAGGGGCATACAAGCCACAGTGTCTTGCACCCACTGTGAAATTTGGTGGATGAACGGTGATGATGTGGGGATGCTTCAGCAAGTCTGGAATTGGGCAGATAACTCTTTGCTTAGGACATATGAATCAAGCCGCATACAAGGTTATCCTGGAAAAACAGTTGATTCCTTCTGCTCAGGCAATGTTCCCCAACTCCGAGGACTGGTTTTTCCAGCAGGACAATGCCATGCCACACAGCTAGGCCAATCAATCTGTGGATGAAGGACCAACACATCAAATCCCTGTCATGGCCAGCCCAATCTCCAGACCTGAACCCCACTGAAAACCTCTGGAATGCAATCAAGAGGAAGATGGATAGTCACAAGCCATCAAACAAAGAAGAACTGCTTAAATTTTTGTACCAGTAGTGGCATAAGGTCACCCAAAAGCAGTGTGAAAGACTGGTGGAAGGCATGCCAAGACGCATGAAAGCTGAGATTAAAAATCATGGTTATTCTACAAAATATTGATTTCTGAACTCTTCCTGAGTTAAAACATTAGTTTTGTTGTTTCTTAATGATTATTAACTTGTTTTCTTAGCATTATTTCAGGTCTGCAAGCACTGCATTTTTCTGTTATTTTGACCATTTCTCATTTTCTGAAAATAAATACAAAATTTATTGCTTAGAAATTCGGAGACATGTTGTCAGTAGTTTATAGAATAAAAGAGCAAATTACATTTTACTCAAAAATATACCTATAAAGAAAAAAATCAGACAAAATGAAATTTTGCAGTGGTCTCTTAATTTTTGCCAGAGATGTATATACATTTTTTGGTACTGTCATACTACTAGTGGCATCATGCTGTGCCTTTCCCTCCTCTTTTTGTCTGTTTCTTCGCCCTGTCTTTTTTAACCCTAATTTATGATTGTTTTTATTATTGATTATTAAAATTTATTTTTTTCTCTTATTTTGAGTTGGAATCGCTTCTTGTCTAGTGGGAATACCACAATAGACTAATTTGATGCATATGTTTTGAAGTGTCTAACAATCATTGAACCTTTAGACACATAGAATTTATTGTGTACTACGGTGCACAGTAGCGCCCTTCTTCCCTGGGTGGGGGAAGACAACAGACGGAGGGCTAACTCAGGAGATAAGGCAAGGATTGACGCCCCGTCATCTTCACTTTCAGAAGTATCCTGGGGAGTAGGGCGAGCTAGGGCACCCCCTAGTGTTAGGGATAGGGAAGGAGCCCCTGGTCCCGGGTCACCCGACAGGTGTGTCATGACATTAAATCCCTCAACCTGACCCCTTTAATAATGTACCCCATCTTGGGTCTCTGTCTCTGGTGCTTGCCTCCATGTTCCTGATCCTTAGTCCCATGTCATTCCACATCCTCAGAAGAAGAAGAACAACAAAAAAAAAGATTCTTACCTGCCTGTGCTCCCGGTGCCACGCGGTTTCCTCTCCATGAAGATCTATCGTGGTAGTGTTATAATGGACACCGACCTACTGTATAAGAGGCCGGCGGCTGACGTCAGTGCGTCAGTCGAAGTCACTTCATGCGCCACCTACGACGGACAGACTGATGTCAGCTGCCGGTCTCTGATACGTCTAACTATTGCAGGCCCCCTCTACATTCTGCTCTGGGGTCCGCCAACGACCTGGGCCCACTGGAGAATTTTCTGGTGTTCTGGCCGGGGCTCCAGTCTGACCCTGAGTCGAAGATCTGTTGATTAAAATGTACTTTGTGGGACAACCCCTTTGAGAGTCCACTGTGGCTCCTGTGCCCAATGGAAACAATGATTACTAAATAAAAAAAAAATAATGGCAGAATTTTATCTTTTTTTTTTTTACCTTCCAAACTACCCTAGACAGTTACCTGCTCTGCCTATCCCTTGTCCATCCCTGCACTCGGGTATTTCTCTTCAGGTTATGATGATGAGCTCTGTGGCATTGCTTGGTGCTAGTAAACCAGTTGTATTTAATAGAATACTATCCTGAGCGTTGTGATTAGTGGGCATTAAAAGCACAGTTGGAAAGTCCACCATAACACTATCGTGAAAAAATCAGGAAGGGCTCATTCACACGTGCAATTTTTCCATAGAGGCCAGTGTCACACTTGCGAGTGTGACGCGAGTTAGTCGCATAACTTTCTCGCATCAACACCCGGCACGGCCCGCCGCTCTCGGACCCGAGTGTGCGGCTGCATGTATTTCTATGCAGCCGCACACTCGGGTCCGAGAGCGGGCGGCCGTGCCGGGTGTTGATGTGAGAAAGTTGTGCGACTAACTCGCTTCACACTCGCAAGTGTAACCCCAGCCATACGAGAAAAATGGATAGATTATTCTGACCAGACTTTGATCAGAGTGCAGTCCAATTGTCATCCATTTTTTACTTCGGTGGAGAATTTTAATAAAAAAAAAGTTTCTCCGCCTTCTCCATTATGTCAGTTTGTGTAAATTGAATCTCACTCTGATGTGATCTGAGTGCAGTGTGATTTTTTTTTTTATGGACCCATTTACTTGCATTGCTGATTTTGATCAAAATCGGACATGTCTCCGCGATTCTCTGTGGACCTCTTGAACACATGAATGAACTCACTATCACTTTGGCTAACGGCAATACATATCCAGTAGAGTTTAGCAATTAAATTTGCAGGACCCAGCCTGGCCCATAGGCCTTGGCCACTGGACAGGAGTCCTGCAAACCACCTCCAATTTACCAGCATACGTGGCTCCTTATTTGACCAGCCGGCCTCACGTCATTGTTGTAGCAAGCGACCCAGAGCCAGTCAAAAGAGGGGCTAAGTATGCTGGCATGTTGGAGGTACAAGGCTCCTGTTCGGTGGCCATGGACTACTGATGTGGCCGCTGGACCAGGGTCCTGCAAATCAATTCAGATCTAAACTACCTGGTGATGCGATATGACAGTTTTTGAGCCACTCACATTTCATTTTTTTCATGTTTTCTACATTTTTTTTTTAACTTGGACTTGAGATAATGCTTTCTATGTTTTGCCTCAGAACACAATTTCACACTTTCTCTTCATACAGAAAGCAGATCAAACATTTCTTAGTGTTTGACTGTAGATCCAGGTCCTCCACTATTTCAAAGCGATCACTTCTAAACGCGACCCGTTCTACATGAGACAGGTACAAACGCTGCATGAAATTACCAGATTTTCAGCTTTTTTGCAATAAAAGCACATAAAGACTTTAATATTTGGAAGCTTAATCTCTTTGTTCATAGCTATTTTCCAGGCCACGCCTGGAAATAAAGGAAGTATCCACAAACATGCAGCTAAGGTAAGGATGGCAAAGTGGAAATGCCACAAATATAGAGCTAATCCCCAAGATTACAGCCATGGACGAAGCAGTCCTTACTGATGATAACCACATCCTTCACTGACAATGATCGCCAAGCCTTCTATATTAACAGATTATCAGAACTACAAAGGGGTGGAAAGGATGACATTTAAAGGTGCATAGTTATGTACTTTCTTTTTAAGGTCTGTGAAAGTCTTGGGGATGACCTTTTTGGAGAATGTACTGGTTATCGACCATTACACCATAGCATTGTTTACAGCACTATTCCTTATAGCAAAAAAAAATAGGGTATACTGATTTATATCAGCCAGATGGAAGCCATCTTCTGCCATAGCGGCAGTCTGAGCTGTCTCCCAGGGGGTGGCATTTTGCCCCCTTGACAGCCAGCTCAGAAAACACCAGTTCCAGCTGTTTGTATTTTGCAGACAAAAATGCACGAACACCAACACTGCAGAAGCAGAGTAGAAGTGCACATAATGAGGTCACCTCATCACATTGCTGATGTCACAACTGCGCATTAAAAGGCAATGATGACAATGAGATAATAAGCACTCCATAGAAGCCAAAGACACAAAAGACTGTTATTGTGGATAGGGAGTGGGGATTAGTGTGTGATGACAGTATAGGGGGACAGTAGGACAGTATGGCAAGATACAGGTTTCAAGGAGGGGGGGAAATGTCAATGTCAGAGAGAAAAACATGTGTGGGACATTGTGTGTAGGTAGTATGGAGATTGTGCAGCATGTGGGGGACAGTATGGTTGGAGTCAGCTTGTGGGGGACAGTATGGAGATGGTGCAGCATATGGAGGACAGTATGGAGAGGAGGTAGTGTGTTGGGGACAGTATGGAGGGGGTAAGTGTGTTGGGGACAGTGTGGAGAGGTAAGTGTGTGGGGGACAGTATGGAGAGGCGTGATTTGTAGGGGACTATATGGAGAGTAGCTGTGTGTCAGGAACAATATGGAGAGGAGCAGAATGTGGAGGCAGTATGGGGAGGTGCAGTGTATGCTGGCAATATGGGGGCAGTATGGAGAGGGAGCACAGCATGGTGGACAGTATGAAAAGGAAACACTGCATGGGGACAGTATGGAGAGGGGGCAGCATGAGGGGGACAGTATGGAGAATGGCAGAATATGAGAGACAGTAAAGAAAGGGGCAACATGGGAGGGTACTGAAAACTGAGGCAGTGTGGAGACAGGTACAGTATAAGAGTAAACAGTGGAGAGGGGACAAAATGAAGTGGGGAAGGTGTGGAGGCCATCTTTCATAAGGCTGTGGTTGTTATAGTTCATAACGGCAGACAGTGTGGTGGTTCTAGTTCATTAGGATTGTGGAAGTTATAACTCATACGGGGGACAGTGTGGTGGCCATAGTGTTAAAAGGAGGACTGTGTGAAGGGACAGTTCAATAAGGGCCAATGTGGTGGCAACATTTTATTGGAGAGAAAAGTGTGAAGGCCATGTGAGTCGCCCACCAGGGCCGTGGGGTACTCGGCACCGAGCCCGTCCACTTCTATGGGGGATGTCACGGTAGCTGCAGCTCGGTCCGTGGCCCTGGGACTCATCTCAAAAAGGGGATATTTACAGGGGATTAAAAGGTTTGATGAATGTTCGTGACACCACCTGTGGTGCCTGGTCAGGGTGACCAGTGCTGCTGTATAGGTCCGCTGAAGGGTTGGTATTGGGCAGCAAGGTGTTAAGCCTTCCACAGGTAAGGCTGGGTCCTTCAGGGTAGATAGAATGCAAGGGTGCAGGACGGAGGAGTAATAAGATGGACACACACACATAAGTCTCTTTCTGTACCTTTACTGTTGTTATTGCAGGCACGTCCCGGGGTGCTGTAGGGTGAAGGATGCACATCCAGTTCCTCCCACTGAGTAGGTATAGGGCCTCCTTACTCCTAAAATGAGTCTCTGACCTGTGTGAAACTAGGCCTGAGTCTGTCTCCAACTTTATGCCCGGCTGACCTTGTGTAGGGCCTTCTCTTGAAAGAACACAGTCTCTAACGGTTGCGCCGACCAGACTCCTGTCTTCCTGACCCAGTTACGTATCAGCACTAAAGGGCTCCTGCGACTCCTAGTCCCGCAGAAACTCCGGTATCTCCTACTGGTCGTGAAGATTCCAGTAAGCTCGGACCTGGTGTCCGGTTGTAATGATTGGGATGAGCTGTTTAGGCTCCTCTGTCCCTCACTTGCTTTCCACTCGCATTCGGCCTACCCGGGCCCTCACACGATCACACACTGGCAGTTGGTGGGCTGCTTCTTCTTCTTCTTCACCGCTCTCTAAGCGTCGGCACGCTTTCTCACTAAGCTTCACTCACTAGATTCAGCTCTGACTAGGCTGGAGTGGTTTCCGTTCCACTTTTACTAGACTCCACTCTGTTGAACTAGACAGCAGTCTCTCTCTCTCTTCAGACTGCTCTGTGAGCTAGACTGCACAAAACTGAGCTCACTACGAGGTGAGACTGCAGGCTGCAGCCCTCAGACTAACTAACTCTCTGCACTTCACTCTCCTTTTCTATCTCTAGACAGCTCCCTCTGGTGGTTTCAGGGATGGGTGAAGGTGTGTGAATGTAAATGTTGGACCTCTAGTGGTGATTACCTTCAGTGCACCCTTCTGGAGATTAGGAATCCAAGCACAGCTGGGCTCCACATCCCCCCCTGGTAAAACTCAGCACTCCCGGGCTGAAAGAAAAACATTTTTGAATCAAACATTAACATTAACTCTTCCCTTATGGGAGGTGAGGATCTTTAACCGTTGCATAATAAATAACACTTTTAATATCAACATCAAGTATAGTGCAAATATCAGTAGCTTCACAGTTCAAGTAGACATATACTTGTGGAGGACCCGCTCCAAACCTCCAACGGTGGTCCTGGGTGGGCTGCAAGACTTTTCTGGATTTCTGTAGCAGACCTCACTTTCGGCCACACCAAACGGGTTTTAAACTTCTGAGGTAATTAAGTTAAACCAAGATGAGGCACCGAAGTGCTAACTATATACAAGGACAGTTTTTGGGCTGGCAGAGTCCTCAGCCACACAGTTCAGATACAAAAACATATTAGAAAAACATATGAAAAAATACTATTGATCAAAGCATGAAATCACACAGAAAACTATTTACAGTTAATAGACCCTGTCCGGGTTATCATTTACTTAGTAGTAGCGACACCTGGTGGCTGTGCAAGCACAGGACCATTCCTGTCCACAGGCCCATTAGCTAGCACCAGGGTCATCGACTCCACCGCTGGTGTCCGTGTGGCTGGTGCACACTGGGCTGGTGGGGGTGTCAGGGGTTCCACCAGGGTGTCATCAGCTGCAGCAGTGATATCGTCGCCGATTACCTGCATAGCCGGTTCGCTCTGGTCCTCTAGGCCACAGGGCTTGTTCTCCTCTGGGGACGCTGACGGCCTGCCGGGCTCACCTGTAGGCTGCGTGGGGAGAGGGCCTGCTGCTGATTCTTCCGTGGGGCCGGATACCTCCGCTGTGATGCCAGTAGCGGTGCAGGGATTCTCCTCGGCTCCAGGTTCGGCAGCAGGGGGACGCTCCAGTGAGCGCTGCGGCTCCAGCGGCTGGTCTGGGCCGAGGATGAGCTCTTTCCAGCTCCGCTCCGTGTTCTCGGCTTCCGCCTGGTGCCGGGCCAGTTCCGCTAGTTCGGCGTCTGCAGCAGGGTCAGGAAGGGTGCAGACATCTTCCTGCAGCACGGGAGGCTCAGCGGTGGGGAGATCTTCTTTATCAGGAGGGTCCCGCTCTCTGTTAAGAGGGCGGGGTTTTCTTTTCCTCCTCTTCACTCCATTTGGGACCAGGAGGCGGATTTCCCTCGCTGATGGGCATGTCCGGTTAGTGCAGTAACACTTAGGGTAGACGGGCATTTCTTTTGCGCCTCAGAGTGAGTGCACGCCCACGAAAGCACGCCCTCCTTCTACACCAGCGCCTCAGGGCGCGAATATGGCGGCAAAATGGCGGCAAATGGCGGTAAATGGCGGCAAAGTCACCAGGATGGCAAATACAGTCTTTTAGCACAAAAACAGTTAATTCAGGCACACAGGACTCACGTTTCACGAGCTTCAGAATCATGTTCGTGACGCCAAAAATGAACCGCACGCCAGGGCCTTGGGGTACTCGGCACCGAGCCCGTCGACTTCTATGGGGGATGTTACGGGCAGCACACGGCTCGGTCCGTGGCCCTGGGCGCTCACTATAAATGGGGAATATTTACAGGGGATTAGTGTTCGTGTAGTTTTGGCAGCAAGGTGTTAAGCCTTCCACAGGTAAGGCTGGGTCCTTCAGGGTAGATAGAATGTAAGGGTGCAGGACATAGGAGAATCCGATAGTAGGAGTAATAAGATGGACACACACACATAAGTCTCTTTCTGTACCTTTACTGTTGTTATTGCAGGCACGTCCCGGGGTGCTGTAGGGTGAAGGATGCACATCCAGTTCCTCCCACTGAGTAGGTATAGGGCCTCCTTACTCCTAAAATGAGTCTCTGACCTGTGTGAAACTAGGCCTGAGTCTGTCTCCAACTTTACGCCCAGCTGACCTTGTGTAGGGCCTTCTCTTGAAAGAACACAGTCTCTAATGGTTGCACCGACCAGACTCCTGTCTTCCTGACCCAGTTACGTATCAGCACTAAAGGGCTCCTGCGACTCCTAGTCCTGCAGGAACTCCGGTATCTCCTACTGGTCGTGAAGATTCCAGTAAGCTCGGACCCGGTGTCCGGTTGTAATGATTGGGATGAGCTGTTTAGGCTCCTCTGTCCCTCACTTGCTTTCCACTCGCCTTCGGCCTACCCGGGCCCTCACACGATCACACACTGGCAGTTGGTGGGCTGCTTCTTCTTTTTCTTCACCGCTCTCTAAGCATCGGCATGCTTTCTCACTAAGCTTCACTCACTAGATTCAGCTCTGACTAGGCTGGAGTGGTTTCCGTTCCACTTTTATTAGCCTCCACTCTGTTGAACTAAACAGCAGTCTCTCTCTCTCTTCAGACTGCTCTGTGAGCTAGACTGCACAAAACTGAGCTCACTACGAGGTGAGACTGCAGGCTGCAGCCCTCAGACTAACTAACTCTCTGCACTTCACTCTCCTTTTCTATCTCTAGACAGCTCCCTCTGGTGGTCTCAGGGATGGGTGAAGGTGTGTGAATGTAAATGTTGGACCTCTAGTGGTGATTACCTTCAGTGCACCCTTATGGAGATTAGGAATCCAAGCACAGCTGGGCTCCACACATGTACTTTAAGAATGACAATGTGGGGGTAATATTCTGTGCAGGGGGCAGAGTGGGGGACAGTTATTTATTCTTGGAAACAGCAAGGGCGAATATTTTTATTCAGAGACATTATAATGACACTGTTAATTTTTAGGGCACAGTGTTGGGACGTGCTGCAGGTTGTAAATGTTTATTTGTGATACTGACAACGTTTCACGAGTACTGTAGTTCACTGGCGGACACAGTCAGAAAAGGGCCCCTGTGCAAGAACCATACATGGGCCCTTTGCAGCCCAAGATCTTCTAAAAATTTAAAATTGCACCTGGTTTGGAGGTATAAATGGGCCCCATCAACTCTTGGGCCCCTGTGCGACTGCACAGGTTGCACCAATGATAAGTCCGCCCCTGCTGTAGTTCCTATATGGTCCAAAGTCTGATGATGGCTGGTAACAACAACTTCCACTATTTCCTTATCATTTTTAAAGACTTACTGATAGTTATACTTTTATGCGATATAGCTAATAAGGATGGACAGTGTGACAGTTCTAATTCTATAATTCCTAAGGGCAGACATTGTGGAGGTTATAGTTCATAAGGGCAGAAAGTGTGGTGGTGATAGTTCATAAGGGGGAACGTAGAAATTATAGTTTATAAGGGCAGTGTGAGGGGGACAGTGTGGATTAGGTACAGCTTGTGAAACAGTATGGAGAGGGGCACCATCAATGGGACAATATGTAAAGGGCTCAGTGTGTGAGGGACAGTATGGAGAAGGACAGAATGTGGGGGACAGTTGGAAAGATACTGAAAACGGAGGCAGTGTGATTATAGGTACAGCAAGAGGGTAAATAGTGGAAAAGGAACAGCATGAAGTGGGGAAGGTGTGGAGGTTAAAGTTCATTAGGGGTGACAGTGTGGAGTAAATGGTTCATAAGAAAAGAAAAGTGTGGCGGTTGTAGTTAAAGTGGGAGACATTGTGAGTCATTATTTTATGGACAGTGTGAAGGCCATATACCTTAAGAGGAAGCAGGAAGCACAGTGACAGACAATTTTATATTCAGGGATACAGCATGGGAAGATATTTTTATTTAGACTCATTTGTCTGTAGATTTCATCACTGATCTACCATATCAGCAGGGAGCACTAATACTGGTGGTGGTGGATAGATTCAGCAAGACGGCTCATTTCATTGAGCTACCTGCTTTACAAAATGCCAAGACTTTGGCATAAATTTTTATTAAAGAAATCGTGAAATTACATGGGATTCCATCTGAAATTGTTTCTGACCGGGGGTTCAATTTATTTCCAAATTTTGGAAAGCATGTTGTGCTTGCTTAAGAATTCATCTTTCATTTTCATCCACCTTTCATCCACGGTCTAAAGGGGAAAATGAGTGAATCAGAATCTTGAAACATATCTTGGGTGCTTTGTGTCTGAGAATCAGGAGAATTGAGTTTCTTATTTACCTGTAGCTGAGTTTGCCGCAAATAACTGTTGTCATGAATCTACTGGGAAGTCCCCATTTTTCAGGGATATGTGTAGCCCAGCTGCGCTTGGAGCCACATGTCCCAGGAGGATGCACCAAAGGTAACCACTACACGTACCTGATATTCATTCACACCTTCACTATTCTTTAGAGCCACCAGAGGGAGCCCTTTTGCAGTATATATAGGGTAGTGAAGACACAGCAGTTACCTCAGATCTCCTCAGAACACCAGAGAACACCTCAGACAAGAGGAGAGCGGATTACCTCAGAGAGACAGACAGTCTAGTCACCTCAGACAGAGCTGATTAGCTGGGAAAGTTGAAAGACTGTTAGTTCCCTTAGAGTGTGGAAAGTTAGCTCAAAGAAGTGTGCACAGATCAGTTAGATGGAAGGTCCTGATAGCTGCTTCAGACTGAGTGTTAGAAAGAAAGAAGGAAAGGGAACAGCAGTGACTGAGAGAACCTGAAGACTACAGCTCGAGCATAGTTTAATGTGTGGAGGCCAGTACGAGTGGAGAAAGATAGCCACTTCAGCCTGGTCAGAACTGAGTCAACTGAGTGTAGTTTCAGTGAGCAAGCGTGCCGACGCTTTGAGAGCGGTGAAGAGAAAGAAGAATCAGCTATCTACTGCTAGTGTGCTTATGTTAAGGGTCGGAGTAGGACAAAAGGCGAGTGGAAGATAATAAGAGAGTAACGGAGGTTGAAACAGCATTGATAGCTTACCTCTACTCTGCACAACCGGACACCGGGTCCGAGCTTGCTAGCATCTACACGACTAGTAGGAGATACCGGAGACCCTGTGGGACTTCAAGTCGCAGGGGCCCACAAGTGCTGATACGTAACCGGGGTCAGGAAGACGGAGTTTAGCAGGGCCCTGCATACAGAGACACTGTTCTATCCACGAGAAGGCCTCACCACAAAGTCAGCCGGGCGTAAAATTGAAGACAGAGTTAGACTTCATTTCATACAGGTCAGAAACTCACACATACAGGAGTACGGAGGCCCTACACCTACTCAGTGGTAATACTGGATGTGCATCCTCCACCCTGCCAGCTTCCCGGGACATGCCTGCAACTACCATCAGTAAAGGTACAGAAGAGACTTTCGTGTGTGTGTCTGCATTATTGCTCCTGCACCCCTACACCGCCATATACCCTGAGGGATCCAGTCTTGCCTGTGGAAGACTTAACACCTTGCTGCCCAGTAACAACCCCTCAGTGGATCTACCCTGCAGCGCTGGTCACCCTGACCAGGTAACACAGGTGGCGTCACGAACAAACTGTATATATTTTAATGCCCTGTAAATGCCCCCCCCCTTTTAGTGAGCACCCAGGGCCACTGACCGAGCTGCGCTACCCGTGACATCCCCCATTGAAGTGAATGGGCTCGGGGCCGAGTACCCCACGGGCCCTGGCGGGCGACTCATCTTTTGGCGTCACGAACAGGATCCGAAGCTCGCTATATGTGAGTCCTGTGTGCCTGAATGGACAGTTTTTGTGCAAAGACTGTGATTGCTGTTTTTGTGATTTTGCCGCCATTTGCCGCCATTTACTGCCATTTTGTCACCATGTTCGCGCCATGAGGCGCTGGTGAGGAAGAGGGGCGTGAATTCGTGGGCGTACGCCCCCACAGTGGCGCGAAAATAATGGCCGCCCAGTCCAAGTGTTTTTACAATGTGCGGACCTGCCCTACAGCCAAGGAGATCCGCCTCCTCAATATCCTCAGTGCGAGGAAAAGAAAGCGAAAGCCCCACCTCCATACCAAAGAGCGGGCCCTCCTGATGAAGAGATCCGTTGTGACCTGGAGAAGCTGACCCTCTCCATTGAAGAAGTGGATGCTGCCCTGCTGTATCTGGCCCGGCACAGTGCTGAAGTGGAGGAAATGGAGCGAAGCTGGAGGGCTCTGAAGCTGTGGCTGCAGCAGAGCCGACCGCTCCCTACACCGCCCGCGCGTCTGCCACCGACGCCACCTGAAGCAGAGTCTGAGATCTGGCCGGAGGCTGATCCGGAAGGAGCCATACCTGACCCCGCCGAGGATGCGGCGACTGGAGAGGAGGATCCCGACATCGAAGCTGGCACCACAGCGGAGGCACCCGGCTCCACAGAGGAGCCCACAGAGGAACGTCTTCTCACGCCGCCTGCACAAGATCCGTGCCTGACACCAGCATCGCCGGAGGAAGACAGGCCCTGCGGCCTGGAGAACCGGGACGAGCCGGCTCCTCAATCAGGATCCGAGCCGGCTCCCGCACCTGTATGTGCTGAGCGCCGCCTGTCCCAGCAGCGTCGCCAGGAGCAGCAGATGCGGCAGACGAGAGGTACTGTACACAGACTGCGGCAGCTGGAGGCTGGAGATGATCCGGTGGTGGAGTCGATGATTCTGGTGCTAGGCACTGGGCCCGTGAATAGGAACGGTCCTGTGCTGGCACCGCCAACAGGTGTCGCCCAAGCTAAGTAAATGTCTAAGTTTCAGTACTGTATATAGTTGATGAAGTATTGCTGCACCTGGACAGGTGCCTGCTGTATTTGAATGTTTGCATAGTTATGATGCATAGTATACCCCGGTTGGGTAATGAGTAGTAATAATTTTATGATAGAAATGTGATTTTGCTATAGGTCTATGATCATGGACTGGTGCTGAGGACTCTTGCAGCACAAAGACTCTCGTTGTAAATAGTTGGCACTCTGTGCCCCATCTTGGTTTTACGTGAAACCACCACTACCTCTGAAGACAAAACCCATGTGGTGTGGCCGAAAGTGGGGTCTGCAAAAAGGGAAGTCCTGCAGCCCACCCAGGACCACCGTGGGAGGTTTTGCACGGGTCCTCCACAAGAATACTGTGTATTTGCACTTTGAAGTATTTTCTACTTTTGCTACTTGTATTAAAAGTGTATTTATTTGTAACGTTAAAGAGTCCTCACCTTCCGCAAGGGAAGAGTTAATGTTAATGTTGATGTTAATATAAAAATTATTTCTTTCAGCCCGGGAGTGCTGATGTTAACTAGGGGGGGATGTGCAGCCCAGCTGCGCTTGGAGCCACATATCCCAGGAGGATGCACCAAAGGTAACCCCCACACGTACCTGATATTCATTCACACCTTCACTATTCTCTAGAGCCACCAGAGGGAGCCCTTTTGCAGTATATATAGGGTAGTGAAGACACAGCAGTTACCTCAGATCTCCTCAGAACACCAGAGAACACCTCAGACGAGAGGAGAGCGGATTACCTCAGAGAGACAATATAGTAGAATGGTGTGCACTCAGGGTATATAAGATTAGGTGCTGGTGAATTGGACCGAAATGGTACCAATCAGTATAAGTAGAGTAGGATTCACCGCACACAAAGACTGATAATCATGCAAAAAAGAGGTTTGTTTTATTGAACAATATCCAATCCAGAAAAGAGATAGGTGACAGTGCCATATGGGATAATTGTACAATATACTGATACCCAACGTTTCGGCCCCTCCCGGGCCTTACTCATGGGTAACTAAAAGAGACGGAAAATACAGTGTGAGATACATATATACAGTGACAAAGTATATTTATATATAATATGTACAATATAATAAGAACGGATTGAATAGCATATAGATGTTAGCTAATATATGATCAATATTTATATATGAAATAAAACCAGAAAAATGAATCTAGGTAGAAATATCATTCTGTTTAACGGTATAGAGTTAATTTTTGTCTAAATCAAAGTATAAAGCACAATCCTTAACCCCTTACTGCCATCGGACGTACTATCCCGTCCATGGTACCTGGGCCCGTATGACCGGGGACGGGATAGTACGTCATAGGCGATCAGCTGCGCTCCTGAGGGGAGCGCAGCTAATCGCCGCCGGGTGTCAGCTGATTATCACAGCTGACACCCATGACTGTGTCAGGAGCGGTCACGGACCGCTCCCGTCACATTAACCCCTTGCACACCGCGATCATGTACTGGGGGCACAGGGGAGGATCGCGCAGGGTGGGGGCTCCCTGCGCGCCCCCCTGAGACCCTCAGAGCAGCGCGATGTGATCGCGCTGTTCTGAGGGCTTCCTCCCTCCCAGGACCCGGATCCAAGATGGCGCCGGGGTCCTGGAGGGAGGCGGCTACCTCAGTGCCTGCCGAGAGCAGGCACTGAGAAGCCTGCATCTATGCCTGTGCGATCGCTGGTGTGACAGAGTGCTGTGCACACTGTCACACCAGCGATCTGATAAAATACTGTGATGTCCCACCCTGGGACAAAGTAAAAAAGTTAAAAAAGTAAAAATAAACATGTGTAAAAAAAAAATCCAAAATAAATAAAAAAAAAAAAAATATTCCCCAATAAATTCACTTCTTCCTGTAAATAAAAAAAAAAAAACAATAAAAGTACACATATTTGGTATCGCCGCGTCCGTATCGACCCCCCCTATAAAATTGTGCCACTAGTTAACCCCTTTAGTGAACCCCTTATAAAAAAAAAAAAAAAAACGAAGCAAAAAATCAATGCTTTATCATCATACCGCCGAACAAAAAGTGGAATAACACGCGATCAAAAAGACCGATATAAAAAAAACATGGTACCGCTGAAAACGACATCTTGTCCCGCAAAAAACGAGCCATCATAAAGCATCATCAGCGAAAAAATAAAAAAGTTATAGCTCGCAGAATAAAGCGATGCAAAAATAATTATTTTTTATATAAATTGTTTTTATTCTATAAAAGCGCCAAAACATGAAAAAATGATATAAATGAGGTATCGCCATAATCGTACTGACCCGAAGAATAAAACTGCTTTATCAATTTTACCACACGCGGAACGGTATAAACGCCTCCCCCAAAAGAAATTCATGAATTGCTGATTTTTGTTCATTCTAACCTCCCAAAAATCGAAATAAAAAGCGATCAAAAAATGTCACGTGCTCAAAAATGGTACCAATAAAAACGTCAACTCGTCCCGCAAAAAATAAGACCTCACATGACTCTGTGGGCCAAAATATGCAAAAATTATAGCTCTCAAAATGTGATGATGCAAAAACAATTTTTGCAATAAAAAGCGTCTTTTAGCGTGACAGCTGCCAATCACAAAAACCCGCTATAAATAGTAAATCAAACCCCCCTTTATCACCCCCTTAGTAAGGGAAAAATAATAAAATTAAAAAACAGTATTTATTTCCATTTTCCCATTAGGGTTAGGGTTAGGGTTGCGGCTAAAGTTAGGGTTAGGGTTGGCGCTAAAGTTAGGATTAGGGTTAGGGTTGGGATTAGGGGTGTGTTAGGGTTAGGTTTGTGGTTAGGGTTGGGACTAGGGTTAGGGGTGTGTTGGGGTTAGGGTTGGAGTTAGAATTTGGGGGTTTCAGCTGTTTAGGCACATCAGGGGCTCTCCAAATGTGACATGGCGTCTGATCTCAATTCCAGCCAATTCTGCGTTGAAAAAGTCAAACGGTGCTCCTTCACTTCTCAGCTCTGCCATGCGTCCAAACAGTAGTTTATCCCCACATATGGGGTATCAGCGTACTCTGGACCCCAAGAGTTATTGTGCAATTTGTCCTATTTCTTCTGCTACCCTTGGGAAAATAAAAAACTGGGGGCGAAAATATCATTTTTGTACAAAAAAAAAATATTTTTTTGTTTTTACGGCTGTATATTATAAACTTCTGTGAAGCACTTGGGGCTTCATAGCGCTCACCACACATCTAGATAAGTTCCTTGTGGGGTCTATTTTCCAAAATGGGGTCACTTGTTGGGGATTTCCACTGTTTAGGCGCATCAGGGGCTCTCCAAATGCGACATGACGCCCCCAGACCATTCCATCAAAGTCTGCAATCCAAAACGTCACTACTTCCCTTCCGAGCCCTGACGTGCGCCCATACAGTAGTTTTCTCCCACATATTGGGTATCAGCGTACTCAGGACAAATTGGACAACAACTTTTGGGTTCCAATTTCTTCTGTTACCCTTGTGAAAATAAAATATTGGGGGCGAAAAAAATCATTTTTGTAAAAAAAAAAAGATTTTTTATTTTTACGGCTGTACGTTATAAACTTCTGTGAAGCACTTCAGGGTTCAAAGTGCTCACCACACATCTAGATAAGTTCCTTGTGGGGTCTATTTGCCAAAATGGGGTCACTTGTGGGGGTTTCCACTGTATAGGTGCATCAGGGGCTCTCCAAATGTGACATGACGCCCCCAGACCATTCCATCAAAGTCTGCAATCCAAAACGTCACTACTTCCCTTCCGAGCCCTGACGTGCGCCCATACAGTAGTTTTCTCCCACATATTGGGTATCAGCGTACTCAGGACAAATTGGACAACAACTTTTGGGTTCCAATTTCTTCTGTTACCCTTGTGAAAATAAAATATTGGGGACGAAAAAATCATTTTTGTAAAAAAAAAAAAAGATTATTTATTTTACGGCTGTACGTTATAAACTTTAGTGAAACACCTGGGGGTTAAAAGTTCTCACCACACATCTAGATAAGTTCCTTGAGGGGTCTAGTTTCCAAAATGGCGTCATTTATGGGGGTTTCCACTGTTTAGGCAGATCAGGAGCTCTCCAAACACGACATGGCGTCCAGCCAATTCTGTGTTGAAAAAGTCAGACGGCGCTCCTTCCCTTCCAAACTCTGCCATGCACCCAAACAGTGGTTTACCCCCACATATGGGGTATCAGCGCACTCAGGACAAATTGCACAATAACTTTTGGAGTCTTGTTACCCTTGGAAAAATAAAAATTGGGGTGAAAAGATCATTTTCGTGGAAAAAATATGACTTTTAAATTTTACGGCTCTACGTTATAAACTTGTGTGAAGCACTTGGGGGTTCAAATTGCTCACCAAAGATCTAGAAAAGTTCCTTAGGGGGTCTAGTTTCCAAAATTCGGTCATTTGTGGGGGGTTTCCACTGTTTAGGCACATCAGGGGCTCTCCAAATGCAACATGGCATCCAATCTCAATTCCAGCCAATTTTGGTTGGAAAAAGTCAAATGGTGCTCCTTCCATTCCGAGCTCTGCCGTGCGCCCAAACAGTGGTTCCCACCCACATATGGGGTATCAGCGTACTCAGGACAAATTGGACAACAACTTATGTGGTCCAATTTCTCCTGTTACCCTTGAGAAAATAAAAAATTAGTGACTAAAATATAATTTTTGTGGGAAAAAAAATAGGATTTTTTATTTTCATGCCCGGGCATTATAAACTTGTGTGAAGCACTTGGGGGTTCAAAGTGCTCACCAAAGATCTAGATAAGTTCCTTAGGGGGTATAGTTTCCAAAATGGGGTCACTTGTGGGGGGTTTCCACTGTTTAGGCTCATCTGGGGCCCTGCAAACGGAACATGACCCCCATCAACGTCTGCATTCCAAAACGTTACTACTTCCTTTCCAAGCCCTGCCGTGCACCCAAACAGTTCCCCCCCCCCCACATATGGGGTATCAGCGTACTCAGGACAAATTGGAAAACAACTTTTGGGGTCCAATTTCCTTGGGAAAATTCAAAAATTTGGGACTAAAAAATCATTTTTGTGGAAAATTGTTTTTTTTTTTTTCACACCCAGGCATTATAAGCTTTTGCGAAACACTTGGGAGTTCAAAGTGCTCACAACAGATCTAGATAAGTACCTTAGGGGTCTAGTTTCCAAAATGGTGTCACTTCTGGGGGGTTTCCACTGTTTAGGCGCTTAAGGGTTCTCCAAACACGACATGGCGTCCAATCTCAATTCCAGCCAATTTTAGTTTGAAAAAGTCAAACGGCGCTCCTTCCCTTACGAGCTCTGCCGTGTGCCCAAACAGTGGTTTTCCCCCACATATTGGGTATTGGCGTACTCAGGAGAAATTGCATAACAACCTTATCTGTCCATTTTCTCCTTTTACCCTTGTGAAAATAAAAAAAAAGTTTGTAAAAGATCATTTTTGTGGCTAAAAAGTTAAATATTCATTTTTTCCTTCCACGTTGCTTTAGTTCCTGTGAAGCACCTGAAGGGTTAATAAACTTCTTGAATGTGGTTTTGAGTACCTTGAGGGGTGCAGTTTTTAGAATGGTGTCACTTTTGGGTATTTTCTGTCATGTAGACCCCTCAAAGTGACTTCAAATGTGAGGTGGTCCCTAAAAAAAATGGCTTTGTAAATTTTGTTGTAAAAATGAGAAATCGCTGGTCAACTTTTAACCCTTATAACTTCCTAACAAAAAAAAATTTTGATTCCAAAATTGTGCTGATGTAAAGTAGACATGTGGGAAATGTTATTTCTTAACTATTTTGTGTTACATATTTCTCTGTTTTAAGGGAATAAAAATTCAAAGTTTGAAAATTGCTAAATTTTCAAAATTTTCGCCATATTTGCGTTTTTTTCAAAAATAAACGCAAGTTATATGGAAGAAATTTTACCACTAACGTGAAGTACAATATGTCACGAGAAAACAATCTCAGAATCGCGAAGATCCGTTGAAGCGTTCCGGAGTTATAACCTCATAAAGAGACAGTGGTCAGAATTGTAAAAATTGTCCCGGTCATTAACGTGCAAACCACCCTTGGGGTGAAGGGGTTAATATTTAACAATTCCCCCTTTTGAGGGTGACAGACATTAATTGGAACCCTCAAAGTAGAGAAGTTCATCTTTAGGATAATCAGATCTTTTCTTCTTCTTTGGCAAAATAATAATAATAATAATAATATCAGATTATTGTTATATGCACTCAATAACATAATGATGTGAATTCATGTTATGGTAAGCCGTGACCAATATTCATATAAAATATGTGTCTTATACTTTCCTAAACCTAAATTGAAGCATCTCGGGTCCAGTCATCATCATCTGATGTCATCTGGTCTTCATGTTGACGTCTTGTTCTTGATTCTTTTAAAACACAGTCTTTATACGATAATTCCTTTGAAATAACATGTAGATATTGTGGAAACCGTGTGTCATGTGTCCATCAAAGTCCATAAATTCAAATGTTGATAAGAAAACAAAGTCCATTGACGAAATGAAGCTTTAATATCTGAGCAGTGTCACCTTAAAAGACCTGGACTTACATTGGCTCGCCTTGGATATTTCTGGAATCCTCCATGCCATCCGCACTGGTCTTGGAACAGGTGTGACGTCTTTAGTCAGCAAAGCAAGGGTTAAAATGACTCTTCCTTGCTAAAGATAGCACCATAACCAGTCCTTAGTCCTAATGCACAGGACTCATGTCAGGGTTGTAGTTTCCTGACAACTTATTGTTCACCAGCTTTCATTGAAGCTTCATAGGTGATAGGGAACCACTGGAACGTGATAAAAACGTGATAACACAGTTCATATTAGCATCATAGGATCATCGTCCTCTGCAATTGTGTCTGTCAGTTTAGATACTGCGATCGTGGCTGTCAGTGGTGAATACTGCAGTTGTTGTCAGTGATGAAATGAATTGTAATTGACACAGTCTATTATTACTCAGACATCATAGAGCATTTTTACCTTCTGGAACTTCGGCTTTGTCTTCTTGTAACTTTTTAAATTTACTTGAATTTAGAAATATGAAAAGTCTTTATTAATGTAATTCCAATATCTTGCTTGAAGTCTTCATTCCCTATTCTATACCAAATCTAATATCTTGCTTGAAGTCTTCATTCCCTATTCTATACCAAATCTGGTAATTTTCCTAACCTATAATATCACAGCGTACCATAACAATCAGTAATATCCATAGAATTATTATCAGAATAGTAATATGAAGTTCATGTTTGTATGTGAAACAATCATAAATGATAATGCATTATTAACCATATTCTTCATGAGATAGAACATTTTTATGTCATTGGTGTAATTACCTTTTCAACCCATAGGTGTCAGTGTGTTTTTTTATGTAACAAGTGTTTCCATCTTTATTACTAAAACTTTATTAATGGAATATATTTATTAGACCAATAATAGGTAAGAATGTATAGCCATGTACCAAAATGTGAATATGAGTGAATGAATGAAAGAATGAATTATTGTATTTACTCAGAATTAGAACATTTTCTTTTAATGAACCGATATCTTCACTATATTTAATGAAGCAATATTCTTGTACTAGACATTACTTTATTAAATATTGATGTTTCTTGATTGATTGAGATAAAAATAAAAATTAAGAATCAAAATTAGAGATAAAGGAAGAATAAAAATTAAAAATGAAAAATAAGAATAAAAACAAAAATAAGAATAAAAATAAGGCCTTTATATGTTTATGACAAATGCTGAGTAGTTATGTTCTCAGTAACACATACCCTTAATATTTCCATTATCTGGATGATTTCATATTTGTCATGACCTTGTGTTACCAAAATATTCATATTATGCAACTTTGCATGTAATCCCCTTCTTAGTGTAAAGAAATGACTCTTTATAATACTTAATGTTATTATCTCTAGTAGTTATACCAATGTACCTTTTTATATTCTTTAAAATGTTTGAAGAAGACATATTGATGAAATGTGATGATGTATTCAAGATCAAAAACACATTTCCCCCTTAATACCAAAAAATATTATTTTATGAAATAATTGATTTATCAAAACCAAAAAGGAAAAAAATAATTGTTTTATAAATTATTTATGTAACTTCTGTTTTAGCTTTATACCATATATTTGTCTGAAGATGTGTACCATCTATGTAACCATTAAAAATAACAATAACATTGAATATCATAAAATTATCTTTTGGGAAAAAGAAAAAAAAAATAATCTAAATGTAAATTTTCTTGATAAACCATTTTGATGTGTGATTACACTTATCTACTATTAACTAAAAAATAATAATTACTAAAGAAATATATGTTGAGTAGATAATATTCATTATGTATCTTAATATTCTAATAATTGAACTGATTTGTATTATTTCTCATAAAAACAAGTTGTTGTTTTCTCGCATACCATGAATTATGATACCTCTCCTTTCATACATCACATACTCTTAGATTATATTCACTCTTAGCAGCTGCTCATACACGCATCTGTCATCTGTCACTCAGACTGTGAACATATAAGTTTACACCACAGATTCCTCATACAAAAAGGTAGGAATATTAACCCAAATAATTGTATCTTAATTATCAATGCGCATTGTAAACTACTAAATTTAATATTTTAATATTTCTTTGAATATTCCCCAAATACACATAACAAACTTTGTGAACCATTCTATAGATAAAAGGACTCATAAGAAAATTTGGTTATGAGCTGTTTCTATATTTGGTGCAAGGTTTGCAACTGAAATTGAACCCTAGAACTTAAGAGGCCTAAAGAAAAATTCTTTGACTTGCAAAGGCCGAGCTCACTGAAGCTATAAGAGCTTTAAGTTGCAACCACTGAAATAGGGGTATATGGTAGCCTTATTATTAGAACAGTTTAAATGTCACATGTGTGACTGTCATGCAGTAAGAACATATTCCCATGCAAATAAATAACTTCAAAATGTTAGCAACACACAAAAACTAAATTTAGATTCAGTTAGTTATATATTATTTCCTTTTAAGTGTTAAATATATAAACATGCAGTTATTACAAATTCCTGTGTAAATAAAGGAATAAATCCATGTAAGAGAGTTTTTCCCGATTAAATCCTACTTTGAAGTGAAAATTCTAAGGAACAATAAGAGATAAGGTTAATATCATATACAAAAACAAACCAATTGCAATGTCTTATACATATATATGTATTGGATTCAATGTAATTCTAAATATTTTCTGTAGTTTATTTTAATTATATCACTATAGATATAGATATACAGTTATACAATTTCTATTTATACAAATATACTATATACTGTATGAATATATATATATATATTACATATATATATATATCTACAAAAACTGTAGAACTACAGAATTATATTTATAAAATAATTACAAATAACTGAATAATATATTGTATAATACTTTTACACAACATATAATTTCATTTTCAGTCAATTCCTAAACCAAATCTTATTTCTTTGTCAAAGATGTCCTGGAAAACTCTGTTAATGATTCCTTTTTTTAATGATTGTTTGAGCAGCTCCAATAATGAGCTGTAAACTGAAGACTCAACTATGTCTCTTTGAAGAATCATCTGTTCCTGTCTTTCAATGTCCGCCATTTGTCTCTTTACAGAGCGGTCTGAACTTTGAATTATTAACTCTTTTTGCAAAGCGGACTCTTGGATTTTTTTATAGGGTTTATAGCAAATATGTAATTTCCTCCGTATGTCATAGATTTGATTCCGGGGATGACTCAGTTTAGGAGATTTTGACACTGGCTTTTGAAAAGATCTTACTCTGTCTGTTTGATTTATTTTCCATTCACGATTCTCATGTTTTCTAGCAAAATCAAGGGATTGCGCACATTCAAATAAAGTATCTTTTTGTGACGCAATAACACGAGATACAGAATTTAGGAATCCAAATTTGTCCACAAAATACTTTATCATTGATTGTGTTTTTACATTGGTAATTAGAGTTTTGTACAACCTTTCAAATATGGACATGAATGTAAAAGTACATTCTTTCCGACCAATCCTTAATTTTTGAAGAATCTCAATATCTGGACAATTTTCATTTAATGCACAGAAAATCAGAATTTTCAATCTGTCTTTATCATCTAGATCTCCATGTAAGTTATCACAAGTCAACTTCAATGTTAAGCGTCTGGAAAAGGTTGCAGGAAGCCACAATTTAAATAATTGATTTTTCTCAGCATTACTTAAATCAAGCTTATCAATAAAGCTTTCGAAGATTTCAGAATTTCTACACACATGGATTTTGTTATCATATGCAGGAATGATTTTGCATAATTTTAACAAATTTTTCCTAACTTTAATTTGGAGTTGGGCCTCTGAATTGTCTTCTATTTTTGGTGGCCTTTGTACATCCGTCTCTCGTACGTCATCTGCATCAGTTCTGAAGTCTCCTCCTATGTTCCCTCCTACATCAGTTCTCAAGTCTCCTCCATGTTCCCTCCTACATCAGTTCTCAAGTCTCCTCCCATGTTCCCTCCTACATCAGTTCTCAAGTCTCCTCCCACATTTCCACCATCTTTTTTTACGCCATCAGAGACAAGGTCACCTTGAGTAGCCATTACAGACACATGTCCCACATCTTGCTCAGTTACCTCATTACTGGTGTCAAGGTAAAATATAATTTTCTACTATACTTTTATATTTATAGTGTGTATATGTATTTTGTAAACACGAAGTTTCCCTTAAATGATATTATTCAGATTGAAACTTATTTTAGGACAATGCTAGTATCTGCTGGTGTCTGTCTCCACCTTGTGTCCTATCACTGTATTACACTAACTATCTAATAACTTGAACTGGATCCACTGAAATGCCCCCCACCTTTGGGGAATTGAGGAACCACATGATACACGAGAACAATAGAATCTTTCTTCAAGAAACGAAACTGAGGATGACAACACGATCAAGGAGGACTTAGAAGAAGATCTAAGGACCAATTAGGATGACCAGATGCTGAATATATACATATATGGACATGATTCAGCATATCTCTTTCTCCTCAATCCCGCCTTTACTCCACCCCAATATTCTGTGTATGTAATCTTATGTACGTGAATAAAAAGTTCAGTGCTTACTGGAGATGGCCGCCTAATAGCACCATTTTCTTTAGGGCACGTTCTGAAGTCTGAACCAGCGTATTGCCTGATTCATTCTCGGTCGACCCGTGCTCTTAGTCTAATTTGGAGTGACTGGAGGATGAGTGGTTTGTCGTTACGACCCCGACAATTGGTGCCCAACGTGGGGCCGTGGATTGCCGCCCGTCCGGACCCGTCCCGAGGACTTTGCGGTGGTGCCCGCGGTGACTGAGTGCGAGGACTGCAGCCTCCGTTGAACACGGTAAGTTGGGATCATATACTTTATATGCGTCCCACTTGCCTGTGTGTCAGTCACTGTTTGGTCCTGTCGTATTGTCCATTTGGGTCTGGAGGGGTGACTGGTTGAGTGGTGAGACCAAGGGCAATCCCACGCCACGAACCAGCAAGTGTGACCGAGTGACGTTGCATGCCTGCACGTGCTTGAGTCGAAACACCACGTTCCTCCTCCTCCGGTCACTGTACCTTTATGTAGATAATTGCCTCCCGTGACTGTTAGAATAAAGTTGGGACAAATTTTAGATTCTTGAAGTGTTGAGTGGGGTAGAAGACGCACATGATAGTCTAATCAGTGACGAATGGAGTCGGGGCTCTTCGTCTGAGAAGTGACAAATGGAGCAGGGACTCTTTGTCTAACCCGGGAAGTCTCATTAGGAGAAGCCCAGGTGTCAGCATATGGAGGGGGACTCTGTGCTGTGTAGAGTGTCACGGTGTACTGCGCTGTAACGTCACCATCCACAGTTAGGGAAGGGACAAATAGAGGAGGACTCTTTGTCTTGTCAGTGTATTGAGGGGGACTCTGCAGTGACGGGTGGTGACCTGCGAGTGACGCCGGTGGTCTGAGTCGCGACAGATCATTACACTCTGTTAATATTATGATGCGCATGTTTAAATCAAACAAAACCCACAAGTTAGAGGGTGGTGCTTTGGGAGTGGTTGAATTGATGGAATCACGTGGAGGCAAGAAGGCTGTTAAGAATGAGCTTGCCGAGTACAGGCAGGCTTCAGCCTTCAGTGTGGAAAGACTTTGTCGCACAGAATGAGGGAAAGTTGAGAGATCAGGGGCTCTTGTATCAAGCCCAAGCACATTTAAGAGTAGTAAATGATTTGAAAGTTGAGGGTTGGAAAGAGGTAGATGGAATAAGGAGGTTCGGAAAGTGCTGAGCCTTTGTTCGGATATGTAAAATGCTCTGCATATGATCTTGTTGATGTAACTAAAATGGCCGCTCCAAGCCCTCGGCCACCGCCCTATAATGGTGCCGATCTTAGAACAAAGGGAGGTTGGACCTGTCATGTGTGTGGTGAACAGAATCCGCCCTGGGCGGAGACCTGCCGTGTTTGTGGGGCGGGTCGCCCCTGGTGTAATGCCCAGCCCATCGCCCCCCCCACACCCAGCGGCCATTTTGGTAAACCCAGTGGCCATCTTAATACACCCGGAAATGGCCAACACCCCATCTCCTCCGGCGGCCATCTTGGGACACCCAAGCACACCCAGTCAGGCCTATATCCCTTGCTGATACCAACCAGGGCCTACTACCAGCCCCGCCCGCACCTGTGCAGGCCACAGCTCCCAATATGGCACCAGATGCAACACCATTGTTCCCTTTCACACACCCCAACCCGGCCATTGCTGCAATGCATGAATCTTCAGTTTTTCAAACAATGATCAGAAGCCGCCGCCATGATATTATGGGATCTAATGAAGGGGAGGAGGATCAGGAGATAGAAGAGGGGTGGGCCCCTCAACAGCCACCACTATCCCCAGCAGCACCAGTATCTTTTCTTCCCTCCTCCATTCCCCCACCATCATTGTCAACCCTGGTCCTAGGGCCTATTACACCCCTACTTCAGAGATAAGGCACCTTCCTCTCCTTCACAAATCCTCAGAGAGGACAGTCGTTCTGTAAGATTCACGGAAACCCCGGTCAGGCCCCCAGCTCCCGGTGTATTTGAAAACTGGTATCCCTGACATTCACAGCATTACACAGACCGCAACGGAAATCCAGTGACATTATCCATAGGGTACGGTGATATCCTGACACATCGGGTTGGTGCTATAGTTAGTCCTGCCAACTCCAACTGCTCCAATAAAGGGGGTCTGGCTCTATTAATAGCCCAAGCAGGTGGTCCCATCGTCACTGCAGAATGCATGGCTCATATATACACTCATGGCCCTTTGCCACCTGGACAGACTCTGACAACCCATGCAGGGGACCTTCCCGCTGATATCATCATCCATGCAGCAGGTCCAGTCCATGATCCTCTAAATTCAAATGAGTCACGGGCCACCCTTCGGACCACCATACATTCAATACTCCATCATGCTGGTATGTTAAAAACAGAAGACATTAGGCACCAGGAATTATTTGAAACCAATGATAAAATAGCAAATTTGTGATTGCTTTGTCTAAAGAGTTAACTAACACCCACTCTATAGTGTCTGCTTCTCTCCCAGAATTTACAGGTGACACGGTGCATGATTTCTCGCCTGATGACCTTATATATATAAAAATTTATGGGAAGAGACTGTCTCCAGCCCAGATTTGAGGGTCCCTACTCTGTGATCCTGTCCACCCCTACTGCCCGAAGCTCGAGGGCAAGAGCACCTGGATTCACGCCTCCCATTGCAAGAAGGACAAGATTAATCAGCAGTCATGAAGTTTCTGATATACATATCCTTTTGAGCTATATCCTGATCTCCAGTAGTGCCAGTATGCCCACCTTCTGGGTTAATACTACAACCCCTGTGGTTATCTTTAAGTTCGATTTCTATCAAATATTCAACTGAGATAGGAATGATTTCAAGGGATCAACGCACCAGACTTAGGGGAAAAGGGACATTTTATCTCTATGTCACCCGCCCAGGGAATGAAAACTGTTATGATTGGTTAGATGTGGGATAGAAAACAGAAAAAGGGAAAATTGGCAGATGAAGCTAGATACAATAGATTGATAAATGAGATATACAAGTGTTATATTTGTAGGAACTGATCTAAGAATGCAGAAGTCAGTGACAGCAAGCAGAGATAAGTGCTGGCAGCAGCGAGATGGTATTTTGCTGTACACCAAGGTCATTCTACAGATAAGCAACCTGCAGGCTGAGGGAGAGAGGACACACAAACTACGCAGTGGTTTGACCCCTCCCGTCGGGTATTCGTGAGGATGCACAGGAAAAAGTGCAACAGTTTTCAAATTTTGTTGAATATGTTTTTGGAATAGACATAGTACGTAAGAATCGAAGGTCAGAGTATGTGAGAAGCAAATAGACAGGCAAGAGAAAGGAAGTTACACTAGAAGACAGAGTTCAGGAAAGAGCCAAAAGATTATTTCTGGACTCTAAGAAAAACTTGGGTGGAAATGGGTTTTGTCAAAGAAAACAAGACTAGTGAGAAAGTTCTGGCAAGTTTATATGAATGGCATAAAAAAAAAAATGAATGACAAGGAAAAACTGAAAGTAAGTAGACCGGGTTGGAGATCAGTTAAAGCAGAGAATCTAGCCAGAAAAGCACAGGGGGCACAACATGATTTAGCGCAGGCAAAAAGAGGAGCAAGGATACATGCTGTAGGTACTTGTCCTGCAAACAACAGGGAGAGGAGACGTGTGCCAGGAGATGGGCAGAAATTGTGCTACGGGTGCAAGAAACCAGGACATTTCAGGAGGGATTGCAGAACTAACCCATATCCAGCCTGTCCAACTAATCCATATGCAAATGACTCGCCTGCAAGAGGCCCCCAAGTGTTATGTTACGGTAGCTGAGGAGTGCAGGTAAAAAAGGAAATACACCAGAGCAGTTGGAATCTATGAGATTGCAGTACCCTGACTAACCACCGCAACTAGAGGCAGCCGTGGAGCGTTCCTACGTTGGTCCTAGACGCCTCGTCACAGCCTGAGAAACTAACTACACCTAAAGATAGAAATAGGAAAGCTATCTGCCCCGGAGCAGAACCCCAAAGATAATAGAAAGCCCCCAAACATGTAATGGCGGTTAGACAAGAGGAAATACTGACACAGAAAGAAAATAGTATGAGCAAACGCTGGGGCCCAAACTATCTAAATAGAAAAGGACAGGAAGGGTACTTACTGCAATCTCAGAAAACCCTGAAAAAACACCAACTCTACTAATTTCAAAATCACCTGAGATCACACGACCTCTACCACCTAAATTAGTTCTCTGGTGTAAAAAAAATCAAAACAGCAGCCACTGAAAAAAAAACTGGAAAAAGCAAAAGTACAAAACACAGTGGCTGGACTAAACTGAGAGGGCAAAAGCCCCCGGAGGGGACCCCGAAGGCCCCCACAGAAGTGCAGGACAAAATGCAAAAATATAGCAAAAACACAAAATAAGAAATTGTCTTATCTGATAGCAGGAGATGCAGACACGACACAGCAGGCTACAAGGGAAACTGGAAAGAAGGATTCAGACCAGAACAATTGATCACCGGCAACCCTGATGGGAAAATGACTCCCTTATATAAGACCAATCAGTAACACCTGATTCCCAGTCCTCACAATCCTCACTAGTACCGCTTGTAACCACCAGAGGGAGCCTCTGCTCAGAACTCATCTCAAACCCATTCACAACAGTACCCCCCTTGAGGAGGGGTCACCGAACCCTCATTTGAGCAACCAGGTCGGTCAGGATGAGTTCTATGATACGCACGGATAAGTCTCCTAGCATGGATGTCCGAAGCAAACACCCAAGAATTGTCTTCCTGACCATAACCTCTCCATTTAACCAAATACTGGAGTCTTCGTCTAGAAAAACGAGAATCTAATATTTTCTCAACCACATACTCCAGATTGCCCTCAACCAAAACAGGGTCAGGAGGCACAGCAGCAGGAACCACTGGCTCAACAAACCTCTTCAACAAGGACTTGTGGAACACGTTATGGATCTTAAATGTCCCTGGAAGAAGCAAACGAAAAGAAACAGGATTAATAATCTCCATGATCTTATAAGGTCCAATGAACCTAGGCTTAAATTTAGGAGATGCTACTCTCATAGGAATATTCTTTGAGGACAACCAGACCAAGTCCCCACTTTAAACCGAGGACCATCAGTCCTATGCCGGTTAGCAAACCGCTGGGCCTTCTCCTGAGAGAGGGACAACCTCTCCACTACCTGGTCCCAAATCTGCTGCATACGCTCAACAACAGAGTCAACACCTGGACAGACAGAAGCCTCCGTCTGTCCTGAAGAAAATCGAGGGTGAAACCCAGAATTACAGAAAAACAGAGACATCAAAGTGGCAGAGCTAGCCCTATTATTAAGAGCAAACTCAGCCAAAGGCAAAAAAGAGACCCAGTCATCCTGATCAGCAGACACAAAGCATCTTAGATAAGTCTCCAATGTCTGGTTTGTTCTCTCAGTTTGACCATTGGTCTGAGGATGAAATGCCGAGGAGAAAGACAATTGAACACCCAGTTTAGAACAAAAAGTCCTCCAAAATCTGGAAACAAACTGGACTCCTCTGTCAGACACAATGTTCTCAGGAATGCCGTGTAAACGAACCACGTGCTGAAGGAACAACGGCACCAATTCAGAGGAGGAAGGCAACTTAGGTAATGGCACAAGATGTATCATTTTGGAAAACCTATCACAAATTACCCAGATGGTGGTCATTCTCTGAGAAACAGGAAGATCGGAAATGAAATCCATAGAGATATGGGTCCATGGTCTCTTGGGCACAGGCAATGGCATCAACAAACCACTAGAGCGAGAGCAAGGCTTGGAGCGAGAGCAAGTCCCGCAGGACTGCACAAATTCCCTGACATCACGAGACAAGGTAGGCCACCAAAAGGACCGACTAACCAAGTCTCTGGTACCAAAAATTCCGGGATGCCCAGCCAATGCGGAACAATGAATCTCAGACATCACACTCTTTTTCCATTGGTCCGGGACAAACAATTTTCCAACAGGGCAGTGCTCGGGCCTATCCTCCTGACACCCCTCCAGAGCAAGTCTCAAATTGGGCGAGATGGCGGAAAGAACTACACCCTCCTTCAAAATAACAGAGGGATCAGATAGCTCAGGAGAGTCGCAAGGAAACTCCTCGAGAGGGCATCCGCCTTAACATTCTTAGTGCCAGGAAGAAAGGAAACCACAAAATTAAAACGTGTGAAAAACAAGGCCCACCTGGCCTGTCTAGGATTGAGTCGCTTGGCAGATTCCAGATAGACCAGATTCTTATGGTCCGTAAGGACCACCACCTGATGTTTGGCTCCCTCCAGCCAATGTCTCCACTCTTCAAAAGCCCACTTCATGGCCAATAACTCCCGATTACCCACGTCATAATTACGTTCAGTAGGAGAAAATTTTCGAGAGAAAAAGGCACAAGGGTTACTTTTAGAGGTCTCTGGATCTTTTTGGGACAAAACGGCACCTGCACCTATTTCAGAGGCATCAACCTCCACCTGAAATGGCAGAGAAACATCAGGCTGCCGTAGAACAGGAGCAGAAGTGAATCTCTGCTTAAGTTCCTGAAACGCAGAGACTGCCTCAGGAGGCCAATTCACCACATCAGAACCCTTTCTGGTCAAATCAGTTAATGGTTTAACAATAACCGAGAAATTACCAATAAATTTACGATAAAAATTGGCAAAACCCAAAAATCTCTGAAGAGCCTTTAATGAAGTAGGTTGGACCCAATCACAGATGGCCTGAACCTTGACCGGGTCCATTTCAATAACAGATGGGGACAAAATGAATCCCAGAAATGAGATCTTCTGTACGCCAAAAAGACACTTTGATCCCTTCACATACAGAGCATTCTCTCTCAAAATCTGGAATACAGTTCGAACATGTTTCACATGAGAGTCCCAGTCATTAGAAAAAATCAAGATATCATCCAAATAAACAATCAGAAACTTGTCCACAAAATCCCTGAAAATGTCATTCATGAAGGACTGGAAGACGGAAGGAGCATTAGTGAGCCCAAAGGGCATCACAAGGTACTCAAAATGCCCTTCAGGGGTGTTAAATGCCGTCTTCCATTCATCCCCGTGCTTAATGCGAATAAGGTTATACGCCCCCCTGAGGTCAAGCTTGGTAAACCAAGTAGCGTTTTTCACCCTGGAAAACAGGTCAGAAATCAAGGGTAACGGGTATTGATATTTCACAGTAATATTGTTCAAGGGACGATAATCAATACACGGCCTTAATGAACCATCTTTTTTGGCCACAAAGAAAAAACCGGCACCTAAGGGTGAAGAGGATGGTCTGATATGACCCTTCTCCAATGATTCCTTGATATAAGACCGCATAGCGTCATGTTCAGGTACAGACAAGTTAAAAAGGCGACCTTTAGGGAATTTACTACCTGGCACTAATTCAATAGCGCAGTCATAGCTCCTATGGGGAGGTAAGGATGCAGATTTACTTTCGCTAAACACATCAGAAAAATCAAACAAAAAGTCAGGAACATCCTCAGCCTGGGGGAGGCAGAAAAAACAGGAGTGTTGGTATTAACACATTGGCAGCCCCAACTGGTTACAGACACAGATTTCCAATCCAAAACAGGATTATGAGACTGTAACCAAGGGAAACCCAGCACTATAATGTCATGCAGATTATATAGAACCAAAAATTTGCAGCACTCCTGGTGATCAGGTTCAACCCTCATTATCACCTGAGTAGAAAACTGGGGTTTATTCTCAGCCAAAGGGGTAGAATCGATCCCCAGTAAAGGAATAGACTTCTGTAGGGGTATCAAGGGAAACCCAAACGTTTAGCAAAATCATAATCCATCAGGTTAATAGCTGCTCCAGAATCAACGAAAGCCTGAGCAGAAAATGAGGACAGAGAGCATATCAGAGTGACAGTTAATAAAAACTTAGTCTGAACACTACCCAAGACAACTGAGCGTGCAAAACGTCTTCCCCGCTTAGGGCAGACTGAAATAGCATGAGATGCATCACCACAGTAGAAACATAACCCATTGCGCTTTCGAAACTCATGACGCTGTGCCCCAGACACCACTCCATCACACTGCATGGGCTCAGCAGCTGGCTCACAAGGCAACACCACTCCACGCATACTTCTCCGCTCACGCAAACGTCTGTCAATTTGAATCGCTAATGACATAGAATCATTGAGACCAGAGGGGACAGGGAATCCCACCATAACATCCTTTACATTATCCGACAGACCCTTCCGGAAAAGGGCCGCCAAAGCGTCGTCATTCCATTTGGTCAGGACTGCGCACCTACGGAATCTCTGAAAGTATAACTCAGCGTCATCAAGCCCCTGATTTAATGCCAACAAGGCTTT
>JARQOD010000005.1:65584378-65743199 GCA_033576555.1 Oophaga sylvatica
CTAATGGAATTTGCATAACTCCGAATTTTATAAAGAGTGATCATTAACACAATTACTTCAAATCAAATTTTTGGCTAAAAATAACTTTATCCCCCAAAACACATTTAAACATCATTGCACCCGCCTTAAAAGGACCGCTAACCTCTTTCATGATTCTCCATTAACACAGGTGTGGGTGTTATAACAGGCTGGAATCAATCTGTCCTGATTAAGTAAGAATCCACCACTGGACATTTTAAAAGGAGGCTTGCTTGGCATCATTGTTTCTCTTTGTTACCATGGTTATCTCAAAAGAAACACGGATCATATTGCAATGCACAAAAAGGCCTAACAGGGAAGAGTTCGCGCAGAAAGTTGCACCTCTGTCAACAATCTACGCATCACAAAACTTCAAGGAGAGAGGTTCCTTGTTCCCAAAAAAAGGCTTCAGGGCGCCCAAGAAAACCAGCAAGCGCCGGACCATCTTTTTAAAAGTTTTCAGCTGGGGGACGGGCTACCACAGGGGCAGACTTGCAAAGGAATGGCAGCAGGCAGGTGTAGTGCTTCTGCACCCTGGAGGCGGAACTCTTGGAGCAAGGCCTGGTCTCAAGGAGGCATAAAGAAGCCACTTCTTCAAAAAAACACATGGACAGACTGATATTCTGCAAAAGGTACAGGCAGTGGCCCTGCTGAGGACTGGGGTAAAGTTATTTTCTCTGATGAATCCCCTTTTTCGATTGTTTGGGAAAACAGAAAACGCCTCATTCGGAAAAGACAGGTGACGCTACCACCAGTCTTGTCTCATGCCAACTGTTAGCATCCTGAAACCATTCAGTGGGGGGTTTTTGCTTCTAAACCAAGGGAATCGCTCCCCCAAAAGCTTGCCTAAAAAACAGCCATGAATAAAAAAGGTACCAATTTCCTCCAAGAGCAACTTCTCCCACCATCCAAACATTTGGCGATCACAATGCCTTTTCCGCATGAGGGAGCACCTTGCCATAAAGAAGGTGATAACAAAATGGCTGGGAACAAAACATAGAGATTTTGGGTCCATGGCCTGGAAAACTCCCCAATCTTAAAAACCATTGAAACTTGTGGTCAATCATCAAGAGACGGGGACACAGGGCCGGTCCAGGTTTTTTAGGGGCCCCCGGGGCGAAAGAGCCTCAGTGGCCCCTTTAACACAGCCACGATTCATGATGCACAGATACAGCAGAGAATAAAGTACATACCAAGCCAAAAATTTTCATTTTCTTCCATTACAAGATATTAAATAAATAAAATAACAATAGCCAAAAACTGCCAAATCCTCACAGCGCACAGAACAATTTGGACAGTACAGTCCTCCATCAATATTAGGGCACCACATAGTCTCCCCCCATCACCCAATAATACCCCATCAGGATGTCACCCCCCCAAAATGCTCCATACAAATACTGGCCCAAAAAATGCTCCATACAGAAAACGGTCCCCATATAATGCTCCATACAGGAAACGGCCCCATTTAACTCCATCGGATACTGGTCCCCATATAATGCTCCATACAAAAAAGGACTCCCTCTGCCTGTACTCGTTCTGCACTGTTACGGCTCGGAAAGGGCCTGTGGAAAGACTCCCCATTACATCATGATTGCCTCCTTATCATCATCATTCCCCTCCCCACATCATCAGGCCCCCCCCTTTCACAAGCCTCCCACATCATCACCCCCCCTCACATCTTCCCCCATAAACAATCCGCCCATAATCACAATGCCTCCCCCTTATCATCTTTTCCTCCATCATGATCAATGCCTCCCCATTATCAGCAATGCCTGCCCATCATCATCTTCTCCCCACATCAATGCCTGCCCATTATCACAATCCTGCCCATTATCATCATCTCCCCTACATCACATCAATGCCCCCCATTATCAGAAATGTCTGCCCATCACACACACAGACACACACAACCTCTCCACATAATACACACACACATACCACACACACACAGTTGTGATGGCGGGGGATGAGTTCTGAGCAGAGGCTCCCTCGGTGGTTACGGGCGTGGGGGTCTGCTAGGATTGTGAGGATTGGGGATGGGAGTCAGGGTTTACGACTGGTCTTAATAAGGGAGTCACCTTCCCTCAGGTTGCCGGGATCAATTGTTCGGCGAATCCTTGTTCCTGTTCCTTTGTAGCCTCTTGTCTGTCTGCAATCCCTGCTAACAATAAACATTTCTTCTTTTGTTTTTGTGCTTATTTTGCATTTTGTCCTCACTTCTGTGGGGGCCTTCAGGGGCCCCCCGGGGGCTTTTTGCCCTCTAGTTTAGTTCAGACACTGTGTTTGTACCTTTGCTTTTCCATTTTTTCAGTGGCTGCTGTTTTTAAATTTTTTTATGAATGGATTTAAAAAGGGAAAAATGCAAATACTAATCGGGCAATAAAAAAGAAAAAGCATATACAAAATGGGAGGAATGGGCAAGTAACACACAGTGAAAAAAAAACTTGGGTAAACTAATTGAAACACAGACTTAACATAGCAACATGGATGCAGCAGCAAAAAAGCAAATGCAATTCAGATGTATCAACAGAAGCAAACAGTCTAGATCACTTGAGGTATTATTGCCCTCTCTCCTCTTTTGGTCAGACCTCTCTGGAATACGTGTCCAGTTTTGGGGACCCATTTTAAAAAAGACATCAACAAACTGGGCAAGTTCAAAGAAGAGCCCACCAGAAGGTGACCGGGCGCAAACCATGTCCTAGAGGAACGGTTGCGGATTTGGGAAGTTTAGCTTGCAAAAAAGAAGACGAGAGGAGACTAATAGCTTCTACAAATATCTCAAGGGCTGTCCATTGTAAAGGATCATCTTTATCCATTTGCACAAGAAAGACAGAAGCAATGGATGAAACTGAATGGAGGAAACACAGATAAAATTAAAAAAAAAACTTTTTGACATTAGGGGGATCAATGATGGAACAGGCTGCCACAAGAGGGTGAGTTTCCTTCATGGAATTCTTTCAAACAGAGGCTGGATAGACATCTGTCTGGGATGATTTAAAAATCCTGCTTTGACGGGGTTGGACCAGAACCAGGAGGTCCCTCCAACTCTACCATTCTATATTCTATATTCTAATATTCAATGTTACACCAAGAACTAATTTAGGTGGTAGAGGTCGTGTGATCTCAGGTTTTTTTTGAAATTATTAGAGTTGGTGCTTTCGGGTTTTCTGGGATTGCAGTAAGTCCCTTCCTATCCTTTCTATTTATTAGTTTGGGCCCCAACTTTTTGCTCATACTATTTTCTGTCTTGTCTGTATTTCTTCTTGTCTAACCGCCATTACAATTTTGGGGGCTTTCTATTATCTTTGGGGTTCTGCTCCGGGCAGATGCTTTCCATTTCATCTTTAGGTTAGTTATTTCTCGGGCTGTGACGAGGCGTCTAACCAACGTGGGAACGCTCCACGGCTGCCTCAGTTTTGTGGTTAGTCGGGTACTGAAAACTCAAGACTCCAACTGCTCGGTGTATTGCCTTTTTTACCTGCACTCCCAGCTACCGAAACAAACAGTATCACCGGCCAAAAAATTTAAAATTGTATGGTACTCACAAAAGGGGAAAAAAATTTTGTGAAAGAAAAAACGGTTCTCAAGTTGTCGAGATATTTTTCTGTTTGTTGCATATTTTTTTTTTTTCCCTCTGTATCCTGGTGCTGGGGAGGATTTTTTCTCTCAATGAGTTTTGCACAGTTGTCGGGCCGTGTGGATCAGCTTGCCACTGAGGTTCAGAGTTTTGCTGCATATCTTCGGGGGTTTTTGCCTGTTGTGAACCTGGATTCCCAGCCAATTTTTTTAGGGGATCGAGCTAACTTTCAGAATTTCAAAAATTATTGTAAATTGTTTTTTCCCTTAAAATCTAAGTCCCAGGGAACGCGCGCACGGGTTTTCAAATTGCATCTCTCCCTGCGCGGCGATCCCCAGGATTGGGCTTTTCCCGACACCTGGGGGACCTGTTTTGAGTGATGTTGATGCATTTTTCAGGCTTTGGGGTTATTGTAACGATGAGCCTAATGTCACTGATCAAGCTAAAAAAGCCTTGTTGCATTAAATCAGGGGCTGAGGACGCTGAGTTATACTGTCAGAGATTCCGTAGGGGGCAGTCCTGACCAATTGAATACGACGCTTTGGCGGCCCTTTTTCGGAAGGTCTGTCAGATATGTAAAGGATGTTATGGTGGGATCCTGTCCCCTCTGGTCTCAATATTCATGTCATTAGCGATTCAAATTGACAGCCCGTTTGCGTGAGTGGAGAATATGCGTGGAATAGTGTTGCATTGTAACCTGCTTCTGAATCCATGGCCTGACTTTTTGACGATTTTTCTGATGTGTTTAGCAAAAGTAAAATCTTATCCTTGCCCCCCATGGGAGCTATGACTCGCTATTGAATTGTGCCTGTATAAATTCCCTAAAGGTCGCCTTTTTTAACTTTCTGTACCTGAACATGACGCTATCGTCTTATTTCAAGGATCATTGAGAAAGTCATACAACCACCCTTTTCACCCTTAGGTGCCTTTTTTTTTTGTGGCCAAAAAGGATGGTTCATTAAGGCCGGTATTGTTATCGCTTTGAACAATATTATGTGAAATATCAATTTCCCGTTACCCTTGATTTCTGACCTTTTTCCAGGGGAAAACGCTACTTGGTTTACCAAGCTTGACCTCAGGAGGCATAAACCTTATTCGCACAAGCAACGGGGGTAAAGGAAGACGGCATTCAATACCCCGAGGGGCATTTTGAACCTTTGATGCCCTTTGGGCCACTAATGCTCCTTCCCCCTTCCATCCTTCATGAAAGACATTTTCGGGGTTTTGTGGAAAAATTTGATTGTTTATTTGGATGATATCTTGATTTTTTTCTAATGACTGGGCTTTTCATTGAAACATGTTCGAACTGTATTCCAGATTTTGAGAGAGAATGCTCTGTATTGAAGGGGATCAAAGTGTCTTTTTGGGGACAGAGGACTCATTTCGGGATTCATTTTGTCCCCATCTTTTATTTAAATGGACCCGTCAAGGTTCAGGCCATCTTGATTGGTGCAACCTACTTCATTAAAGGGGCCCTTTAAAGATTTTTGGGTTTTGCCAATTTTTATCGTAAATTTATTGGTAATTTCTCGGTTATTGTTAAACCATTAACTGAAATTTTTCCAAAAAGGGTTCTGATGGGTGAATTGGCCTCCTGAGGCAGTCTCTGCATTTCAGGAACTTTAAACGAGATTCACTTCTGCTCCTGTTCTACGGCAGCCTGAGTTTCTCTGCCATTTCACGTGGAGGGTTTATGCCTCGAAATTGGGGCAGTGCCTTTTGTCCCCCAAAAAAACCAGAGACCTCTAAAAGAACCCTTGCCTTTTTCTCTCGAAAATTTTCACCTCTAACTAATTATCCCTGGGTAACGGGAGTTATGGCATGAAGGGGGCTTTTGAAGAGTGGGAGACATTGGCTGGAGGAGCCAAACACAGGTGGTGGTCCTTACGACCAAAGAACTGGTTTATCTGGAATCTGCCAACGACTCAACCTAGACAGGCCGGTGGGCCTTGTTTTTTTACACGTTTTAATTTTGTGGTTCCTTTCTTCCGGCACTAAGAATGTTAAGGCGGGTGCCCCCTCGAGGAGCTTCCTTGCGGACTCTCCTAGTTATCTGATCCTTCTTTCTTTTGAAAGAGGTGTAGTTCTTTCTGCCATCTCCCTAATTTGAGACTTGCCTGGGGGGGGTGTCAGGAGGTAGGCCCGAGCGCTGCCCTGTTGGAAAATTGTTTGTCCCGGACCAGTGGAAAAAGAGTGTGATGTCTGAGATTCATTGTTCCGCGTTGGCTGGGCATCCCGGAATTTTTGGTACCAGAGACTTGGTTATTCGGTCCTTTTGGTGGCCTACCTTGTCTCGTGATGTCAGGGAATTTGTGCAGTCCTGCGGGACTTGCTCTCGCTCCAAGCCTTGCTCTCGCTCTAGTGGTTTGTTGATGCCATTGCCTGTGCCCAAGAGACCTTTGGACCCATATCTCTATGGATTTCATTTCCGACCTTCCTGTTTCTCAGAGAATGACCGCCATCTGGGTGATTTGTGATAGGTTTTCTAAGATGATACATCTTGTGCCATTACCTAAGTTGCCTTCCTCCTCTGAATTGGTGCCGTTGTTCCTTCAGCACGTGGTTCGTTTACACGGCATTCCTGAGAACATGTGTCTGACAGAGGAGTCCAGTTTGTTTCCAGATTTTGGAGGACTTTTTGTTCTAAACTGGGTGTTCAATTGTCTTTCTCCTCGGCATTTCATCCTCAGACCAATGGTCAAACTGAGAGAACAAACCAGACATTGGAGACTTATCTAAGATGCTTTGTGTCTGCTGATCAGGATGACTGGGTCTCTTTTTTGCCTTTGGCTGAGTTTGCTCTTAATAATAGGGCTAGCTCTGCCACTTTGATGTCTCCGTTTTTCTGTAATTCTGGGTTTCACCCTCGATTTTCTTCAGGACAGACGGAGGCTTCTGTCTGTCCAGGTGTTGACTCTGTTGTGGAGCGTATGCAACAGATTTGGGACCAGGTAGTGGAGAGGTTGTCCCTCTCTCAGGAGAGGGCCCAGCGGTTTGCTAACGGCATAGGACTGATGGTCCTCGGTTTAAAGTGGGTGACTTGGTCTGGTTGTCCTCAAAAAATATTCCTATGAGAGTAGCATCTCCTAAATTTAAGCCTAGGTTCATTGGACCTTATAAGATCATAGAGATTCTTAATCCTGTTTCTTTTCGTTTGCTTCTTCCAGGGACATTTAAGATCCTAACGTGTTCCACAAGTCCTTGTTGAGGAGGTTTGTTGAGCCAGTGGTTCCTGCTGCTGTGCCTCCTGACCCTGTTTTGGTTGAGGGCAATCTGGAGTATGTGGTTGAGAAAATATTGGATTCTCGTTTTTCTAGACGGAAACTCCAGTATTTGGTTAAGTGGAGAGGTTATGGTCAGGAAGACAATTCTTGGGTGTTTGCTTCGGACATCCATGCTAGGAGACTCATCCGTGGTACCATAGAACTCATCCTGACCGACCTGGTTGCTCAAATGAGGGTTCGGTGACCCCTCCTCAAGGGGGGGGTACTGTTGTGAGTGGGCTTGGGATGAGTTCTGAGCAGAGGCTCCCTCTGGTGGTTACGGGCGGTGCTGGTCTGTCCAGTGAGGATTGTGAGGATTGTGAGGATTGGGAGTCAGGTGTTACTGACTGGTCTGATATAAGGGAGTCACCTTCCCATCAGTGTTGCCGGTGATCAATTGTTCTGGTCTGAATCCTTGATTCCTGTTTCCTTTGTAGCCTGCTGTGTCGTGTCTGCATCTCCTGCTAACAGATAAGACATTTTCTTCTTTTTGTTTTTGTGCTTGATTTTTGCAATTTTGTCCTGACTTCTGTGGGGGCCTTCAGGGTCCCCTCCGGGGGCTTTTGCCCTCTCAGTTTAGTTCAGACACTGATGTTTGTACCTTTGCTTTTTCCAGTTTTTTCAGTGGCTGCTGTTTTCATTTTGTTACACCAGAGAACTAATTTAGGTGGTAGAGGTCGTGTGATCTCAGGTGTTTTTGAAATTAGTAGAGTTGGTGCTTTTCAGGGTTTTCTGGGATTGCAGTAAGTACCCTTCCTATCCTTTTCTATTTAGTTAGTTTGGGCCCCAACGTTTGCTCATACTATTTTCTGTCTGTGTCTGTATTTCTTCTTGTCTAACCGCCATTACATGTTTGGGGGCTTTCTATTATCTTTGGGGTTCTGCTCCGGGGCAGATAGCTTTCCTATTTCTATCTTTAGGTGTAGTTAGTTTCTCAGGCTGTGACGAGGCGTCTAGGACCAACGTAGGAACGCTCCACGGCTGCCTCTAGTTGTTGTGGTTAGTCAGGGTACTGCAATCTCATAGATTCCAACTGCTCTGGTGTATTGCCTTTTTTACCTGCACTCCTCAGCTACCGAAACATAACACACAGACGTCTTACCTGTCCGGCGTCCCCGCGCTTTCTGCCACAGCCGGCCGCTGAATGATGACTCATTCAGCGGCGCTGCTGTGAGAGGAAGGGCGCCCCCTGGAGCCCGGAGCTGCGGCTGCGGAGGCACGGGAGAGGTAAGTATTGTGCCAGCTGATGCCGGGGCCTTGAGCAAGCGGGGGGGGGCCCAGTGGCGGCGCTGACACCGCTCTCCTCCGCTAACGGGCGCGGGGGTGCCAGACTGCGAGTGGGCCCCCCCGCCTGCTCAGGGCCCCGGCACTTGCCCGGGTGTGCCGGGTGCTGACGCCGGCCCTGGGTGGACAAACAAAAACCTAAAAATTCTGACAAAATGAAAGCATTGATTGTGCAAGAATGGACTGCTATCAGTCAGGATTTGGTCCAGAAGTTGATTGAGAGCATGCCAGGGAGAATTGCAGAGGTCCTGAAGAAGAAGGGTCAACACTGCAAATATTGACTTGCTGCATTAACTCATTCTAACTGTCAATATAAGCTTTTGTTACTCATATGTTTGAATTATTATATTTCTGTCTGTGATAAAAACATCTGTCAAACACACATAAAAACCAGAGGGCAGCAGATCATGTGAAAATATAATAGTTGTGTCATTCTCAAAACTTTTGGCCATGACTGAACAGCTTGGCTTACATTGTAGATCACAGAGCTTAGTATTTGACAACCGTGTTATGGTCAGGCCAGACGCAACATGCACATTATGGCTATGGACCAGAATCACAGTGGCCAGATTCTGCTTTGGATTTTACATTGCTCATTGGACAATTATTTCAATTTGCTGGGGGAACAGCTGATTCACCGACAAAATCAAAGAAATGTTTAAAGGGGTTATTCACTACTTTTACACCCCTTTTCAATAAGCAAGTTTGAACATAGTAAAATAACAACACATACTCACCTCCAGTGGTGGTGCCATTCCAGAGGCGTTGGAACTCACTCTCCCAGGGATCACATCCCATTATTATGTCATGTGAACCCTGCACCCAAACAACGCTGGCTTCACTCTCCAGCCTTAGAAGAGTCGCCGCTTTAGCCCAAAATACGGCAAGAGATAGGAGCGAATCAGAGTCCCGATTCGTTGAGCCTCGTTAAGGAACAAGACAGCCTTGTGCAGAATGAGATCTGACTTGTTTCAAGTATGGGAACACTGGGCACTACGCCTGAGGCTGTGGAAGATGGGGACGGTCACTACCACGGCAGCCGTTAAACTAGAGGGCTCAATGGCTGAGTGACGCAGCCCAGAGCCTGAAAGACCAAGGAGGAGAGACGGGAGTCCCGAGGTTTAGTCTCTATGAGCCCTACCATCTAGGCTGAAGTGAATGGGTGAGCAGTCCATTGCTTATTTGATACTGGATCGCAAGTGACCACCATGCCAGAATCTTACTTTAGACGTCATTTTCTAGAAGTGTCGTGACCGGAGTGGGGCCTGGTGATCAGACTGACGGCAGCCAACCAGTTACCCATCACGATCGCAGGGGTGGTCTAGATGGAGATTAGAGTGTGTGGACAGGATGTAGGCTGAAAGAGGTAGTGTTGGTCACCGGGGATATTGGCAGCGGGCCTGTGGTGACCCTCGGGATGAATTTACTGAAAGAAATCTCTCCTGATCAGTGAGCCGCAAGAGGCCTTTTTGGACCATTGGAGCCCACGAACTCCCCAAGGAAAGGTATTTCAGCAACTGATTCAAGCTGCCCAGGCTCAGGAAACGTCAAGCAAAGGGAAAGTTCTAGGAAAGGTGATGGTTCCCGCAGCTGCTAAACTTACTCTACCTCCTGGTCAGACAGTCCTCGCGTTGCCAGTACGAGCCTGTACACCCCTAGAGGGGGTGGAGGTGCAGACAGAACCGACATCGATGGATCAGTTACCACCCTGGACTCCTCGTAGCTTGGACATTAGCCATAGTCCATAACGGTAACATTGTAGTGCGGTGCGTCAACCTGGGAGAAGATAGCCTCACCCTCTTGCCTAAGAGTGAAGTGGCTCAGGTCCTGTGAATGCCGGAAGAACTGGTGCAACTGGAAGCCGTGCAGTTGGCAGTAATGCAGGGAGATCCCTGGACCCTAGCCATTACAATGACACCAGAGCACCCGTCTGGAAGTACAAAGGAGGGTCATCGGATCTTGGAGAAGATGAGGACTGAATTCATGGGACACTCACCTCAACAGGTGAAACAGGTGGAAGCTGTTTCAGAGCGCTACCAGGAGGTCTATGCCCTCCATGAAGATGACTTCGGGTGTACTCAAGCTATCACCCACGAAATTCCCACAGGAAGTGCTGCGCCATTTCGAGAAAGTTATCGACAGATACCTCCTCAGATGTATAAAGAAGTAAAGGAGATGCTGGCTTACATGCTGCAGAGAGGAGTCATACGGGAAAGTCAGAGCCCGTGGGCGGCTCCCATCATTTTAATCCGGAAAAAGGATGGAACCCTGCCCTTCTGTGTTGACTGCAAATGACTGAATGCTTGTACAGTGTGGGAATCTCTGCCTTAGGAAAGGCAAAGTACTTTTCATCTCTGGATCTGGCCAGCAGGCACTGGCAGATGCACATGGCTGAACATGACCAGCCGAAGACGGCATTCATACTGCCCATGGGACTGTTTGAGTTTAATAGGATGCCCTTTGGCCTGACCAACGCTCCTGGGTTTATGGAGAGAGGCTTGGGGGACTTGAATTTTGAATTTTGAAGCAACACTCATTTACCTTGATGATATCATCGTCTACGCGGCCACCTTTGAAGACATCTTCGGTGGATGGAGGAAGTGTTGAGTCGGCTGCAGAGTCATGACCTGAAGGTGATGCCCCAAAAATGTCACCTTTTCCGCAAACAAATTGAGTTTCTGGGACACGTTGTATCCGGTGAAGGAGTGAGGCCTGTGTGTGAGAAGATAGTAGCCGTGCAAGAGTGGACCCCACCCCAGCAACGGTGAAAAACGTTTGGATCTTCCTGGGGCTTACCGGGTACTACCGAAGATTCATGAAGAATTTCACTCGTCTCGCTAATCTGCTGTTGGAACTGCTAAAAGGAGTGCCGTCTGGTTCGAAGAATCAAGCTATTTCATGGGGAAACAGCCAGGAAGAAGCCTTCAGAGCCTTGAAAATGGCCTTGACAGAGGCTCCAATACTCGCCTTTGCAGATTTCTCACAACCCTTCATCCTTCACACTGATGGAAGTCTACATGGTCTGGGGGCCGTTCTATCACAAACGCAGGGAAGAAAAGAGCAAGTGATAGCTTATGCGAGCTGGTCTGTTCGCGACTCGGAATAGAACCCTGACAATTACAGCTCCTTTAAGTTGGAACTGCTAGCCAGGGCAGGCGTCAGCACCCGGCACACCCGGGCAAGTGCCGGGGCCCTGAGCAGGCGGGGGGGCCCACTCGCAGTCTGGCACCCCCACGCCCGTTAGCGGAGGAGAGCGGTGTCAGCGCCGCCACTGGGCCCCCCCCCCGCTTGCTCAGGGCCCCGGCAGCAGCTGGCACAATACTTACCTCTCCCGTGCCTCCGCTGCCGCAGCTCCGGGCTCCAGGGGGCGCCGGCGCTTCCTCTCACAGCAGCGCCGCTGAATGACGTCATCATTCAGCGGCCGGCTGTGGCACAGAGTGCGGGGACGCCGGACAGGTAAGACTGTGTGTGTGTGTGTCTCTGTGTGTATGTAGTGCGGTGCTTTGTGTGTGTATGTATGTGTGTGTGTGTATGTGTGTGTGTATGTATGTGAGAGAGTGCTTGTGTGCTGTCTGTGTGTGATGATGGGCAGGCATTGCTGATAATGGGGAGGCATTGATGATGATGATGGGGAGAAGATGATGATAATGGGCAGGCATTGATGATAATGGGCAGGCATTGATGATGGGGAGAAGATGATGATGGGCAGGCATTTCTGATAATGGGGAGGCATTGATGATGATGGGGAGAAGATGATGATAATGGGCAGGCATTGATGATAATGGGCAGGCATTGATGATGGGGAGAAGATGATGATGGGCAGGCATTGATGATGATGGGGAGGAGATGATGATCATGATGGGCAGGCATTGCTGATAATGGGGAGGCATTGATGATGATGGGGAGAAGATGATGATAATGGGCAGGCATTGATGATAATGGGCAGGCATTGATGATGGGGAGAAGATGATGATGGGCAGGCATTGATGATGATGGGGAGGAGATGATGATGGGCAGGCATTGCTGATAATGGGGAGGCATTGAGGATGATGGGGAGAAGATGATGATAATGGGCAGGCATTGATGATAATGGGCAGGCATTGATGATGGGGAGAAGATGATGATGGGGAGGAGTGAATGATTGATGATTGGGAGGCATTGATGATGAAATGTGTGAAAGGAGGCAATGATGATGATGGGGAGACAATCATGATGATAATGGGGAGTCTTTCCACAGCGCCCTTTCTGAGCTGTAACAGTGCAGAACGCAGCTCAGGAAAGGAGAGGAGAGCTCCATATTTTGTATGGAGCATTATATGGGGACTAGTATCCTGTATGGAGCATTATTTTGGGTCCAGTATTCTGTATGGAGCATTATTTTGGGTCCAGTATTCTGTATGGAGCATTATATGGGGGGTGACATCCTGCATGGGGTATTATATGGGTGATGAGGGGGAGACTGTGGTGCCCATAATATTGTATGGAGGACTGTACTGTCCAGTCTGTACTGTGCGCTGTGAGGATTTGGCGGTTTTTGAGCTATTGTACAATTTACAATAGATATCAGTCATGTAATGGAAGAAAAGAAGTGTTTGGCATAGTACTATACCCATATTTCTCTGCCGTATCTGTGCATCATGAATCGTGGTCTGTGTTAAAGGGGCCCACTGAGGCTCTTTCGCCCGGGGCCCATAAAAACCTGGAGCCGGCCCTGCTGCTAGCGTTGGTTTGGTCAATGACTGAAAAGTTTGCAGAGTATTTGTCAGGGTCCGAAGTCCTGGTGCACACAGATAGTAATCCCCTAGCCCACCTGGAAAATGCGATATTAGGGGCCTTGGAACATGCCGAGCAGGAGATTGTGGTAAACGATTCACCTCTGCAGAGCAGCGTGATGGATTAGTGGTTCAACGGCTCAGGCCGGTGAACGCCCGTTGCCACCAGAAGAGTGCGCACAGATCCGTTGGGCGGGGAAGCCTGAAGGTCGCAGTACCAGCATCGGCTGGCTCTCAACTTCCGTTTCTGGAGAAGTGAACAGCAACAGACTCACGATAAGTGAAGCAGTTAAATGCATATACTGCGGCCCTGAGTTATACTGTTCGGCCAGGGTCACACTTGCGAGTGCAATGCGAGAAACTCGCACGAGTCTCTCACATCAATACTACTCGGCACTGCCGCCGGCACTCGGCCCGGAGTCTGCGGACTGCATGTATTTCTATGCAGCTGAATGCTCTGGTCGGAATGTTGGCGGCAGTGCCGGGCATTGATGCGAGAGACTCGTGCGAGTTTCTCGCATTGCACTCGCAAGTGTAACCCCGGCCTTCTTCGTGTTATTTAGCTTAAAAACCTGTTTAACCCCTTGATGGCTCCCTGCGAGGAGAACCCCTATTGTGTTAATTAAACCGCACCCTTGTTAACCCTTGCTCTGCGCCTCTGTGTTACTGCATCCTTTTACCTGCTTTACAGGTTGTCCTATTTAACCCCTCTCTGACATTAGACATACTATCCCATCTATGTGCCCTGGGCCTGTCTGACCATGGACGGGATAGTACGTCATAGCGATCGGCAGCGCTCACGGGAGCACGGCCAAACGCGGCCGGGTGTCAGCTGATTCTCACAGCTGACACTGGCACTTTAACCCCCGAAATGCTGCGATCTAACACAATCGCAGCATTCCGGGAGCAGACAGAAAACATAAAAAACATAAAAAATTATATAAATGAGGTATTTCTGTATTCGTACTAACCCGAAGAATAAATGCTTTATCAATTTTACCACATGCGGAACGGTATAAATGCCCCCCAAAAGAAATTCATGAATCGCTTGTTTTTGTTCATTTTGCCTCCCAAAAATCGGAATAAAAAGCAATCAAAAAATGTCATGTGCCTGAAAATGGTACCAATAAAAACATCAACTCGTCCCGCAAAAAACAAGACCTCACATGACTCTGTGGGCCAAAATATGGAAAAATTATAGCTCTCAAAATATGATGATGCAAAAACTATTTTTTGCAATAAAAAGCGTCTTTTAGCGTTTGACAGCAGCCAAACATAAAAACCCGCTAAAACGCCTCTTTCACACGTCCTGATATTTCCGGTACCAGAGATGTCAGTGTCCGTGTGTGCAATACATGCGGCACACGTGTGGCATGCGTTGCTGCATCAATACCACAAAGACGGGCGCCAGGGAAGAAGCGTTACAGTAAGCGCTGTTCCCCGGCGCTGTGTGCTGAACACGGCTCTCATCAATCTCCCTGCTCACGCCGATTGTCGGCAGAGCAGGGGAGAATGATGAGAGTCGTGTTCAGCACCCGGCGCTGGGGAACAGCGCTTACTGTAACGCTTCTTCACCCGACGCCGATGCATGTTACATGGATGACATCAATGTGTATTATGTGGATACAAGTGTACGGGACGTTTTATGACCCGTGCTGACATTAAAAAACGGACATGTCAGCGTGTTTTGCCCACAGACGCATGGTCCATGGAAACACACTGACATGTGCACAGACCCATTCACTTGAATAGGCAAGTAGCGCTCCGTTCCTCCTGAGTCTCTCCGCATAACTAAGTAGTAATGTACAGCCACATATGGGGTATTGCCATGTTCGGTAGAAATTGTGGGACAAATTTTGTTGCCATTTTTACCCACTTCTTCTGTAAAAATGTAAAATCTTTGACTCAAACAAAATTTTGGTGGTAAAAATGTAGTTATTTTGTCCTCACTGCCCAATGGTATAAAATTCTGTGACACACCAATGGTGTCAATATGATCACTGCACCCCTGGATGGATTAATTGATAGGTATAGTTTGTAAAATGGGGTCACTTATGAGGGGTTCTACTGTTTTGGCACCTCAAGAGCTCTCCCTTTGGATCATGGCACCTGCAAACCATAACAGTAAAATCTGGTGCTCCTTCCCTTCTGAGCTCTACCATGCACCCAAACAATGGTTTACCCCATATATGGGGTATCAGCGTACTATGGACAAATTACACAACAACTTTTGGGGTCAAATTCTCCTGTTACCCTTGGGAAAATAAAAAATTGGGGGTGAAAAGATCATTTTTGTGGAAAAAATATGAATTTTTATTTTTACGGCTCTACATTATAAACTTCTGTGAAGCACTTCGGGGTTCAAAGTGCTCACCACACATCTAGATAAGTTCCCTTTGGGGGTCTAGTTTCTAAAATGGTGTCACTTGTGGGGGGTTTTCCACTGTTTAGGCACATCAGGGGCTCTACAAACGCGACATGGCGTCTGATCTCAATTCCAGCCAATTTTGCATTGAAAAGTCAAACTGCGCTCCTTCTCTTCCAAGCTCTGCCATGTGGCCAAACAGTGGTTTCCAGCATATATGGGGTATCGGCGTACTCAAGAGTAGTGACTTCAAATGTGATGTGGTCCTTAAAAAAATGGTGTTGTAAAAATGAGAAATTGCTGTTTAACCCTTATAACTTCCTAACAAAAGAAAATTGTGGTTCCAAAATTGTGCTGATGTAAAGTAAACATGTGAGAAATGTTACCTATTAATTATTTTATGTGACATATCTCTGCAATTTAAGGGCATGAAAATTCAAAGTTGTAAAATTGCGAAATTTTCAAAATTTTCGCAAAATTTCTGTTTTTTCCCCAAATAAACGCAAGTCATATCAAAGAAATGTTAGCACTATCCTGAAGTACAATATGTTATGAGAAAACAATATCAGAATCACCAGGATCCATGGAAGCGTTACAGAGTTATTACCTCATAAAGGGACTGTGGTCAGAATTGTAAAAATTGGCCGGGTCATTAACATGCAAACCACCCTTGGGGATTAAGGTGTTAATAGAAAATTTGAAAAACACAATTACAACTTGCATCTACAGTTATAGTAGTGTTACAAATGCATCATGGCCACCATGTCAGGCCTTACACTTAGAGAAAATATAATTTATCAGTCTGCCAATAAGGATATGGTCACTAAGTGCTGGGATAATGTAGTTTTAGAGCAAATTTTGCAAAATCAAGAAAAAATTATTTTAAAGATTACATATAAAATGTCATTAAACTGCACCGTATAATCATACTTGGGTACAGAAGTGGTAAAGTTTTAACCTGTTGTGCATTTCTCTTTGGATTGTTATGACATTTATGCCACATAATGGCTATTGTGAGAGTTGAAAATCTACAACACGCCCTAAAATATGTACATAGTTGAGTGCAGAATCTATAACAATTTTGTCATGTCTAAATTATTCATGTGTCATTTTTCCAGTTTGGTTTAGGGCACAGCTCTTCTTCCTTTTACCTCGCTAGGCTGTGCAAAGGGTGGCCTGGGCCTCACCATTGATAGTAGCTCATGACAAATTTGTACATGCATCTTTTCCTTATGTATTTTAGTGTACACAACAATACTCAAACTCCCATTCACATCTCCTAAGGAGACTTGTATAAAAAAAGTTTTACAAATACAAAGCAAGAATTGTCACACCTTCATGTACCCATTTCAAAGAGAACCTCTTAGCTGATTCATACTTTCCAAACCATTAGTGGAGAGACCTATCAATCTCTGCTAGCATCACTGGGACCGGCTCGGTCAAGTGCAGCTATATACAGTATATGTCTGTATGTATTTATAGATACAGTGGGAAAATAAGTATTTGATACACTGCCGATTTTTGAAGTTTTCCCACCTACAAAGAATGGAGAAGTCTGTAATTTCTATCGTAGGTACACTTCAACTGTGAGAGACAGAATCTAAAAATGAAAACCAGAAAATCACATTGTATGATTTTTAAATAATTAAATTGCATTTTTATTGCATGAAATAAGCATTTGATTACCATCAACCAGCAAGAATTCTGGCTCTCACAGACCTGTTAGTTTTTCTTTAAGGAGCCCTCCTACTCTGCACTCATTACCTGTATTAATTGCACCTGATTGAACTCAATACCTGTATAAAAGACACCTGTACCCACACTCAATCAATCACACTTCAACCTCTCCACCATGACCAACACCAAAGAGATGTCTAAGGACACCAAGAACAAAATTGTAGACCTGCACAAGGCTGGGATGGGCTACAGGACAATAGGCAAGCAGCTTGCTGAGAAGACAACAACTGTTGGCACAATTATTAGAAGATGGAAGAAACACAAGATGACTGTCAATCTTCCTTGGTATAGGGCTCCATGTAAGTTCTTGCCTTGTGAGGTAAGGATGATTCTGAGAAAGGTCAGGAATCAGCCCAGAACTACAAGGGAGGACCTGGTTAATGACCTGAAGAGAGCTGAGACCACAGTCTCAAACAATACTGTTAGTAAAACACAACATCGTCATGTATTAATATCCTGCAGGGCACGCAAGGTACCCATGCTCACGCCAGCACATGTCCAGGCCTGTTTGAGGTTCACCGATGACCATCTGGATGAACCAGAGAAGGCATGGGAGAAGATCATGTGGTCAGATGAGATCAAAATAGAACTTTTTGGTATCACCTCCACTCACTGTGTTTGGAGGAAGAAGAAGAATGAGTACAACCCCAAAGAACACCGTCCCAACTGTGAAGCATGGTGAGTGAAACATCATACTGTGGGGGTGCTTTTCTGTGACGGGGACAGGATAACTGCACCATATTGAAGGGATGATGGATAGAGTCATATATCTCAAGACTTTGGCCAACAACCTCCTTCCCTCAGTAAGAGCATTAAAGACAGTTCGTGGCTGGGTCTTCCAGCATGACAATAACCTGAAACACACAGTCAGGGCAACTAAGGAGTGGCTCTGTAAGAAGCATTTCAAGGTCCTGGAGTGGCCAAGCCAGTCTCCAGACCTGAACCCAATAGAAAATCTTTGGAGGAAGCTGAAACTCAATGTTGCCCAACAACAGCCCCGATCCTGAAATATCTGGAGAAGATCTGTATGGAGGAGAGGGCCAAAATTCCTGCTGCAGTGTGTGCAAACTTGGTCAATAACTACAGGAAACGTCTGACCTCTGTAATTGCAAACAAAGGTTTCTGTAACAAATATTAAGTTCTGTTTTTTTATTGTATGAAATACTTATTTTACGTAATTAAGTGCAAATTAACTCCTTAAAGACCTTGCCCTTTTTCATTTTTGCGTTTCTGTTTTTCGTTCCCCTTCTTCCCAGAGCCATAACTTTTTTATTTTTCCCTCAATATGGCCATGTTAGGGCTTGTTTTTTTGCGGGACAAGTTGTACTTTTGAATGACATCATTGGTTTTCCCATATCATGTACTCAAAAATGGGAAAAAAATTCCAAGTGCGGTAAAATTGCAAAAAAAGTGCAATTCCACAACTGTTTTTTGGATTTTTTTACCATGTTCACCAAATGCTAAAACTGACCTGCAAGTATGATTCTCCAGGTCATTATGAGTTCATAGACACCAAACATGTCTTGGTTCTTTTTTATTTAAGTGGTGAAAACAAAATCCAAAATTTGTTAAAAAGAAAAACGCCATTTTCAGAGACCCATAGCATCTCCATTTTTCGTGATCTCGAGTTGGGTGAGGGCTTATTTTTTTGCGTGCTAAGTTGACATTTTTATTGATACCATTTTGGTGCAGATACAATCTTTTGATCACCCGTTATTGCATTTAATACGTCACAGCAACCAAAAAAACATAATTCTGGCGTTTTGACTTTTCTTTCCGCTACGCCATTTAACGATCAGGTTAATACTTTTTTTTATTGGTAGATTTAGAGATTCTGAACACAGTGATATCAAATATGTGTATGTTTGATTTCCGGCCCGATGGCCGGAAGTGTGCGTTAAATGCCGCTCTCAGAGTTTGACAGCCACATTTAACAAGTTAATAGCTGCGGGTGTATCGCGATTCCATCTGCAGCTATATTGGGCACATGTCAGCTGTTCAAAAAAGCTGACATGTCCCGGGAAAGATATTGGCTCACAGCCGGAGCCCACGTCAAAGGGAGGGAAGCGACCTCCGCCATACTAGTATGGCAGAGGTCGTGAAGGGGTTAATTATGTAAAAATCATACAATGTAATTTTCAGAATTTTTTTTAGATTCAGAATTGTGGCAAGGCACAGATCTGGCCAAGGTTATAAAAGAATTTCTGCAGTACTCAAGGTTCCTAAGAACACAGTGGCCTCCATAATCCTTAAATGGAAGAAGTTTGGGACCACCAGAAGTCTTCCTAGACCTGGCCGTCCAGCCAACCTGAGCAATCAGAGAAGAGCATTGGTGAGAGAGGTAAAGAAGAACCCCAAGATCATTGTGGCTGAGCTCCACAGAGCAGTAGGGAGATGGGAGAAGTTCTACAAAGTCAACTATCACTGCAGCCCTCCACCAGTCGGGCCTTTATGGCAGAGTGGCCCAACGGAAGCCTCTCCTCAGTGCCAGACATATGAAAGCCCGATTAGAGTTTTCTAAAAAACTTACGAAGGACTCCCAGACTATGAGAAATAAGATTCTCTGGTCTGATGAGATGAAGATAGAACTTTTTGGTGATAATTCTAATTTATGTGTGGAGAAAACCAGGCACTGCTCATCACCTGCCCAATACAATCCCAAGAGTGAAACATGGTGGTGGCAGCATCATGCTATGGGGTGTTTTTCAGCTGCAGAGACAGGACGACTGGTTGCAATTGAAGGAAACATGAATGCGACCAAGTACAGAGATATCTTGGATGAAAACCTCTTCCAGAGTACTCTGGACCTCAGACTTGGCCGAAGATTCACCTTCCAACAAGACAATGACCCTAAGCACACAGCTAAAATAACAAAGGAGTGGCTTCAGAACAACTCTGTGACCATTCTTGACTGGCCCAGCCAGAGCCCTGACCTAAACCCAATTGAGCATCTCTGGAGAGACCTGAAAATGCCTGTCCAACAACGTTCACTATCCAACCTGAAGGAACTGGAGAGGATCTGCAAGGAAGAACAGCAAGGGATCCCCAAATCCAGGTGTGAAAAACTTGTTGCATCATTCCCAAGAAGACTCATGGCTATGCTAGCTCAAAAAGGTGCTTCTACTCAATACTGAGCAAAGGGTGAAGCTGAATACTTATGACCATGTGATATTTCAGTTTTGAGTTTTAATAAAATTGTAAAAATTTCTACATTTCTGCTTTTTTTCAGTCAAGATTGGGTGCAGAGTGTACATTAATGAGAAAAAAATGAACTTTTTTGAATTTCCCAAATGAAAAAAAGAGTGAAAAATTTAAAGGGGTCTGAATACTTTCCGTACCCACTATAGTGGGGATGGAGGCCCATCAAGAGATTCCCCTGTCCCCTATGGGCCAGTCCGAGACTGCATGTGTAGTACATGTATGTACAAATATTGTGCTGAGTGACACTTCTGTTATATTGTCATTTAGATAGTGGTTGATGAGTACATAGTCTTATATGTATAGTTAATATTTAAACCGGTTCAGCAGATTACAAATGTACCAAACCTGAAAGGAAGTGACCGGTCTAGTGGAAATGACCATGAAATCATCCTGGAAATTCCTTTATGAGTATAAAGTGAGAGATAGAAAGATGTGCATATTTTCTTTTTTTTCCATTTTTATGATAAAGTATATAAAAAAGCAAATAAATAATTTCATTACATGGCTGTTAGGCGCCAGGATTTTCCCGCTGCACAGGCTAGATCCCAGCTGTGATCTCCAATTAAGACTCTGCCACTGGGACTGTTGCTCAGTATGGACATCAGTCCCAGCATCTTGCTTAGGCACAGGTTTAGTAGCTTCAGGACTGGGGTGATTAGCTGATTGACTCTGCATCTGTTTTGTGCGATTTCACGGTTCAGTCACAAAGTGAGTTCAACCTTTTAGCCATCTCTCAGTTTAGGCAATTGGTGTATTATATCTAGTGTCAGCTATTATCCCTATGGCGTTACAGGGTATTGCACTTTATATTCTTTAGTTCTGTACCGCTTTGTGAATTTACGGAGCTTGGTACTCTGCGTTCCGTTCACATTGTGTGGCGTTAACACATTGTGCTTAAGGTGAACGTTCGCTACTCCGTACCGTCATAGTTCACTAGCAGTAGTTATTCATCTCTGCACGATGGACCCCGGGTTGCAATTGCACTTTATTATTTAATTTATTTAGTGCAATCTGCCAATCCTAACAATGACTTATTCATTTATTTTTTTATTCCTAAAAGGTCTGCATTCATTCCATCTGCAGACAGTCCATTTTTTGGATGGACAGAAAAACTTTTTCTGTTAAAAAAAACGACACAGATGGTAGATGGAATGGACGCTTCCTTTTCATTCCAAACGTTAAAGGGGTTGTCAACTTTCAAAATACTTTGTTAAATACCGGAAATAACAAACTTTGCAGGTAGTCATTCCTCCTCCCTGACACTGTTCTAGTCCAGTTTGCACAGAAGCGAGGTGTCACATCAACAACATGCATCACTGCTCTAACCAGTCACTGGGCTCAGAAGCTGTGCCACAGTTGACGGCATGACACTGAGCTCAGTGACTACCCATATGGCTGGCATGATAACCAACAGAGCCATGTAAATATAATGTATAACTGAAATAGGTGCGTACAATAAAGTCCCAGGATGACCCCTGAGGAAGTTCCCTCCTGGGATTCTCATTTCCTTATGTACCTTTATACTATTTGGAGGGCTATGTGGGGGCCATTATACTATTTGGCAGGCTATGTGTGGGCCAAAATACTTTTTAATAGTGCTGTAGATAGCATCTAATCAATACTGTGATTCTTGCATGATCTGCAGTTTGATGATGGCTAGTAATAATGACTCCTGGCATCCCCACATCATTGTTATAGTCATATTTTGAGTTGCGTGTTGATGCAATACCATTGTATTTGGCGAGGGATGACCTGACATTGCAATTGATTGCTAAACGATGCTTGGTTCTGGATTCATGTAATGACGATTGTTCTGGTGCTGAGTTTATGTACTGATGATGGTTCTGGTGCTGTTTTCATATACTGATGGTTCTGGTAATGTATTTCCGTACTGTTAGTGGTTGTGGTGATGTATTCCTATAGTGATGGTGGTTCTGGTGCTGTATTCCTGTGGTAATGGTGGTTTTGCTGCAGTATTCTTGTACTGACCTTACATTGCAATTTATCGCTGTACTATGCTTGGTGCTGGATTCATGTAATGATGATGGTTCTGGTGCTGCATTTATGTACTGACGGTGGTTCTGGTGCTGTCTTCATATACTGATGGTGGTTCTGGTAATGTGTTACTGTACTGATGGTAGTTCTGGAGATGTTTTTCTGTACTGATGGTGGTTCTGATGCTGTGTTTCTTTATGGTTATTGGTTTAGGTAATGTGCTTATGAGCTTATGGTAGTTGTGATGCTGTATTCATGCTCTGATGATGATTCTGGTGATTTATTTCTATCCAGTAATGGACCCATCATAGTGTTCTCTGGCGCTCTGAAAATCTGCAAATTGGGTGTGCAACTTTTTAGAGTGGGCTGGAAGGGACAGTGACTCTTCGGCACCTGTGCACAAGAAAATTTAGGCCACTGCCCTGAGAAGGGCGGACCATTACACAGAAGAAACCACAGTGCATATGACTTCAAAGGCAACCAGGGAAGTGGGAGGGGATAAAACTAGCATAATGAGAAAGAAGGCAGTCTTATCTTCCAGGCACCATATGTCTCATAGCCTGGAAGATCAAAACAAAAAGAGAATTTTTAATGAGCAAGGCATGATTAAGGAGGCATACAGGTATGACTAGTTTCAGCTTTATACAACCTGTATGCCTTTATTATTATCTAAAAGCACTCAAATGGGGTGACAGATTCCCTTTAAGTTATATATAGGAAAACCTAGATTTGCCTTTGTTATATCTGTACTCAGAGAGTTCCTACTCTGTGGTATCTGTGATGTTAAATAGGACTGCAACAGGGGCGTAACTACTGCAGTCGCAGATGCGACGGGGCCTGCTCGCCCACCCACCCAATCTAGTAAAGATGAAGAAAAAATAGAAACAGGGAGTGCAATAAGGAAGGACCCTACCACGTGACTGGAGGGAGGCGTAACTGGGCAGGCGTCACCGCAGGTCCTTCAGCCACACCGAAGGGAAGGACGAAGGAAGCTCCCGTTGGGTGAGTGTCAGTGCTGAGGCTGGCCAAATGTAGTGATAAGCAGCCGACACACCCTCTCTTGTGTCAGGATATGCCCCCTCACCATTCAGAGAGCTCAGCTCATCATCCTGCTTACTTTCTCCTGGACTGAGGTAATTTTTGCAGCCAAAGAAAGAACAGTGAACTCTGCTGGCTGCCATAATGCCAACGTTCAGCATGGCATCTAGATGTAGGAGAGCTACACTCATTACAGGAAAACTGGATTGTCATCTCATTGGATAGGTGAGGATTTTGGTGGAGGTTTTTTGTCTTTTACAGGGGACATGGGCTTCAGTGGATTAGATGTAAAGGTGAATATAACTTTGTTTTATTATTTTTATTGAAAAAAAAGGTGTCAGTGTCTTCATTCCAATGAAAGGACTTTATTCTGGGTGTTTTTACTTACAATGTGACTATGAGGATAGTAATGGGGGCTTGATGTCAGCTGGCAATACAAAGCTGACATCAACCCCAATACTATTACCCCACTTGCCACTGCACCAGGGCAAGTGGGAAGAGAAGAGGCTAAGAGCCAGAATTGGGGCATCTTATGGTGTGCCATTTCTGGGGTGGTTGTTGTGTTTTGGTAGCTGAGGAGAATAAGCAAAAACGGCAATACACCAGAGAGGCTGGAACCTATTGGATTGCAGTACCCTGAACTAATCACACAACTAGAGGTAGCCGTGGAGCGTTCCTACGTTGATCCTAGACGCCTCGTCACAGCCTGAGAGATAACTACACCTAAAGGCAGAAAGATGAAAGCTATCTGCCCCAGAGCAGATCCCCAAACAAAATAGGAAGCCCCCAAACATGTAATGACGGTTAGACAAGAAGAAGCATGGACACAGACAGAAAATAGAATGAGCAAACGCTGGGGCCCAATCTGTCTAGACAGAAAAGTACAGGAAAGGATACTCACTGCAATCTAAAAAAAACCCTAAAAAATACCAACTCTTCTGATTGTAAAAAACACCTGAGATCACACGATCTCTACCACCTAAAATCAGATCTCTGGTGTAACAAAACTAAGCCGCAGCCACTGAAAAAACAGGAAAAAGCAAATGAACAAATAACAGTGGCTTCAGACAAACTGAGAAGAGCACAAGCCCCGGAGGGGACCTGGCTGACCTCCACAGAAGTGCAGGGAACAATGCAAAAAGCAAGCACAAAAATAAAAGCAGAAAATATCTTATCTGATAGCAGAAAATGCAGGCAAGACTCAGCAAACTTCCAAATGAACCAGGAACCACAATTGAGACAAGAACAATTGATCACCGGCAACCATCATGGGAGGGAACCTCGATATATCAGACCAGTCAGCGATCCCAGATTGCCATTCCTCGCTGAAAGGCTCAGTACTGTCTGTAACCACCAAAGGGAGCCTCTGCTCAGAAACCATCTCTAGCACATTCATAACACCGAGCGGTGAAGGATGAGACCTGGGTTCTGGCCTTAGTAGTTCTGGGAAGGCGACTGGCTCTGAGCCACAGGCTACTGTCACCTATGCTGTCACGCCAGGTCAATCTGGCTCCGATATTCCACCTGTCGTTACCTCGGGAGTCTTGCAGGCTTCTTTGTCGCCGTGTTGCCCACTAAGCATGTTACACTGTATGGATTAGTAATTCATTTCAGAAAAATGTTTCAATGCTTTTTTGCAGTGTTATATACCAACAAAATGTACCACAGAGCATATAGTACTCTATGGATAACCAACTGAATGCAGAAACAATTTACCATGCTTTTTTGGAGTGTTTTATACCACTGAAATGTACCACAAAGCATGTAATATTCTAAGAATGACTAATTGAATCCATAAAAATGTTTCAATGCTTTCTTTGAGGGTTTTATACCAACAAAATTCAACAGAAAGCACTTAATACTCTATGGATGACTAATTGAATCCAGAAAATTTTGATAGCTTTTTTTAAGTGTCATACACACCAAATTTTAATAGAAGATATGTAATATTCTATTAATGACTCATTGAATCCAGGAAAAAATGTCAATGCTTTTTTGAAGTATTATAGATTTCCGAAATTTAACAAAAAGCACGCAATCCTATATGAATGACAATATAGTAATTTTTTTACCCCAGGAAGAAGAATGTGGTTTTTTTGCAGTAGATATATATATTTAGCAACGGACTGCAAAGCCCTAAGCCATGCCTTGAGGATGTATTCTGCCACTGTCTTTGCTCCAGGATTTGTCCCTAGGCTAAATGCAGAATGTATCTCGTAGAAACAGAAAAAGAATAAGATGATTCCTGAGAAGGAACGTTAGCATGATGGTTTAGTTAAACTGATTCATTAAACTGTGCACACACAGGCCTAGACAAGCATTCTCTCCCTCCAACATGAAGTGTCCGTGAGCTGTGCAATGGCATCAGTGTGCCGTGCATGGCGGCACCTGTCATTTTATAACCTGTGATGAGGTAATTATACCAAAACCATGGATGACAAATGTCCACATATTCCAAAAATTGGAAAACGGCAACTCCCTACATAATCAAACCCAATACCAACCACGGAGCATCAAGCCCAAAAAGAATATACAACAATGCAGCATAATAAAAACAAAGTTTATTGAAAATTATTGTAAAACACCATGCCAAAATCTGTAAAAATAGATCCTGGTTTCAGCTGATGTGGAGTCTCTGTACACCAGCATCAATCATGAGGATGGGTTGAGGGCGGTACGGTTTTTTCTTGATATGGGTGATTTGGATTTGCCCCTGCATTCCCTGATCTTGGAGCTGCTGGAATTTATCCTCACTCATAACTTTTTTACTTTCAAAGATAAATTTTATTTACAGAAACGAGGCATAGCAATGGGATCGGCGTGTGTGCCGTCTTACGCTAACCTCTTCCTAGGATTTTGGGAGATGGGCCTCTTTGTGGATGGTGCGCACGCCGCCTCCCAGGCGCTGTGCTGGTACAGGTATATAGACGATGTGTTGTTGATTTGGCAGAGTCCCGAGCCTGCACTCCATGAGTTCATCGGCACACTGAACAAAAATGATTATAACATCAAACTTACATATAAATTTTCTAAAGTAAGTATTGATTTTTTGTACATTAGCATCTCTGTATTGGGTAATTCACTGTATTGACTGATGTTTTCAGTAAGGAGACCTCGGTCAATGCACTATTACATGCAACATCGGCACATACATCGTCCACTATACGTGCCATCCCAACGGGTCAGTTTTTAAGAATATAACGTATTTGTACTACCGATGGAATTTTTGAGGAACAGGCTAGGGACCTTTCCCAGCGGTTCCATGATCAGGGTTACAGTAGGAGATCAGTTAAGCGGGGCTAGCTGAGGGCCAAAAATACACCCCAGAATCAACTATTGGGGACCAACCAAAACTCAAGGAATGGGAATCAACCCATCAGATTCATATCCACTTACAATAATCGGTGGTCACAGATACAGGGAATCTTGACCAAACATTGGCCCATATTACATTCTGATCCCACACTTAGGGATATTTTGCCTGACCGCCCTCTTCTAATGGCCAGAAGGTCTCATAATTTGAGGGACCTTCTGGTCAAGAGCCACTATGTGGTGAACCCTCCCAACTACTTTGGTGCTGGAGTACAGAGATGGTGCTGTTATCCATGCGGCTCGTGTCTGGCCTGTAGGAACATCTGTCTGGCTACATCATTTATGACCACGAGTGGGGGTGGGAGCCACCGGATTAGAAACTACATATCATGCAGCACGTGATATGTGATTTATTTAGCCACATGTCCATGTGGCTTGAGCTACTGTATGTTGGCTTGACCTCGCGAGAATTCCGGATTCGAGTTAGGGAGCACATCTGGGATGTGAAGGCGGCAAGAGAGGTTCAGGACACCACTACTCTTAAGACGATCCCTCGGCATTTCAGGCTGCGCCATGGGTGCAATCCGACAGGCCTCAAGTTCGTCGGTATTGACCGCGTACGTTGTGGCATCAGAGGTGGTGATCTTAAACGCACCTTGGCGCAGCTGGAATGCCACTGGATCGTCACTTTAGACACCATGACCCCTAAGTGATTAAATGAGAAATTATCCTTTGCTTGCTTCCTGTGATTTGATCTGTCTCCAGGCTTCTGTTTCCCTTGTTTTTATTTGTGTGCTGTTTTTAATTTGATTGTTTGTTTTGTATTTGTTTACAGTAATCACTGACGTCTTCTGATGTATTTGTATGCTCAGGATTGGGCTATTGGCGTGAGAAACCATTTCCTGATTCATGAATTCTGTGAAAATCTGTGCGATGGACATATTGAACTGAAAAACTCCGGCAACGCGAGAATTGGATTATTACCACTTAATTATATTTATGTTAATTGTGGCTAAGATACTTATTTAGAGCCATGTTATGCACAGTCCGGGTATTATGTCCTTGCACTCGTGTATCTTAACATTATATTATGTTAATTATATATTTATTTATTATCCTTTCTTCGTTTTTCTTTTCTTTTTCCCCCTTTTTCCTCCCCCTTCTTTTTTCTTTCTCTTTTTCTTTGGTTGTTTCATTTTTTGCTTTTGTTCTCTTTTCTTTCTCCTTACATTTGACATTCACATTGTCTTACTTTCATTGGTAGTTATAGTCGGTTTCTTCTTTTCTTCTTTTCCCTTCTCTATTTTCTATACTTCTCACGAGATGAGATGGTTTCCCTTACTTGCGCCATTATCAATCATGGCCGCCTCGGAGATGCGCACGCATGGGCGGCTTCTGCAGTCCGCGTCACCAAAGGCCTCCTCAAGATGTCGGTGGGGTCCCTGAAGTCACATGAAGTTTTTCCTTGACCCGCACCGTCATCGAAAGACCGGAAGTGACTCGGTCCCTGCGGAAGTGCCTGCTCTCGCATGCGCCGCACTACCGCGGCGAATTCGATACACCTGAGCGCTCCATTATTTATATGAGAACAGCATGTCATTCCACACTGCCCCCCGAAGAAGCCTGACAAGTGAAACGTGCGTCGGGGCACATGCCTGGTACCGCACATTGACCCAGATGGGTAAGCACTAATTGCACTTTATCCTGCACTCTTCAGTGGCACTTTATATGAGGCACTAACATAGTGTATACAATGCCGAATCCTCTTGTTATCCCTACTATGACTGCTTATGGAGAGTTGAGGACTTTTCCCGTTATTTAATCAGTGATTTTGGTATACATCCCCTTAAGCAACGTTCTAGGGACTTGAGTGCTTGATATTTGTGCTTTCTATATGTGCCCCAGGTGTGTTATTCTTGTTCTCCTTATCATTACATCCATCTATTTTTACAGATTTTGGTATGGTGTTTTACAATAATTTTCAATACACTTTGTTTTTGTTATGCTTCATTGTTGTATATTCTTTTTGGGCTTGATGCTCTGTGATGAGGTAATGCAGCCAGCCAATCACAGTAATGCCACTACCAAGATGGTTCCAACATTACAGTGATTGGCAGGCAACCCCTGCATTTTTATTGGCTGTGTACCTGGTGCCAAACATGCAGGGATTCAAGCTTCAAAGTCGAGCACCGGTTAATGCTCGCAGGGTGTCGAGCATATCCTAGCACGCAGATACTCGAGTCATATCCGAGTATCACCAGCATCGTTTGCTCATTCCTATTAAATACACTAAGTTACAATATAACGGCTTATATTATTGCTACCTTAAACTGACAGGTCTAGGGAACCATAACTATCCTTCTGGAAGACAGACTATTTTGCAAAGTGCATTGCCAGGCCTCGGAGTCTCACTATGTCAGCTAGTAGTCTCCACAATACTCATCCTATATTTTTGAATGCTTTTTTTGAGTGTTATATACCACCAAAATTTAACAGAAAGCACATAATACTCTATGGATGACTAATTGAAGCCAGAAAAACTTTCCAACGCTTTTTTAGAGTGTGTGGTACACCAAAGGGGGTCTTGCTGGATGGGAGATATATTTCTTCTAGCAGACTGGAGTTTGGTCTGGATTTTCCATGATCACAAGGACCTGTGATGAGGTCATAGTCACGTGATCAGGTCAGCTGATGTGTACCTCATCTGGGGTGTGGACTAGGCCTATAAAACAAGGAGCTGTTGTAGTTGGTGGGGGTGGAAGGAAGGAGTTTGGCTGGAGTCAGCCTGGAAGATTGTTTTGTTACAGTGTGTCAGTGTGCACCAGGAAGCAAGTACCAGACCACCCGGAATGGCACCTGGCGGTCTCTGCTGACCTGCAGCCGCTTAGTTAATCCCGTCCCAAGCAAGGGTGAGTCTGGGACCAGTGGTTCTCCAAACTGGAGTGATTTATGTTCTGTTTTGATTTTATCTGGACTTTTTGTTGAACCCATGATTAAAACCACTGAACTTTGAACTAAAAGCCTGTGTGTATGCCTCATTACTGCGGCCCGGCCCTGCCTACCAGAGCGGATCCCTACAAGTGTTATATACTACTGAAATGTACCACAATGCACATAATACTCTATGGATGGCTAATTGAATGCAGAAAAAAATTTCAATGCTTTTTTTTGAGCGTTATATACCACTGAAATTTAACAGAAAGCACGTAATACTCCATGGATGACAATATAGTTATTTTTTCACCCCCAAAAAAGACTGTGGTCATGTTCAGGAGATATATATATATTATATATATTTAGCAACAGACTGCAAAGCCCTGAGCCCTGCCTAGAGGCTGTATTCTGCCACTCTCTTTGCTATAGTCACGATATACCAAGGTTTATATTGTTTCTACCTCAAACAGATAGGTTAGGGAGACAGAATTTTCTTTCTGGAGGACAGGCTATTTTGCAGGGTGCATTGCCCGGCTTCTGAGTCTCCCTATGTCAGCTAGTAGTCTCCACAAGTCAAACAATACTCCTTTACTATTGAGGTGTTCTAACTCACATGTATTACTGTTGAAATACATTGTTATTTTTTGCTTTTTGCAATTGAGTCCTGAGTATTGGCCTTTTCAGTAAGTGTAATAAAGCTTATCAGCTTCTTATTGTTGTTGTTGCTATATTGCTCCATTTATTTTGTTTTACCGCTCCCTCAGAGCAACATACACATAACACAAAATTCCTAAATTATTATGTAAAACCATTCCATCTTAGCTGTCATCTTAGAAAGCCACATTATAATGTGACAATCTCATGATTCAATGGCTTGTACTGAGCTGTCTTGCTGTGACTGCATTGCTATGGCATACATACTGACAGGTACAACTCACCGTCTGTGCTCAATAAGATATATGTGAATATATGAATTATGAACTTTATTACTTCTATACAGACTACACTTTAGGTTCTTAGCTAACATTTGGATCAAATTGTGTGAGTTAATCTGCCAGCGACAAGGTGATCTGTTCATATGGGAAGCAACCTGTATTTACAGACTTACCTCTCTGGGCCCAGATGAAGACGTCACCTTGTCACACAGTTTGATCAAAACGTGCTCAAAATTAGAAGTACAATCTACACTCGTCAACATTGAAATTAAAACACCAAGAAGGAGAAGTCATTGAATTATGGAAATAACAAGATTGAGGCTAAGTGCACACGTTCAGGATTATTTGCGTTTTTTCTCATTTTTTCGAGGGAAAAAACGTGTCAAAAACGCATGATTTAAGCATCTTATCATTTATAATGAATTCCGCAATTTTTGTGCACATGGTGCGTTTTTTTCTGCAAAAAAAACGCATCTCGGAAAAAGAACCAACATGTTCATTAATTTCGCGGAATTCTAGCGTTTTTCCCTCTATATTATTGACCTAGAAAGTTCAGGATAAAATCGCGGTAAAAACGCGCAAAATCCGCGCAAAAAACGCAGAAAATGTCCATTTTTGCTCAGAAAAATATTTAGACTTGAGAGTCCATTTTTGCTCAGGAATATTCTGCAAACATTCCTGAACGTGTGCACTTAGCCTAATAGGCTTGTTACTGATTTGCAAATGATTAAAAAACTTTAAAAAAAAATTGATTAAACAAAATTTTCTGCACATCTTCATTTATTCAGTATTAAGTATAAGCTGTTATGTTTCGGTGGCTGAGGAGTGCAGGTAAAAAAGGCAATACACCAGAGAAGTTGGAATCTATGAGATTGCAGTACCCTAACTAACCACCACAACTAGAGGCAGCCGTGGAGCGTTCCTACGTTGGTCCTAGACGCCTCGTCACAGCCTGAGAAACTAACTACACCTAAAGATAGAAAGAGGAAAGCTATCTGCCCCGGAGCAGATCCCCAAAGAACATAGAAAGCCCCCAAACATGTAATGGCGGTTAGACAAGATGAAATACTGACACAGACAGAAAATAGTATGAGCAAACGTTGGGGCCCAAACTACCTAAATAGAAAAGGATAGGAAGGGCACTTACTGCAATCCCAAAAAACCCTGAAAAGCACCAACTCTACTAATTTCAAAATCACCTGAGATCACACGACCTCTACCACTTAAATTAGTTCTCTGGTGTAACAAAATCAAAACAGCAGCCACTGAAAAAACTGGAAAAAGCAAAAGTACAAACATCAGTGGCTGAACTAAACTGAGAGGGCAAAAGCCCCCGGAGGGGACCCTGAAGGCCCCCACAGAAGTGCAGGACAAAATGCAAAAATCAAGCACAAAAACAAAAAGAAGAAAAAGTCTTATCTGTTAGCAGGAGATGCAGACACGACACAGCAGGCTACAAAGGAAACAGGACTCAAGGATTGAGACCAGAACAATTGATCACCGGCAACCCTGATGGGAAGGCGACTCCCTTATATAAGAACAGTCAGTAACACCTGATTCCCACTCCTCACAATCTTCACTGGACAGTCCAGTACCGCTTGTAACCACCAGAGGGAGCCTCTGCTCAGAACTCATTTCAAGTCCATAAGCATCCCATACTGAAATACAAGCACGTACATGCCTTAACATGCTATCAATGAGGATATTAACCATTTCGGGAGTGGACTTTTGTTTGCACTTTTGTTTTTCTTTTCCCTTTTTACAAAAGTCATAACTTTCTTATTTTTTTATCGATATAGCTGTATAAGGGCTTGTTTTTGGTGGGATAGGGTAAAGAATGACAGTATTCATTTTACTGTATTATGCACTGAAAATGGGAAAAAAATTCCAAGGGGGATGAGGTTGTGAAAAGATGCAATTCCACCATAGTTTTTTAGTTTTGCTCTTTTGGTCTTTGTTATGCAGAAAAAATGGTCAGGTAGCATGATTCTCCAAATCAATATGATTACAGTAATACCAAAACTGGTATACTTTTTTTAATATCTTAGCATTTTTTTTAATCTTTTTATGAATGAAGCTGTGTGAAGGATTGTTTTTGTATGCATTGCTGACCTGATGTTTTTATTGATACTATTTTGGATATAACATATTAATTATTTGGTATTGCACTTTTAAGGAACAGGAAAAACTGAAAGACCAGACTTTTTTTTGGATTCAGACATACCAAATATGTTTTATTATTATTATTATTTCTTTATTTTAAAACTGTGAAAAAGGTTATGATTAACTTTTTTAAAGCGTTTTTGTTTTTTTATGTTTTATTTCATTACTTTATTTATTTCTCCTTTATTAATCTGCGATCACATAAGTACTAATACAGTAAAATGCAATACCACAGTATTGCAGTATATAGTATAAATACCAGTCTCATTTGAAGCTTAATTTATACCATGGTAATTCATCAGTTCTCTTCAATTGTGTTGTTGTGGACCTGTAGGCACCAAAGATCGCACGACCCAGCGCTATTTAAATGCCACTGTCACAGATTGTCAGCTAGCTCCCATTACTGTTATGTATCACAGCCAGCATATGCCCTGTATGGCGAGGCAGAACTCCTGAGCGCACTTCGTACACGCTAGTGCAGGATATCCCGGTCACAGGGGAGCGCAAAGGACAAGAAGAAGGAGGAAAGATTAGAAGATTTCTTTAGTTTATTAAGTTCCACAATGCGTTTCGACAGGTAACTTCTGTCTTCATCAGGTGGCATATCCATCAGGTTGTCTTACCATTAATTCTTTACTTCATACACGCGACCTTGACTGTTATATACATTTCCAACAGGGGTAATGTTCTGCCGCTCTGAATGCACTTGGGCTACAAATTATCAAGATCCTCTGCTGGCAGCTGATTTTCAAATTGCAGACCCAAAACATCCCAGATTAACTCATTGTCAACAAGTCCTTAGATGCTGCAAGCCATGGTAGCATGTTTAGGCAACGCAGGCTGCTTATAGTAAAATGAGTAACATGTGGCCTGGAATTGCCATATTAAAAATGCCTCCTGAGAAACTTTGGAGAAATGGTCATACCACTGGTTAAGACCAAATCAATGTAATACTGAGCTGTAAGTTTATCTGAAATAAAGACTAGAGGGGTCTGACAACTGTACATTATGCCACCCTACAACATAACCACGAGAGGAGCATATGACTACATATTCATGGGATAGTGGAGGGGCAATTCTGTGGGCATAATTAAAGCTGGTCCTCTCACTGCATAATATTTGGTAACTCCGTCAAATATTAAAATGTGAGAGTCCTCAGTGGTTGATGTCTTTTAATGGCTAATTGGTAACACATAGCAGCTTTTGAGACGACTCAGTGTCTCTTTATCAGACCTAGTATATTTTCCTATCAACTGGCTAACACGGTACAAAGATATATTCTTCCCGTCTCTCAAATATGACATTTTTGGGAGAGATCCATCTACTCGGACTCCTACTGAAGAATCATGTAATATATTGCTGAATTCAGTCTTCCACATAGAGAAACATTGTTTGCATCTCTTATCTTTGGCTAAAACAGATTTTTAGAGCTGGTGACTGAGCATTTTATTCTTGAGCACTACCTTGTCTAGAGACTGGTAAGAATATTTGCATTTTGCAAATGACTTTATGAAACAAGAAGGATCTACATAAAGAATGCTTCATACTCAGTCCTAGCATATTTCAGAATTACATGTATCAGTCACCAGGATGTGTTGTAGTCTGCACAGTCCTGAGTCATCTGTGGTTTCACACCTACTCGCCAAAACCTAAAACTCCCGGTTCCACTTATTTTCATACTTGAAATGATGTGTATGTTGTGGTCAGAGTACAGTATCTACAACCATCTGAAAATTGAAAATGTATTTCAAATGATTAAGATTAGTATTGAAAAAATTTATCTAAGATTTTCTATATTATTATTTCTATATACTGTATATATTGGCCTATTATCCATCTGTGCTAGCAAAAGATAATAAATGGCAGTATATTTTGTCCTGTCCACTGCTGCTTGTTGAGACCAGAAGAGAGTTGGAGGAACTCAACCAAACTCACTAGAGAAACCTTTACCCTTTAGTACCAAATTCTGCCATACATATGTATCCATTGTAAGCTTTTCAGGGGATATAGCTCTAGGATCGCCGTCTGGGTAGACAGAGTGGCACGAAAACAGTTCATTCACACAGCAGTTCTGGTGAAAACTGGCCGCAACCAGCTTTATTAAAGTCCACAGCAAACAGATAAAAATAAATCATAAACATAAGACCTGGGCTTGTCGAGCCACTAATTACACTTAGATAGATTTCCCTTTCTATCCGGGTCCAGACTCTACCAGTCTGTGCCCAAAACAACACATATGTTCAGTAGTTACCAGCGTGGAGTTTCACAGAGTCTCCTCCTTGTGTCTGAAGGCACCTTCAATGTCCAGACTTGAGAGAGCTCCCCTCCTATTCAGCCGCTATTCGCACGGATTCTCACTGAGACTACTCCTGTGTCCGGGGGAAACATCGAGCACCCAGACTGAGATAGCTCATACTCCTGGAGACTGCTTCTTGTGCCTAGACTCCTTGTCCAGACTAAGCGAGCTCTCTGACTGTGTTCAAACACACCTACTTCTGGTCTCCTAATTAACACCTGAGTGATTTCAGGCCTGAGCTGCAAGTGTGTACTGAATGTTAGGTGTAGTGACCTTTCTCTACCACTAGGTCTACAAAGCCACACACCTCCCTTATACCAGTCAGTAAAGTAGCTAGGTGAAATATACACCCCATTCAATACACATACTCTCACTGTCTCACATATCCCCCCCCTCTTCTTCAGACCGGAGGGCTGGTCATCCAGACCGGAGGGCTGGTTAACAATCCAACAGAGACAGTGAACTCTGGACCAGTCATGGCCCTCATCAGCTTCATCTTCACCACTGTCATTTGTATCTTCACCTGAGTCATAGCCAACATCAGCTTTCTCTTCATCTGAAGCATCCGTACTACCCTGTACCCTCCCAGGCCTATGCTCTCTGCGGGCCTCGGGTATCCTGCACGGTTTCATCTTGACCTTAGGGCCGGGCTCAGTTTCGATATAGTGCCTGGCCAGAGAAGTACGACCAGGCACGTCAGAACACCTCTGCTGATTCTTCCACAGAAACTCTCGTACCTCCTGTTTTTGGGGCACTGACCCTGTGTCACCAACTGTCACAGGAGGTATAGGGGTTTTTTCACCTTTCTCTAATTCCCCCTGAACCTTTTTTAGCACATCTACTTTCTTAAATATCAGTTGGTTCATAAATTCTATTTCACAGAACTTAAGCACCTCTGCCATGGTCTCTGACCATTTTGAGCCACACTGTTCCCACAATTGGCACTGTAGAGGAAGCTGATCGTTTTTCTTTTTCGGTACACATAATTCATCCTCTTCTTGTACAGGCTCACTTTGCATAAGACTCAGAGCTCTTACTTCTTTCTTCAGGAGATCCTCATAGCTCTGATCACGCTCCTTCATCACAGTTTGGAGTTTTTTCTGAGAAGTAATCAATTCATCTGGTACCTGTTGGACGTCTTGTATGTCTTCGGCCCCTTCTTCAGGCTCTTCTGGTAGAACATGCTCAGAAGCCCTACCGTCAGTCTTACATTCTGCCTCTTCAGTCACATCATTATGGTCTCCAATATTTCCATTTATTCCGGCTTTCAAGTTCTCCTTGATAGCGGCATCTGTATACTCAGAACCCGCCGGATTCTTCTCTTCCACCACGTTCTGCATCCCATCTGAGCTCCCGTGTGTCTGCAGCGGCAACGGAGTGACACATCGCTTTTCCCATTTGTTGGGACGTGGCTCCGATGTAGACTCCCTGAAAGTGCGCTTGAGCTCACCAACGCCAGCCCGATGTCTCAAAATCTCATCTTGTGACTTATCCAGATCCCTGGTATCACTCGGGAACACTGCTGGGGCTCCGGGCGCCGAACTTCCAGCCTGAGCTTCACGAGTTGCAGCTACTGATGAGGCATCTGGTTTGGTGTCTACCACTTCTATGGCTTTTTCCACCTCTGCAGCATCACCTTCAGAGTCCTTGGCATGATGCAGATCCACACCACACACCGACAACTTCTCATCTTCAACAGCATCCACTTGTGCTGTGTTCAGGTTCAGAGTCCTGCCTTTAAAGCTCAGCTCTCCTCCTTTCACCTTAGTCTTCGCCAGGGAACCGGCCAACTGTAAAACATCTTCAGATGCCATCTTCTGTCTGGCTGTAAGGTCAGCATCAGCTTTCTTCTCAGGACTCTCAACCTCCTCTGCTACCATGCCTTTCTCATTTGCACTGGTTGCTTTATTGTCATCAGATGATTCACTATCACTCCCACTATCCCTGTCTGACCCCTTTTTCTCAGATACATCCGGGTCACTTTCAGGGTTATACACATCATTCTCATTCTCATCCTGCTCACTTTCAGGAGTATACAATTCATTCTCATTCACATCCTGATCTGGAACCTTAGTTAATATGTCATCCACAACATTAACTTCACCATCTGGTCCCTCAAGTATGTGACTATGTGACAACCCCAGCACTATACTTCTATATAGCTCAGGTACTAGGAGCTGACTCACGACCTCTCCCTGGACTTCAGTGTCCCTATACAACAGGTCAGTGTCTATGGCAACATGAGGAAACCTCTCCTCAGAGCCAGGCTCTTGGGAAACCTCATTTAGAACATTTATATTTTCCTGGGCCATTTTAAGAGAGGGGTCTCGCCACTGCTCCCTCTCAAAATTGTCACAGGACACAGTTAAGTCAGGGACACTCGGTTCCCGAGAACCACCATCCTCGTCTCCCAACATCACCTGCAAAGGAATTTCATCACTATCACAGTCATAATTATTATCAATATCATTATCATGATTATGATCAGTATCATCATCACTATCATGATCATCATCATTATCATTATCAGCATCAGCATCAGCATCATTATCATGGTCATCATCATTATCATGATCATCATCATCATCATCATTATCATTATCATCATCATCATTATCATGGTCATCATCATTATCATGATCATCATCATCATCATCATTATCACATAAGTTTAACGGCCCACTATCATTGTGTTCCGCCCCTCGGGACTGTGTACCCTCAGTAGGAGCTTCATCACACTGTCCATCAGAAACATTTTTCCCCCAGCGATCCTTAGACCGGGAAAGTCATTACCCAATATAACGGGTTGCACCAGGTTCTTCACTACCCCCACTTCATATGACACCTCCCCGAGTTTGGGGACCAAGTCCACGGCAGTCTCTGGGTAGACTTTGGTGTCTCCATGGATGCACACCATACTCAGGTGCTTATCAGGGATGAAGTCCCTATCAATCAGGCTGTCACATACGGAAGTCACTGGACTCTCTGAGTCCAAGAGGGCCTGTGCTGGGCAGTCATTTACAACCACCGGGGACCCCTGTGGTCCAGTCTCTTCGGCTGAGGTGGACACACACACAGGCTCTGCGCAGGGAGAGAGGGATCCGCCAACATCACAACACATAGGCTCCCCCTCTATTGGACAGTTGGCTGCAATTTCACGACATCTCCAACACTGTCCATCACACTCTCCCACCCATATATCCCCTCGGGCCCGAACCCGCTTATCAGCATACCCCATGTCCCCAACAGCTGGAACGCTCTTACCGCGAGAGTTCAGCGTCCGGGAACTCTGAAGTGACGACCTCTCAGACGGCTGGTCACGGAGACAGTCTTTGCTGGCGAAGGCCTTCTCCATCAGGCTGACCAGACGATTGGCGTCCTGGTGGTCTCCTTGTCCGACCTCTGGCTGTACCTCAAGAGGACATGCTCGGGTGTAGCGGTTCACTATCACCTTTTCAACTCCATAATCAGGTTTGTTTACTGCAGACTCCCAACTGTATCTCCAGTCATGAACTCCCCTGGCACGGGCTGTCACCGTAACACCCAGCCGGGTACGAATCTCCGCTTTCAGCTTGGCATAGTCTTGGCTGTCCTGCTCGCTCAGGTCAGCATAGGCCACCTGGGGCACTCCAATCAGATAGGGTGCGACCATCATGGCCCATTCAGATAGGGGCAGATTCTCCTTCTCTGCCAGTCCCTCAAACCTAGTGAGATATACCTCCACATCATCATGAGGTGTCATCTTTTTCAGGGACCGTCTTACCGCCTTCTTTACAGCGGACAATGCAGGTGACTTTGCCACATCACTTCGGGACGCGGCACCGAAATCCTTTTTTTGTGCTGCCATCTGCTCAACAAATAACCGGTTATTCTCCTGCTGCTGCTGCAGGAATTGCTGCTGGGCCTGCTGCATGCGCTGCTGGTGCTGCAGGCGCTGCTGCTCCATGCTCCGCTGGGCCTGGACCAGGTACTCAACGAGCTCCTCCATACTGCCGGACTTATCTGTCTCAACCACGGCAGTCTTATGTTGCACATTAACTTGCGCCATTTGTTCAAACAGCGCCTCCATGCTGTCATCCATGCTGTCAGACTTCTCTGTCTCAACAACGGCAGTCTTCACTCAAGACATACACACTCCACAGTCTTTTCCACAGAAAAATTCAGCTCTGCTGTGCAGACACCTTTTTTTTTTTTTTTCTCTGCAAACTCTATTAGGGCCACTGTCTCTTTAAGACTGCTCCAATAGACGTTTCTCTTGACACACTTTTTTTTCTCTGCTGCTATTTCAACAGACTTCACCTTTATTGCTGTCTCTAAGCCACTGTGCTGCATGCACATTCCAGCACCATTTGTATCAGCCACTGTGCTGCCCCAGCATTCTCCGCCAATTGTAAGCTTTTCAGGGGATATAGCTCTAGGATCGCCGTCTGGGTAGACAGAGTGGCACGAAAACAGTTCATTCACACAGCAGTTCTGGTGAAAACTGGCCGCAACCAGCTTTATTAAAGTCCACAGCAAACAGATAAAAATAAATCATAAACATAAGACCTGGGCTTGTCGAGCCACTAATTACACTTAGATAGATTTCCCTTTCTATCCGGGTCCAGACTCTACCAGTCTGTGCCCAAAACAACACATATGTTCAGTAGTTACCAGCGTGGAGTTTCACAGAGTCTCCTCCTTGTGTCTGAAGGCACCTTCAATGTCCAGACTTGAGAGAGCTCCCCTCCTATTCAGCCGCTATTCGCACGGATTCTCACTGAGACTACTCCTGTGTCCGGGGTACATCGAGCACCCAGACTGAGATAGCTCATACTCCTGGAGACTGCTTCTTGTGCCTAGACTCCTTGTCCAGACTAAGCGAGCTCTCTGACTGTGTTCAAACACACCTACTTCTGGTCTCCTAATTAACACCTGAGTGATTTCAGGCCTGAGCTGCAAGTGTGTACTGAATGTTAGGTGTAGTGACCTTTCACTACCACTAGGTCTACAAAGCCACACACCTCCCTTATACCAGTCAGTAAAGTAGCTAGGTGAAATATACACCCCATTCAATACACATACTCTCACTGTCTCACACCATGTACAGTTTTTGAATAGCATCTGATAAAATATATTTCTTTCTCCACTTATGAGCCACCTCCAATGCCTTCTGATGTCACCATTCACTGTGAAAAAACAGCTCAAAATAAGACTGAGCGCTAGCACAGTGAGTAGTCAGATTATTGCTGCCTATTAAAATCAATGATGAGAGAAGGAAAAAGGAGAAGAGCAAATTGAGAGAGAGGCAGAAGGTTAGCAGATCCTATCTTTTAAATGGAGTCTTTTGCCCAAACCTACAGTATAGGCGAAGCACATAGCACTTACAATGTTCCGATTGCTGCGTCTCTTCTGCAAAACCTGAAGCCTAATCAAATATGCAAATTAGGATGCTTGGTGTAGCCAAAGGTGAAAAGAGCAGTCTAATTTGCATATTTGATTTTGCTTTAGTTACTACAGAATGGAGGCAGCAGTTAAAACACTAAAGCTGCTATTTTAATAGGGGTGTTCTGTCTCCGACATATAATTGTTTGTTTTTCATAATTGTATATAGGAGTTTAAAAATCTGCTTGTTTTGGCTCCCTCTAGTGACCAGTGTTATATTCGCAGTTGTTTTCTTTTACTTTCAGCAAAATCTTTTCCCTCCCTTTGCAATGCATTATGGTAGCGTCACAAAGCATCATGTTAGCCTTGCAAAGCATTCTGGTAGCTTTCCCTCCACTTTCCGCCATTTTCATTCAGCCTGCATCCAGGAAGCAGCTCATCTTTTCCTCTCCCCTTGTGATAGCATCGCCGGTATGTACTCATGTTTTCTGTAGCTAATTCCTGTCCCATATTAGCCTGCTTTAATCAGTCCTGCTCCTGATTAGCTGTAAGTGTGCAATGTTTATTCACAGTGTACTATGTATATGTATTTCTACTATGCCCCTGTACTGATTGTATGCATATTATGCTTGTATTATAGTTTCACCGCATCAATATATCAAGGTCAATAAAAGCACAGATTCAATCACAATCTCCTTATTGGACCCCGGTATAGCGGTTTAACTGTCTGTATAACTGCAATGATGTCTGCCTCATTCAGTGAGGACAGAACAAGGGGCTGCATACTCAAAAAGACAATGTGCTTAGTTTATGCTGTAATTTTAGGCTGACAGACGCTTTTTAAGTTTTTATGTTATTTCGGAGCTAGATTCACAGCTACATTGCTCAGTACTACTGTATAATCTCCTTCATGATGACGAATGCCTGTTTGTATATGTATTATATGGGAGACATCATAACAGCTATTCTCCACCTTCTAGCTCAAAGAAAGCTGAAAATCAAGGTACAGCTCGTAGAGGGAGAAACTGGTGAAAAGTACAAGATACAAGTTACTTAATGTCCAGAAAAAAGTGTTCTACCCATGACAGTTTAATCTCAACAGTTATCTAAAGTGACAGGACCACAATAAAAAAGGTTCACTGAATGCTCTGGCATCATCATGCCCACACTTCCAAAATGATAATTCAATCTCATTTCACTTCTAAGTACTATGTATTTTTTATATCTTACTAATTTGGATGTAGACATTGACATGGATGGGACTTCGGATCCACAAAATGAGCAAGAACTAAGCACATGACAGGGCATCGATTCCTTGTAAATTCAAGCACTGATAAAGCTGAATGGTAACTTGGGAACGCAAACCATCAAAATCCGCTGCTGGCAGCTCCTTTTGCAATTGTCAACCAATGACATTGTCCCATATGTGCCCAAATTGAGACAAGTCCCTAGACACTGCAAAACAATGTTGGTACGCTTAGGCCACGGCTGCCAATAGTAGCATTAGCAACATGCAGACGGACATTGTCATTTTGAGGTCTGTATAGATAGATAGAATTTTAGCTTCATTTAGTATAATTTAAATATTTTTACTTATGCTACTTTTTTAAACATCAGCTTTTTTTTATCATGTGAGATACTTAAAAGAACCACATCACCACAAGCCTAAACAATTACAAAGAATTGACATGAACGTTCCACCATGTTATACCACAGACAGAAAAAATAGGTCAGTAAATGTGAAGTGGCACGTATGATGGGGTTTGAAAATTTTAGCTGTTTTCCTGTTGAAACGGTATAATCAGAATGATAAAATCAACAAAATAGATTGTTAAAAAAGGAAATTATGTCTTAAAGAACAAATACAATTTAAAAATTATTTTCTAGTTAGTGAAAGGTCTTCTTAATATTTCCCTAGTTATCTGTATTTGAGAAAGCTGCGCAACAAATATCGCTGCCATTATAGTTTTTATAGGAGCTATTACCAATCTTCTTTTGGACTTTTCAACAGCCAATCTGACTAGTATTGTTATTATTAATGCTGCATACAGAGTGAATGATGCATATCTATGCACTTTCTCTTAAGAAGTATGTAAAATCTTGATGGTAACACCACTGGAGCTGTTAAAGCAGAAGTTATGTGTTCTCACTTTAGGAAACAAAATAAATTCAACTTAATATCAGATTAGGAAAAATGAATGGCTTTTCAATCTTACATGGCAATGTTTTCTGAAAACGATAAAGCAAATCTAAAAAAAACAGCGGTACTCTGAGATATTAAAGGGGTGGTCCAATACTTAAATGTACTTTTTATGAATATTTTTAAACTTTAGGCAATTTTGTCATTTGCTTAATTATAAAATACCCTACACTTCACCCTGTCCAACTAATCCCTGAAATGCCCATTTCTGATGAGAAACTTTGATTCTTGGAACTCATGTGGATGCTACATTGACATTGGGATGGCAACCATCTTTACTAATTGCGTTCACCTCACTACAATAGCATAAAATGTGTCTTTCCTTGTCATAAAAACTGTTCAGAAATTGTTTGAGACATTGAATTGATCTTCAAATTTAGCAGATCTTAAATTGATCAACCACCAGATGTGCTAGAAAAGCAAGTTTGATCTTAGGAGACCTTATCTCACAAAGAACGGCAAGGGTGGACATACAACCTGTGTAGTCAGTGTTGCCGCAAAAGGGCCCCTGATGCCATCGCTGTTTCAGCTGGATGTACGTTCGAGGATACACATTCAGCTGAAATGATTTGCAGTGCAGGGGACCCCCAAGTCTTATCTTCAATGGACAAAAAGCATCAAGCAGACTGAAATCCAACGTGGCAAATCCTTACCACACACCCTCAACCCAATTTCCACTTTTGGGGGAGAGTGTGGTGTGCTTCATATATATATATATATATATATATATATAATATATATATATAGTACAGACCAAGAGTTTGGACACACCTTCTCATTTAAAGATTTTTCTGTATTTTCATGATTATGAAAATTGTACATTCACACTGAAGGCATCAAAACTATGAATTAACACATGTGGAATTATATACTTAAAAAAAGTGTGTAACAACTGAAATTATGTCTTATATTCTAGGTTCTTCAAAGTAGCCACCTTTTCCTTTGATGACTGCTTTGCACACTCTTGGTATTCTCTTGATGAGCTTCAAGAGGTAGTCACCGGGAATGGTTTTCACTTCACTGGTGTGCCCTGGCAGGTTTAATAAGTGGGATTTCTGGCCTTATAAATGGGGTTGGGACCATCAGTTGTGTTGTGCAGAAGTCTGGTGGATACACAGCTGATAGTCCTACTGAATAGACTGTTAGAATTTGCATTATGGCAAGAAAAAAGCAGCTAAGTAAAGAAAAACGAGTGGCCATCGTTACTTTAAGAAATGAAGGTCAGTCAGTCCGAAAAATTGGGAAAACTTTGAAAGTGTCCCCAAGTGCAGTTGCAAAAACCATCAAGCGCTACAAAGAAACTGGCTCACATGAGGACCGCCCGGAAAGGAAGGAAGACCAAGAGTCACCTCTGCTTCTGAGGATAAGTTTATCCGAGTCACCAGCCTCAGAAATCGCAGTTTTACAGCAGCTCAGATTAGAGACCAGGTCAATGCCACACAGAGTTCTAGCAGCAGACACATCTCTACAACTGTTAAGAGGAGACTTTGTGCAGCAGGCCTTAATGGTAAAATAGCTGCTAGGAAACCACTGCTAAGGACAGGCAACAAGCAGAAGAGACTTGTTTGGGCTAAAGAACACAAGGAATGGACATTAACCAGTGGAAATCTGTGCTTTGGTCTGATGAGTCCAAATTTGAGATCTTTGGTTCCAACCACTGTGTCTTTGTGCAACGCAGAAAAGGTGAACGGATGGAATCTACATGCCTGGTTCCCACCGTGAAGCATGGAGGAGGTGGTGTGATGTTGTGGGGGTGCTTTGCTGGTGACACTGTTGGGGATTTATTCAAAATTGAAGGCATACTGAACCAGCATGGCTACCACAGCATCTTGCAGTGGTATGCTATTCCATCCGGTTTCGTTTAGTTGGACCATCATTTATTTTTCAACAGGACAATGACCCCAAACACACCTCAAAGCTGTGTAAGGGCTATTTGACCAAGAAGGAGAGTGATGGGATGCTACGCCAGATGATCTGGCCTCCACAGTCACTAGACCTGAACCCAATTGAGATGGTTTGGGGTGAGCTGGACCGCAGAGTGAAGGCAAAAGGGCCAATAAGTGTTAAGCATCTCTGGGAACTCCTTCAAGATTGTTGGAAGACCATTTCCGGTGACTACCTCTTGAAGCTCATCAAGAGAATGCCAAGAGTGTGCAAAGTAGTCATCAAAGCAAAAGCTGGCTACTTTGAAGAATCTAGAATATAAGATATATTTTCAGTTGTTTCACTCTTTTTTGTTAAGTATATAATTCCACATATGTTAACATTCATAATTTTGATGCCTTCAGTGTGAATGTACAATTTTCATAGTCATGAAAATACAGAAAAATCTTTAAATGAGGTGTATCCAAACTTTTGGTTTGTACTGTATATATGTATATATACATATATACAGTATATATATATATATATATATATATATCAGTGTGCCAACACTTTCGGTCATGAGTATATATATAGCTCTGGCAAAAATTAAGAGACCACTTTCAAATGTTCAGTTTGTCTGATTTTTCTCTTTATAGGTATATTTTTGAGTAAAATGTAAATTCTGTAAATGGTCAAAATTAAAACAGTGCTTTCAGACCTCAAATAATGCAAAGAAAATAAGTTCATAATCATTTAGAAACAACAATACTAATGTTTTAACTCAGGAAGAGTTCAGCAATCAATATTTTGTGGAATAACCATGATTTTTAAAAACAGCTTTCATGTGTCTTTCATGTGTCTTGGCATGCTTGCCACCAGTCTTTCACACTGTGTCTGGCACAAAAATTTAAGCAGTTCTTCTTTGTTTGATGGCTTGTGACTATCCATCATCCTCTTGATTACGTTCCAGAGGTTTTCAGTGGGGTTCTGGTCTGGAGAATGGGCTGCCCATGACAGTGTTTTGATGTGGTGGTCTCTTAATTTTTGCCAGAGCTGTATATATATATATATATATATATATATATATATACAGTACAGACCAAAAGTTTGGACACACCTTCTCATTCAAAGATTTTTCTGTGTTTTCATGACTATGAAAATTGTAGAATCACACTGGAGGCATCAAAACTATGAATTAACACATGTGGAATTATACATTACATTTTACAAAAAAGTGTGAAACAACTGAAAATATATCTTATATTCTAGTTTCTTCAAAGTAGCCACCTTTTGCTTTGATTACTGCTTTGCACGCAGAAAAGGTGAACGGATGGACTCTACATGCCTGGTTCCCACCGTGAAGCATGGTGGAGGTGGTGTGATGGTGTGGGGGTGGGGGTGACACTGTTGGGGATTTATTCAAAATTGAATGTGTGAGTGGTCCAGCTCACCCCAAACCATCTCGATTGGGTTCAGGTCTGGTGACTGTGGAGGCCAGGTCATCTGGCGTAGCACCCCAACACTTTCCTTCTTGGTCAAATAGCCCTTACACAGCCTGGAGGTGTGTTTGGGGTCATTGTCCTGTTGAAAAATAAATGATGGTCCAACTAAACGCAAACCGGATGGAATAGCATGCTGCTGCAAGATGCTGTGGTAGCCATGCTGGTTCAGTATGCCTTCAATTTTGAATAAATCCCCAACAGTGTCACCAGGAAAGCACCCCCACACCATCACACCACCTCCTCCATGCTTCACAGTGGAACCAGGCATGTAGAGTCCATCCATTCACCTTTTCTGCGTGCAAAGCAATAATCAAAGCAAAAGGTGGCTACTTTGAAGAACCTAGAATATAAGACATATTTTCAGTTGTTTCACACTTTTTTGTAAAGTGTAATGTATAATTCCACATGTGTTAATTCATAGTTTTGATGCCTTCAGTGTGATTCTACAATTTTCATAGTCATGAAAATACAGAAAAATCTTTGAGAAGGTGTGTCCAAACTTTTGGTCTGTACTGTATATATATATTCATGGCCGAAAATGTTGGCACCCTTGAAATTGTTCCTGAAAATAACCGTATTTCTCTCCAAAAATTATTGCAATCACACTTTTTATTATACACATGTTTGTTATGAATGTTTTAGAAATGAATTCTGAGCAGAAGCTCCCTCTGGTGGTTACAAACGGTACTGAACCATTCAATGAGGATTGGCAATCAGGAATCACGGACTGGTTGGATGTATGGGAGGTTTCCCCCCATCATGGTTGCCGGTGATCAATTGTTCTTGTCTCAACGTTGTTTCCTGGTTCACTTGGAAGCTTGCTGAGTCTTGTATCTTCTCTTATTTTCTCCTGAAAATAAGATATTTTCTGTTTTTTGTTTTTGTGCTTGCCATTTGCATATTTCTCTGCATTTTTGTGAGGTTGGCCAGGTTCCCCTCCTCGGGGAGCTTGGGCACCTCTCGGTTCCTCTGGAGCCACTGTTGTTTGTTCATTTGCCTTTTCCAGTTTTTTTTCTGTGGCTGCGGCTTAGTTTTGTTACACCAGAGAACTAATTTAGGTGGTAGAGGTCGTGTGATCTCAGGTGTTTTTGCAATTAGTAGCGTTGGCTTTTTTTAGGGGTTTTTTTGGATTGCAGTAAGTATCCTTCCTATCCTTTTCTGTCCAGGCAGTTTGGACCCCAGCATTTGCTCATACTATTTTCTGTCTGTGTCTGTATTTCCTCTTGTCTATCCGCCAATACATGTTTGGGGGCTTCCTATGTTCTTTGGGGATCTGCTCCGGGGCAGATAGCTTTCCTCTTTCTATCTTTAGGTGTAGTTAGCCTCTCAGGCTGTGACGAGGCGTCTAGGACCAACGTAGGAACGCTCCACGGCTGCCTTTAGTTGTGGTGGTTAGTTAGGGTACTGCAATCCAGTAGATTCCAACCTCTCTGGTGTATTGCCGTTTTTGCATGCTCTCCTCAGCTACCAAAACATAACAGTATCACTGGCCAAACTGAAAATTATATGGTACTCACAGAAGGGAAAAATAGTGTGGAAAGAAAAAAGTTGTCAGAGTTGTCAGAGATTTTTTTTTTTTCTGTGTGTTGCATTTTTTTCCCTCTTTTTCTCTGGGTGCTGAGGAGGATTTTTTTTTTCTCGCAATGGAGTTTGCACAGCTGTCTGGCCTTGTGGATCAGCTTGCCACTGAAGTTCGGAGTATTGCTACCTATCTTGCAGGGTTGCCGGTTGTGGAACCTAGGATCCCCATGCCAAATTTGTTTTTGGGGGATCAAGCTAAATTTCTGAATTTCAAAAGTAACTGTAAGTTGTTTTTTGCCTTAAAACCTAAGTCCTCAGGGAACGCAGCACAGCAGGTTCAAATTGTCATCTCTCTCCTGCGTGGCGATCCTCAGGATTGGGCTTTTTCCCTGACACCTGGGGACCCTGTTTTGAGTAATGTTGATGCATTTTTTCTGGCTCTGGGGTTATTGTACGATGAACCTAATGTCACTGATCAAGCTGAAAAAACCTTGTTGGCATTAAATCAGGGGCTTGAGGACGCTGAGTTGTACTGTCAGAAATTCCGAAAGTGGGCAGTTCTGACCAAATGGAATGATGATGCTTTGGCAGCCCTTTTTCGGAAGGGTCTGTCAGAGAATGTAAAAGATGTTATGGTGGGTTTCCCTGCTCCCTCTGGTCTCAATGATTCTATGTCATTGGCGATTCAAATTGACGTTTGCATGAGCGTAGAGGTATCCGTGGAATGGTGTTGCCTTGTGAACCAGCTTCTGAACCCATGCAGTGTGATAGAGTGGCTTCTGGGGCACAGAGTCATGAGTTTTGAAAACGCAATGGGTTATGTTTCTACTGTGGTGATGCCTCTCATGCTATTTCAGTCTGCCCTAAGCGGGGAAGACGTTTTGCACGCTCAGTTGTCTTGGGTAGTGTTCAGACTAAATTTCTGTTGACTGTTACCATGATTTGCTCCTGTCCACATTTTCTGCTCAGACTTTTGTTGATTCGGGAGCAGCTATTAACCTGATGTATTTTGATTTTGCTAGACGTTGTGGGTTTCCCTTGATACCCCTACGGAAGTCTATTCCCCTACTGGGGATTGATTCTACCCTTTGGCTGAGAATAAACCCAAGTTCTCTACTCAGGTGATAATGAGGGTTGAACCTGATCATCAGGAGAGTTGCAAATTTTTGGTCCTGTATAATCTGCATGACATTATTGTACTAGGTTTCCCTTGGTTGCAGTCTCATAATCCTGTTTTGGATTGGAAATCTGTGTCTGTAACCAGTTGGGGCTGCCAATGTGTTAATGCCAACACTCCTGTTTTTTCTGCCTCTCCCCAGGCTTAAGATGTGCCTGACTTTTTGACTGATTTTTCTGATGTGTTTAGCGAAAGTAATCTGCATCCTTGCCCCCCATAGGAGCTATGACTGCGCTATTGAATTAGTGCCTGGTAGTAAATTCCCTAAAGGTCACCTTTTTAACTTGTCTGTACCTGAACATGACGCTATGCGGTCTTATATCAAGGAGTCATTGGAGAAAGGTCATATCAGACCATCCTCTTCACCCTTGGGTGTCGGTTTTTTCTTTGTGGCCAAAAAGGATGGTTCATTAAGGCCGTGTATTGATTATCGTCTCTTGAACAATATCACTGTGAAATATCAATATCCGTTACCCTTGATTTCTGACCTGTTTTCCAGGGAGAAAAGTGCTACTTGGTTTACCAAGCTTGACCTCAGGGGGACATATAACCTTATTCGCATTAAGCACGGGGATGAATGGAAGACGGCGTTTAATACCCCAGAGGGGCATTTTGAGTACCTAGTGATGCCCTTTGGGCTCACTAATGCTCCTTCCGTCTTCCAGTCCTTCATGAATGACATTTTCAGGGATTTTGTGGATAAATTTCTGATTGTTTATTTGGATGATATCTTGATTTTTTCCAATGACTGGGACTCTCATGTGAAACATGTTCGGACTGTGTTCCAGATTTTGAGAGAGAATGCTCTGTATGTGAAGGGATCAAAGTGTCTTTTTGGCGTACAGAGGATCTCATTTCTGGGATTCATTTTGTCTCCATCTGTTATTGAAATGGACCGGTCAAGGTTCAGGCCATCTGTGATTGGGTCCAACCTACTTCATTAAAGGCTCTTCAGAGATTCTTGGGTTTTGCCAATTTTTATCGTAAATTTATTGGTAATTTCTCTGTTATTGTTAAACCATTGACTGATTTGACCAAAAAGGGTTCTGATGTGGTGAATTGGCCTCCTGAGGCAGTCTCTGCGTTTCAGGAACTTAAACAGAGATTCACTTCTGCTCCTGTTCTACGGCAGCCTGATGTTTCTCTGCCATTTCAGGTGGAGGTTGATGCCTCTGAAATTGGGGCAGGTGCCGTTTTGTCCCAAAGAGATCCTGAGACCTCTAAAAGTAACCCTTGTGCCTTTTTCTCTAGAAAATTTTCTCCAACTGAACGTAATTATGACGTGGGTAATCGGGAGTTATTGGCCATGAAGTGGGCTTTTGAAGAGTGGAGACATTGGCTGGAGGGAGCCAAACATCAGGTGGTGGTCCTCACGGACCATAAGAATCTGGTTTATCTGGAATCAGCCAAGCGACTTAACCCTAGACAGGCCAGGTGGGCCTTGTTTTTCACACGTTTTAATTTTGTGGTTTCCTTTCTTCCTGGCACTAAGAATGTTAAGGCGGATGCCCTCTCGAGGAGTTTCCTTGCGGACTCTCCTGAGTTATCTGATCCTGCTGTTATTTTGAAAGAGGGTGTAGTTCTTTCCCATCTCGCACAATTTGAGACTGTCTCTGGATGGGGTGTCAGGAGGATAAACCCGAGCGCTGCCCTGTTGGGAAATTGTTTGTCCCAGACCAGTGGAAGAAGAGTGTGATGTCTGAGATTCATTGTTCCGCGTTGGCCGGTCATCCCGGAATTTTTGGTACCAGAGACTTGGTGAGTCGGTCCTTTTGGTGGCCTACTTTGTCTTGTGACGTCAGGGAGTTTGTGCAGTCCTGTGGGACTTGCTCTCGCTCCAAGCCTTGCTCTCGCTCTAGTGGTTTGTTGATGCCATTGCCTGTGCCAAGAGACCATGGACCCATATCTCTATGGATTTCATTTCCGACCTCCCTGTTTCTCAGAGAATGACCGTTATCTGGGTGATTTGTGATAGGTTTTCCAAGATGATACATCTTGTGCCATTACCTAAGTTGCCTTCCTCCTCCGAATTGGTGCCTTTGTTCCTTCAGCACGTGGTTCGGTTACACGGCATTCCTGAGAACATTGTGTCTGACAGAGGAGTCCAGTTTGTTTCCAGATTTTGGAGGACTTTTTGTTCTAAACTTGCTGTTCAATTGTCTTTCTCCTCTGCTTTTCATCCTCAGACCAATGGACAAACTGAGAGAACAAACCAGACATTGGAGACTTATCTGAGATGCTTTGTGTCTGCTGATAAAGATGACTGGGTCTCTTTATTGCCTTTGGCTGAGTTTGCTCTTAATAATAGGGCAAGCTCTGCCACTTTGATGTCTCCATTTTTCTGCAATTTTGGGTTTGACCCTCGATTTTCTTCGGGACAGACGGAGGCTTCTGTCTGTCCGGGTGTTGACTCTGTTGTGGAGCGTATGCAGCAGATTTGGGACCAGGTAGTGGAGAGGTTGTCTCTCTCTCAGGAGAAGGCCCAGCGGTTTGCCAACCGGCATAAGACTGATGGTCCTCGGTTTAAAGTGGGGTACTTGGTCTGGTTGTCCTCAAGAAATATCCATATGAGAGTTGCATCTCCTCAGTTTAAGCCTAGGTTCATTGGACCTTATAAGATCATGGAGATTCCTAATCTGTTTCCTTTCGTTTACTTCTTCCAGGGACATTTAAGATCCATAACGTGTTCCACAAGTCCTTATTGAAGAGGTTTGTCGAGCCAGTGGTTCCTATGGCTGCGCCCCTGACCCTGTTTTGGTTGAGGGCAATCTGGAGTATGTGATTGAGAAAATATTGGATTCTCGTTTTTCCCTCTGGTGGTTACAAACAGTACTGAACCATTCAATGAGGATTGGCAATCAGGAATCACGGACTGGTTGGATATAATGGAGGTTTCCCCCATCATGGTTGCCGGTGATCAATTGTTCTTGTCTCAACGTTGTTTCCTGGTTCACTTGGAAGCTTGCTGAGTCTTGCCTCTTCTCCTGCTCTCAGATAAGATATTTTCTGTTTTTTGTTTTTGTGCTTGCCATTTGCATATTTCTCTGCATTTTTGTGAGGTTGGCCAGGTTCCCCTCCTCGGGGGGCTTGGGCGCCTCTCGGTTCCTCTGGAGCCACTGTTGTTTGTTCATTTGCCTTTTCCAGTTTTTTTTCTGTGGCTGCGGCTTAGTTTTATTACACCAGAGAACTAATTTAGGTGGTAGAGGTCGTGTGATCTCAGGTGTTTTTGCAATTAGTAGCGTTGGCTTTTTTTAGGGGTTTTTTTGGATTGCAGTAAGTATCCTTCCTATCCTTTTCTGTCCAGGCAGTTTGGGCCCCAGCGTTTGCTCATACTATTTTCTGTCTGTGTCTGTATTTCCTCTTGTCTATCCGCCATTACATGTTTGGGGGCTTCTTATGTTCTTTGGGGATCTGCTCCGGGGCAGATAGCTTTCCTCTTTCTATCTTTAGGTGTAGTTAGCCTCTCAGGCTGTGACGAGGCGTCTAGGACCAACGTAGGAACGCTCCACGGCTGCCTTTAGTTGTGGTGGTTAGTCAGGGTACTGCAATCCAGTAGATTCCAACCTCTCTGGTGTATTGCCGTTTTTGCCTGCTCTCCTCAGCTACCAAAACATAACACATGTTTATTTCCTTTGCGTGTATTAGAACACCACAAAAAAAGAGAGAAAAAAGGCAAAATTGGAAATAATTTCCCACAAAACCCCAAAAATAGGGGGGAAAAAATTGTTGGCAACATTCCAAAATTGTGGCTTAATGACTTTGTTTCAAGCACGTGATGCTCGGTCAAACTCACCTGTGGCAAGTAACGGGTGTGGGCAATATGAAAATCACACCTGAAACCAGATAAGAATAAGTTGACTCAGTCGTTGCATTATGTATCTGTGTCTGCTTTACTAAGCATGGAGAACAGAAAGAGGATAAGAGAACTCTCTGAGTTACAAGTCCATCTACAGAGATCTTGATGCTCCTTTGTCCATGGTATGCAACCTAATCAATAAGTTTACAATCCATGGCACTGTAGCCTATTTCCCTGGATGTGGATGGCAGAGAAAAATTGATGAAAGGCTGCAACGTGGGATAGCCCAGATCGTGGATAAGCAGCCCCAATCATGTTCCATAGAAAGTCATAGAATCATAGAATGGTAGAGTTGTAAGGGACCTCCTGGGCCATCTGGTCCAACCCCTGCTCAAAGCAGGATTCTCTAAATCATCCCAGACAGATGTCTGTCCAGCCTCTGTTTGAAGACTTCCATTGAAGGAGAACTCACCACCTCTCGTGGCAGCCTGTTCCACTCAATGATCACCCTAACTGTCAAAAAGTTTTTTCTAATATCTAATCTGTGTCTTCTCCCATTCAGTTTCATCCCATTACTTCTAATCTTTCCTTGTGCAAATGAGAATAAAGATGATCCTTCTACAATTTGACAGCCCTTGAGATATTTGTAGACAGCTATTTAGTCTCCTCTCAGTCAAGTTGTCCTACGTGCTGAGGGTGCATCAGTGTCAGTGCGATCTATCAGTCGACATTTGAATGAAATGAAACGCTATGGCAGGAGACCCATTAGAACCCCACTGCTGATGCTGAGACATAAAAAAATTGGACAGCAGCTTGCCAAAATTTATGTGAGTAAGCCAAAATTCTTCGGTGAAAGCAACAGATGAAACCAAGATAGAACTTTATGGTAAACCACATCATTCTACCATTTACCAAAATCAGAATGAGATCTACAAAGAAAATAACTCAGTACCTATAGTCATATATGGTGGATGTTCAAAAATGTTTTGGGGCTGTTTTGCTGCCTCAGATAGTGGGTGCCTTTGACTATGTGCCAGGGATCATGAAATTTGAAGATCACCAAAAGATTTTGGATGTATTTAGTGCCCAGTGTAAAAAAATTGGGTTTGCGTCATAAGTCATGAGTAGTTTAGCAGGTACTATGACACCAAACATATTTCAAGAAGCACGCTCTCAAATGGATGGAAACAAAGTGCTGGAAAGTTCTGAAGTGGCAGCAATGATTCTGGTTCTAAATTCCATTCAACAACTGTGGAAAGATCTTAAAATTGCTGTTGGGAGAAGGCGCCATTCCAATATGAGAGACGTAGAGCAGTTTGCAAAAGAAAAGTGTTCCAAAATTGCAATTGAAAGGTGTAAGAAGTTTGTTAATGGTTATAGGAAGTGATTGCAGTTATTTATTCCAAAGGGTGTGCAACCAAATATTAAGTTGAGGGTGCCAACAATTTTGTTCAGCTCATTTTTTGTTTTTTTTTGTGTGAAATTATGTCCAATGTGCATTTTTGTTTTGTGTTGTTCCAATACACGCACAGGATAAACATGTGTATAACAAAACTTTTAATTGCAATAATATTCTGGGAGACAAACTTAATTTACTGGAGCAATGTAAAAGGTGCTAAAACTTTTGGCCATGACTGTATATTGTGTTCCTCATATAGTAGTAGATAAGTAGCAAATACCATTGTATTTGGCAGTTTCAGGCAACATTTACCTAAAGTCCTGTGACATATAGCTTAAGGCCACCTTTAACGAACAAATACACTAATTCAGCTTAATCAAAATGTGCACAAACAGCTAAAAACAACTTCACAAAGTTACCTCTGCTCCTTTGAAATGTGGAGGTCTGGTAACTCACACCACAACCACTTCTGCAGTAACTTATTTTGCTCACTTTTGTAATAGATAGTACAAGAATGGGGTTTATGCTTGTTGAATAATAGAGATGAGCAAAGGATAGAGTTGAAGTCGAATTTCCTGACTTTTATGGTTTCATGAGAATTCGAACACTTTGAGACTTAATATACAGTTTGCCAAAAAAACTTGCCCTGCACCACACTGCTGAAATATCAGAGAGTGGGCTATTGTCATTTTGTGTTGCGGTGTGGGTCTCTACATAATGTCCTGCAGCAATGACATGTAGCGGATTATCATATCTTGTACAATGGTGGTCAGTACCTGGGCCTTCACAGATCAGCGCTTGCCAGTGGATCACAATTTGTATGGCAGAGTCATTTTCCATCTTCAGAGTCACTGGATAACTCTCTCTCTCCTGTAGAGTGTAAGCTCTTATGATCAGTGCAGTCCACTTGTTCTCTCATTCTCTCTCCTGTAGAGTGTATGCTCTCATGGTCTGCGCAGTTCTTTCTCTCTCACCTGTAGAGTGTAAGCTTCAATAGTGAGTATAGTCCTCTTTCTTTCATGTGTAATGTAAGCTTTTTTGTGGTCAGTGGGATCCTCTCTCTCTCCTGTAGACTGTAAGCTCTTAAGGTCAGCGAGATCCTCTCTCTCTTGTAGAGTGTAAGCTCTTATGGTCAGTGGGGTACTCTCTCTTTCTCCTGTAGAGTGTAAGCTCTTATGGTCGGTGGGATCCTCTTTCTCTCCTGTGGAGTGTAAGCTCTTATGGTCAGCGGGATTCTCTCTCTCTCTCCTGGAGAGTATAAACTCTTATGGTCAGCGGGGTCCTCTCTCTTTCTCCTGTAGAGTGTAAGCTCTTATAGTCGGCGTGATCTTCTGTGTTTCTCTCCTGCAGAGTCTAAGCTCTTATGGTCAGCGGGATCCTCTCTCTCTCCTGGAGAGTATAAACTCTTATGGCCGGCGGGATCCTCTCTCTTTCTCTCCTGTAGAGTGTAAGCTCTTATGGTCAGCAGGGTCCTCTCTCTCTCCTGCAGAGTGTAAGCTCTTATGGTCAGCGGGATCCTCTCTCTCCTGGAGAGTATAAACTCTTATGGTCAGCAGGATCCTCTCTCTCTCTCTCTACTGTTGTGAATTTGCTGGAAATGAATTCTGAGCAGAAGCTCCCTCTGGTGGTTACAAACAGTACTGAACTATCCAATGAAGATTGTGAGGATTGGCGATCAGGTGTTACTGACTGGTCTTATATAAGGGAGGTTCCCTCCCATCAGGGTTGCCGGTGATCAATTGTTCTGGTCTCATCTTTGATTCCTGTTCACTTTGTAGCTTGCTGTTTCGTGCCTGCATCTTCTGCTAACAGATAAGACATTTTCTTCTTTTTTTTTTTAACACTATTTTTCCCTTCTGTGAGTACCATACAAATATCAGTTTTTGGGCCGGTGATACTGTTATGATTTGGCAGCTGAGGAGAGCAGGCAAAAAAGGAAATACACCAGAGAGGTTGAAATCTATGGGATTGCAGTACCCTGACTAACCACCACAACTAAAGGCAGCCGTGGAGCGTACCTACGTTGGTCCTAGACGCCTCGTCACAGCCTGAGAAGCTAACTACACCTAAAGACAGAAAGAGGAAAACTATCTGCCCCGGAGCAGATCCCCAAAGAACATAGAAACCCCCCAAACATGTAATGGCGGTTAGACAAGAGGAAAATACAGACACAGACAGAAAATAGTATGAGCAAACGTTGGGGCCCAAACTTAGTAAATAGAAAAGGATAGGAAGGACACTTACTGCAATCCCAAAAAACCCTGAAAAGTACCAACTCTACTAATTACAAAAACACCTGAGATCACACGACCTCTACCACCTAAATTAGTTCTCTGGTGTAACAAAACTAAACAGCAGCCACTGAAGAAACTGGAAAAGGCAAATGAACAAACAACAGTGGCTGAACTAAACTTAGAGGAGCACAAGCCCCCGGAGGGGACCCGGCAGACCCCCACAGAAGTGCAGGACAAAATGCAAAAGCAAGCACAAAAAACTAAAAGAAGAAAATGTCTTATCTGTTAGCAGAAGATGCAGGCACGAAACAGCAAGCTACAAAGTGAACAGGAATCAAAGATGAGACCAGAACAATTGATCACCGGCAACCCTGATGGGAGGGAACCTCCCTTATATAAGACCAGTCAGTAACACCTGATCGCCAATCCTCACAATCTTCATTGGATAGTTCAGTACTGTTTGTAACCACCAGAGGGAGCTTCTGCTCAGAATTCATTTCCAGCACATTCACAACACCTGTAGAGTATAAACTCTTATGGTCAGCAGGATCCTCTCTCTCTCCTGTAGAGTGTAAGCTCTTATGGTCGGCAGGATCCTTTCTTTTTTCTCTCCTGTATAGTGTAAGCTCTTATAGTCAGCGGGATCCTCACTCTCTTGTAGAGTGTAAGCTCTTATGGTCGGAAGGATCCTCTCTCTCTCTCCTGTAGAGTGTAAGCTCTTATGGTCAGCGGGGCCCTCTTTCTCTCCTATGGAGTGTAAGCTCTTATGGTCAGCGGGATTCTCTCTCCCCTGTAGAGTGTAAGCTCTTATGGTCGGCAGGATCCTCTTTCTCTCCTATGGAGTGTAAGCTCTTATGGTCAGCGGGATTCTCTCTCTCCTGGAGAGTATAAATTCTTATGATCAGTGGGATCCTCTCTCTCTCTCCTGGAAAGTATAGCCTCTTATAGTCAGCAGGATCCTCTCTTTACCTCTCCTGTGGAGTGAAAGCTCTTATGGTCAGCAGGGTCCTCTCTCTCCTGTAGAGTGTAAGCTCTTATGGTCGGCAGGATCCTCTTTCTCTCCTATGGAGTGTAAGCTCTTATGGTCAGCGGGATTCTCTCTCTCTCTCCTGGAGAGTATAAACTCTTATGATCGGTGGGATCCTCTCTCTCTCTCCTGGAGAGTATAAACTCTTATAGTCAGCAGGATCCTCTCTCCACCTCTCCTGTGGACGTGAAAGCTCTTATGGTCTGCAGGATCCTCTCTCTCTCCTGGAGAGTATAAACTCTTATGGTCAGCGGGATCCTCTCTCTCTCTCCTGTAGAGTATAAACTCTTATGGTCAGCGGGATCCTCTCTCTCTCTTCTAGAGTGTAAGCTCTTATGGTCGGCAGGATCCTTTCTTTTTTTTCTCCTGTATAGTGTAAGATCTTATAGTCAGCGGGATCCTCTCTCTCCCCTGTATAGTGTAAGCTCTTACGGTCGGCAGGATCCTCTCTCTCTCTCTCTGTAGAGTGTAAGCTCTTATGGTCAGCGGGATCCTATCTCTCTCCTGCAGAGTGTACAGTCATGGCCAAAAGTTTTGAGAATGACATAAATATTATATTTTCACATGATCTGCTGCCCTCTGGTTTTTGTGTGTGTTTGACAGATGTTTTTATCACAGACAGAAATATAATTGCAAACATATGAGTTACAAAAGCTTATATTGACAGTTAGAATGAGTTAATGCAGCAAGTCAATATTTGTAGTGTTGACCCTTCTTCTTCAGGACCTCTGCAATTCTCCCTGGCATGCTCTCAATCAACTTCTGGACCAAATCCTGACTGATAGCAGTCCATTCTTGCACAATCAATGCTTTCATTTTGTCAGAATTTTTAGGTTTTTGTTTGTCCACCCGTCTCTTGATGATTGACCACAAGTTCTCAATGGGATTAAGATCTGGGGAGTTTCCAGGCCATGGACCCAAAATCTCTATGTTTTGTTCCCTGAGCCATTTAGTTATCACCTTTGCTTTATGGCAAGGTGCTCCATCATGCTGGAAAAGGCATTGTTGATCGCCAAACTGCTCTTGGAGGGTTGGGAGAAGTTGCTCTTGGAGGACATTCTGGTACCATTCTTTATTCATGGCTGTGTTTTTAGGCAAGACTGTGAGAGAGCCGATTCCCTTGGCTGAGAAGCAACCCCACACATGAATGGTTTCAGGATGCTTAACAGCTGGCATGAGACAAGACTGGTGGTAGCGCTCATCTTGTCTTCTCCGAATGAGGCATTTTCCTGATGTCCCAAACAATCGAAAAGGGGATTCATTAGAGAAAATAACTTTACCCCAGTCCTCAGCAGTCCACTGCCTGTACCTTTTGCAGAATATCAGTCTGTCTATGATGTTTTTTCTGGAGAGAAGTGGCTTCTTTGCTGCCCTCCTTGAGACCAGGCCTTGCTCCAAGAGTCTCCGCCTCACAGTGCATGCAGATGCACTCACACCTGCCTGCTGCCATTCCTGAGCAAGCTGTGCACTGCTGGTAGCCCGATCCCGCAGCTGAAACACTTTTAAGAGATGGTCCTGGCACTTGCTGGTCTTTCTTGGGCGCCCTGGAGCCTTTTTGGCAACAATGGAACCTCTCTCCTTGAAGTTCTTGATGATGCGATAGATTGTTGACTGAGGTGCAATCTTTCTAGCTGCGATACTCTTCCCTGTTAGGCCATTTTTGTGCATTGCAATGATGACTGCACGTGTTTCTTTAGAGATAACCATGGTTAACAGAAGAGAAACAATGATGCCAAGCACCAGCCTCCTTTTAAAGTGTCCAGTGGTGTCATTCTTACTTAATCATGACAGATTGACCTCCAGCCATGTCCTCATCAACACCCACACCTGTGTTAATGGAGCAATCACTGAAAAGAGGTTAGCTGGTCCTTTTAAGTCAGGGCTGCAATAATGTTGAAATGTGTTTTGGGGGATAAAGTTCATTTTCTAGCCAAATATTGACTTTGCAAGTAATTGCTGTTAAGCTGATCACTCTTTATAACATTCTGGAGTATATGCAAATTGGCAATAGAAAAAGTGAAGCAGTAGACTTTGCAAAAATTAATATTTGTGTCATTCTCAAAACTTTTCTCCATGACTGTAAGCTCTTATGTGTTGTCAATATGCTAGAGGCGGCTTCTGAGCTGGGGCTCCCTCCGGTGGTTGCTGAGGGTAATGAACTGATTAATGAATGGCCTTCAGCTGGCGCTGAATGGTAGGATATAAGTTGCCTGATTTCCCAGCAGCCTTGCCGGTTATCAATTGTTCTTCTGGTCTTGCTTGAAGCACTGCTAGTTTCCTGCTGTCCTTCAGATAAGTGTTTGCTGTTTTTTTTTTTTCTGTTTTATTTTCCTTGCTGGTTTGCTGCCTGCAGTGGACTGCAGCCTGTCCCCTTTTGGGGGTCTGGCGCTGCAATTGTGCTCCGTTTGTGTCTGCACTTTTGCTTTGCTCTTTTGTTACTTTTAATTTGCTGAATAGCGTTTTGTTACACCAGAGATCTGATTTAGGTGGAAGAGGTCGAGTGATCTCAGGTTTTTTGCAATCAGACGTGTTGGTATTTTTGTTAGGGTTTTTGTTGGATTGCAGTCAGAATTATTTCCTGTACTTTTCTGTCTAGACAGATTGGGCCCCAGCTGCTGTGAATGTGTTAGAAATGAATTCTGAGCAGAAGCTCCCTCTGGTGGTTACAAACAGTACTGAACTATTCAATGAAGATTGTGAAGATTGGCAATCAGATGTTACAGACTGGTCTTATATAATGGAGGTTCCCTCCCATCAGGGTTGCCGGTGATCAATTGTTCTTGTCTCAACTTTGGTTCCTGGTTCTCTTGGAAGCTTGCTGTGTCTTGCCTGCATCTTCTGCTAACAGATAAGATATTTCCTGCTTTTATTTTTGTACTTGCTTTTTGCATTTTATCCTGCACTTCTGTGGAGGTCAGCCAGGTCCCCTCCGGCGGCTTGTGCTCCTCTTAGTTTATCTGAGCCACTGTTATTTGTTCATTTGCCTTTTCCAGTTTTTTCAGTGGCTGCTGCTTAGTTTTGTTACACCAGAGAACTAATTTAGGTGGTAGAGGTTGTGTGATCTCAGGTGTTTTTGCAATTAGTGAGTTGGTATTTTTTTAGGGTTTTTTGGATTGCAGTAAGTGTCCTTCCTATCCTTTTCTTTCTAGGAAGATTGGGCCCCAACGTTTGCTCATACTATTTTCTGTCTGTGTCTGTATTTCCTCTTGTCTAACCGCCATTACATGTTTGGGGGCTTCCTATGTTCTTTGGGGATCTGCTCCGGGGCAGATAGTTTTCCTCTTGCTATCTTTAGGTGTAGTTAGCTTCTCAGGCTGTGACGAGGTGTCTAGGACCAACGTAGGTACGCTCCACGGCTGCCTTTAGTTGTGGTGGTTAGTCAGGGTACTGCAATCCAGTAGATTCCAACCTCTCTGGTGTATTGCCTTTTTTGCCTGCTCTCCTCAGCTACCAAATCATAACAGTATCACCGGCCAAACTGAAAATTATATGGTACTCACAGAAGGGAAAGATAGTGTAAAAAAAAAAAAAAGTTGTCACAGATATTTTTTTTTTCTTTCCCTCTTTTTCTCTGGGTGCTGAGGATTTTTTTTTCTCTCAATGGAGTTTGCACAGTTGTCTGGCCGTGTGGATCAGCTTGCCACTGAAGTTCGGAGTATTGCTACCTATCTTGCAGGGTTGCCGGTTGTGGAACCTAGGATCCCCATGCCAGATTTGTTTTTAGGGGATCAAGCTAAATTTCTGAATTTCAAAAATAACTGTAAGTTGTTTTTTGCCTTAAAGCCTAAGTCTTCAGGGAACGCAGCACAGCAGGTTCAAATTGTCATCTCTCTCCTGCACGGCGATCCTCAGGCTTGGGCTTTTTCCCTGACACCTGGGGATCCTGTTTTGAGTAATGTTGATGCATTTTTTCTGGCTCTGGGGTTATTGTACGATGAACCTAATGTCACTGATCAAGCTGAAAAAGCCTTGTTGGCATTAAATCAGGGGCTTGAGGACCCTGAGTTATACTGTCAGAGATTCCGAAGGTGGGCAGTCCTGACCAAATGGAATGATGATGCTTTGGCAGCCCTTTTTCAGAAGGGTCTGTCAGAGAATGTAAAAGATGTTATGGTGGGTTTCCCTGCTCCCTTGGTCTCAATGATTCTATGTCATTAGCGATTCAAATTGACAGACGTTTGCGTGAGCGTAGAGGTATGCGTAGAATAGTGTTGCCTTGTGAACCAGCTTCTGAACCCATGCAGTGTTATAGAGTGGCTTCTGGGGCACAGCGTCATGAGTTTCGAAAACGCAATGGGTTATGTTTCTACTGTGGTGACGCCTCTCATGCTATTTCAGTCTGCCCTAAGCGGGGAAGACGTTTTGCACGCTCAGTTTTCTTGGGTAGTGTTCAGACTAAATTTCTGTTGACTGTTACCCTGATTTGCTCCCTGTCCACATTTTCTGCTCAGGCATTTGTTGATTCGGGAGCAGCTATTAACCTGATGGATTTTGATTTTGCTAAACGTTGTGGGTTTTCCTTGATATTCCTATGGAAGTCTATTCCCCTACTGGGGATTGATTCTACCCCTTTGGCTGAGAATAAACCCCAGTTCTCTACTCAAGTGATAATGAGGGTTGAACCTGATCATCAGGAGAGTTGCAAATTTGTGGTGCTGTATAATCTGCATGACATTGTTGTACTGGGTTTCCCTTGGTTACAGTCTCATAATCCTGTTTTGGATTGGAAATCTGTGTCTGTAACCAGTTGGGGCTGCCAATGTGTTAATGCCAACACTCCTGTTTTTTCTGCCTCTCCCCAGGCTCAGGATGTTCCTGACTTTTTGACAGATTTTTCTGATGTGTTTAGCGAAAGTAACTCTGCATCCTTGCCCCCCCATAGGAGCTATAACTGCGCTATTGAATTAGTGCCTGGTAGTAAATTCCCTAAAGGTCGCCTTTTTAACTTGTCTGTACCTGAACATGACGCTATGCGGTCTTATATCAAGGAGTCATTGGAGAAGGGTCATATCAGACCATCCTCTTCACCCTTGGGTGCCGGTTTTTTCTTTGTGGCCAAAAAGGATGGTTCATTAAGGCCGTGTATTGATATCGTCCGTTACCCTTGATTTCTGACCTGTTTTCCAGGGTGAAAAGTGCTACTTGGTTTACCAAGCTTGACTTCAGGGGGGCGCATAACCTTCATTAAGCACGGGGATGAATGGAAGACGGCATTTAATACCCCAGAGGGTCATTTTGAGTACCTAGTGATGCCCTTTGGGCTCACTAATGCTCCTTCCGTCTTCCAGTCCTTCATGAATGACATTTTCAGGGATTTTGTGGATAAATTTCTGATTGTTTATTTGGATGATATCTTGATTTTTTCCAATGACTGGGACTCTCATGTGAAACATGTTCGGACTGTGTTCCAGATTTTGAGAGAGAATGCTCTGTATGTGAAGGGATCAAAGTGTCTTTTTGGCGTACAGAGGATCTCATTTCTGGGATTCATTTTGTCCCCATCTGTTATTGAAATGGACCCGGTCAAGGTTCAGGCCATCTGTGATTGGGTCCAACCTACTTCATTAAAGGCTCTTCAGAGATTCTTGGGTTTTGCCAATTTTTATTGTAAATTTATTGGTAATTTCTCTGTTATTGTTAAACCATTGACTGATTTGACCAAGAAGGGTTCTGATGTGGTGAATTGGCCTCCTGAGGCAGTCTCTGCGTTTCAGGAACTTAAGCAGAGATTCACTTCTGCTCCTGTTCTACGGCAGCCTGATGTTTCTCTGCCATTTCAGGTGGAGGTTGATGCCTCTGAAATTGGGGCAGGTGCCGTTTTGTCCCAAAGAGATCCAGAGACCTCTAAAAGTAACCCTTGTGCCTTTTTCTCTCGAAAATATTCTCCAACTGAACATAATTATGACGTGGGTAATCGGGAGTTATTGGCCATGAAGTGGGCTTTTGAAGAGTGGAGACATTGGCTGGAGGAAGCCAAACATCAGGTGGTGGTCCTCACGGACCATAAGAATCTGGTTTATCTGGAATCAGCCAAGCGACTTAAACCTAGACAGGCCAGGTGGGCCTTGTTTTTCACACGTTTTAATTTTGTGGTTTCCTTTCTTCCTGGCACTAAGAATGTTAAAGCGGATGCCCTCTCGAGGAGTTTCCTTGCGGACTCTCCTGAGTTATCTGATCCTGCTGTTATTTTGAAAGAGGGTGTAGTTCTTTCCGCCATCTCGCCCAATTTGAGACTGGCTCTGGAAGGGTGTCAGGAGGATAAACCCGAGCGCTGCCCTATTGGGAAATTGTTTGTCCCAGACCGTGGAAAAAGAGTGTGATGTCTGAGATTCATTGTTCCGCGTTGGCCGGTCATCCGGAATTTTTGGTACCAGAGACTTGGTTAGTCGGTCCTTTTGGTGGCCTACTTTGTCTCGTGACGTCAGGGAATTTGTGCAGTCCTGCGGGACTTGCTCTCGCTCCAAGCCTTGCTCTCGCTCTAGTGGTTTGTTGATGCCATTGCCTGTGCCCAAGAGACCATGGACCCATATCTCTATGGATTTAATTTCCGACCTCCCTGTTTCTCAGAGAATGACCGTTATCTGGGTGATTTGTGATAGGTTTCCAAATGATACATCTTGTGCCATTACCTAAGTTGCCTTCCTCCTCCGAATTGGTGCCTTTGTTCCTTCAGCACGTGGTTCGGTTACACGGCATTCCTGAGAACATTGTGTCTGACAGAGGAGTCCAGTTTGTTTCCAGATTTTGGAGGACTTTTTGTTCTAAATTTGGTGTTCAATTGTCTTTCTCCTTGGCTTTTCATCCTCAGACCAATGGACAAACTGCGAGAACAAACCAGACATTGGAGACTTATCTGAGATGCTTTGTATCTGCTGATCAGGATGACTGGGTCTCTTTTTTGCCTTTGGCTGAGTTTGCTCTTAATAATAGGGCTAGCTCTGCCACTTTGATGTCTCCATTTTTCTGCAATTTTGGGTTTCACCCTCGATTTCCTTCGAGACAGACAGAGGCTTCTGTCTGTCCAGGTGTTGACTCTGTTGTGGAGCGTATGCAGCAGATTTGGGACCAGGTAGTGGAGAGGTTGTCCCTCTCTCAGGAGAGGGCCCAGCGGTTTGCCAACCGGCATCGGACTGATGGTCCTCGGTTTGAAGTGGGGGACTTGGTCTGGTTGTCCTCAAGAAATATCCCTATGAGAGTTGCATCTCCTAAGTTTAAGCCTAGGTTCATTGGACCTTATAAGATCATGGAGATTCTTAATCCTGTTTCCTTTCGTTTACTTCTTCCAGGGACATTTAAGATCCATAACGTGTTCCACAAGTCCTTATTGAAGAGGTTTGTCGAGCCAGTGGTTCCTATGGCTGCGCCTCCTGACCCTGTTTTGGTTGAGGGCAATCTGGAGTATGTGGTTGAGAAAATATTGGATTCTCGTTTTTCTAGACGGAAACTCCAGTATTTGGTTAAGTGGAGAGGTTATGGTCAGGAGGACAATTCTTGGGTGTTTGCTTCGGACATCCATGCTAGGAGACTGATCCGTGCGTATCACAGAGCTCATCCTGACCGACCTGGTTGCCCAAATGAGGGTTTGGTGACCCCTCCTCAAGAGGGGGGTACTGTTGTGAATGTGTTAGAAATTAATTCTGAGCAGAAGCTCCCTCTGGTGGTTACAAACAGTACTGAACTATTCAATGAAGATTGTGAAGATTGGCAATCAGGTGTTACAGACTGGTCTTATATAAGGGAGGTTCCCTCCCATCAGGGTTGCCGGTGATCAATTGTTCTTGTCTCAACTTTGGTTCCTGGTTCTCTTGGAAGCTTGCTGTGTCTTGCCTGCATCTTCTGCTAACAGATAAGATATTTTCTGCTTTTATTTTTGTACTTGCTTTTTGCATTTTGTCCTGCACTTCTGTGGAGGTCAGCCAGGTCCCCTCCGGGGGCTTGTGCTCCTCTCAGTTTATCTGAGCCACTGTTATTTGTTCATTTGCCTTTTCCAGTTTTTTCAGTGGCTGCTGCTTAGTTTTGTTACACCAGAGAACTAATTTAGGTGGTAGAGGTCGTGTGATATCAGGTGTTTTTGCAATTAGTGAGTTGGTATTTTTTTAGGGTTTTTTGGATTGCAGTAAGTGTCCTTCCTATCCTTTTCTTTCTAGGAAGATTGGGCCCCAACATTTGCTCATACTATTTTCTGTCTGTGTCTGTATTTCCTCTTGTCTATCCGCCATTACATGTTTGGGGGCTTCCTATGTTCTTTGGGGATCTCTCCGGGGCAGATAGTTTTCCTCTTTCTATCTTTAGGTGTAGTTAGCTTCTCAGGCTGTGACGAGGCGTCTAGGACCAACGTAGGTACGCTCCACGGCTGCCTTTAGTTGTGGTGGTTAGTCAGGGTACTGCAATCCAGTAGATTCCAACCTCTCTGGTGTATTGCCTTTTTTGCCTGCTCTCTTCAGCTACCAAATCATAACACCCAGCGTTTGCTCATTCTATTTTCTGTCTGTGTCCGAGGTTTCTTCTTGTCTAACCGCCATTACATGTTTGGGGGCTTCCTATTTTCTTTGGGGATCTGCTCCGGGCAGATAGCTGTCATCTTTATGCCTTTAGGTGTAGTTATCTCTCGGGCTGTGACGAGGCATCTAGGATCAACATAGGAACGCTCCACAGCTACCTCTAGTTGTGTGGTTAGTTCAGGTTACTGCAATCCAATAGGTTCCAGCCTCTCTGGTGCATTACCGCGTTTGCTTTTTTGCCTTTTCTCCTCAGTTACCGAAACATAACAGTATAACCGGCCCAAGCTGAAAATTATATGGTACTCAACAGAAGGGAAAAATAGTAAAAAGGAAAAAAAAACAGCAAACACTTATCTGAAGGAGAGCAGGAAACTAGCAGTGCTTCAAGCAAGACCAGAAGAACAATTGATAACCGGCAAGGCTGCTGGGAAATCAGGCAACTTATATCCTACCATTCAGCTCCAGCTGAAGGCCATTCATTAATCAGTTCATTACCCTCAGCAACCACTGGAGGGAGCCCCAGCTCAGAAGCCGCCTCTAGCATATTCACAACACTTATGGTAATCGGGGTCCTCTCTCTCTCTTTCTCTCTCTCTTCTGTAGAGTGTAAGCTCTTATGGTCAGCAGGGTTTGCCCTCTCTCTCTCTTTCCTCTTCCCATGTGTATTTTCTAAGCAATTACAAGCTTCCAATATTGATATTCACACATCTTAATCTGACGGAAATCAAACTTTCTGGCAAAATTTAGCTAAGCTGGCGAATTTGAATTTCAAAAGATCAGCTCATCACTTTTGGACAACCATCATAAGTGAATATTATTGACCATGCCATGCTGGGTAAATCCCTAGTATGATTTGTTAGGTATCCGTTTGCTAACTAATATTAGCCCTATGTGGTAGGCACCACTACTATTTTTAATTTAGCTCTTTGCTGTGAATTATTGCTTTAGATCTATGGATCAAGTCTTTGACCTTATTAGTCAGCTAAATAAAAAAGGAACATCTCAGATAAGATAAAACTTCGTTTGGATATTTGGTGGCTGTGGTTAATTGCAGGGAAAACACAAGGACATTAAGTTAATTATCTGCGACTTCCATAATCTATTTTTGTCCATACGTATCTAGATAAATATATATACTTAGCCCAGGTACTTATAAACTGTAGAAAAACTTTAACTCTGTATTATTAACCATTGTGTGAATGAGATTTTCCCACAATAGCCATGTATGATATGTGTTACATCGCTCCAGAGGAAATAAATGGATTTGTGTTTAGTGACACAGTTTATATAGAAAGGAGATAAATGAATCAAATGTTTATTCTGTGAGAAAAAAAAAGAATTCTCTATACACTTAGATGAAGACAATATGAAATATATTTCCTTGACCTTATCCACATCCCATGTCGTCAGACTTAGATTACATCATTACAAACAGAAAAATATGAGCCATGCACACAGTGAACAAGCCTGTAGGGACATTGTTCCCATCACCAGAAGACTGAAAACACAGAAGAGCATAATAAAATCAACATATAAAAATACTCTGTTGTAAAAAAAATAACAGTAAACAGCAAGTGCTAATAAAAAGATGAAAAAACACAGGGTATTTGTTTAATACAATTTTTGCAAAAAATGTATATTAAGCCGCTCTACCAAACGTCAAGGTATACAAGTATCAGAGCAATCCCTAACTAATGTATTTAATCACTATCTGATATATTTAAAAACCTGATATATTTAAAAACCTGGTCATGTGTATAATACCTGTATGAGAAGGATTCAGAAAGGTATTTTTTACAACAGAGTATTTTTATACGTTGGTTTTACTATGCTCTTCTGTGTTTTTAGATTACATCATTGCAGAATAATTGATAGTCAGATTTAGTTGAAGGCGTTCCAGGAAAACTGAGGAACTGATGACATGTTGGAAAGCCAAGAAATTCACAGAAGTGTGCCAGGAATTTGATTACTATCTCCTACACATCAATCAGTGTTATAAAATAGGAACCTGTTTTTCCTTTTTTTTTTTTAACAACCACAAGGTTTAACATCATTTTTTCTCTTAACTCAAGTATCTTGTCTATTATGCAAGTCTTAATACATGCATCTCAGATAAATGCAAATGAGCACATATTGGTCAAAAGGACGATTCAAATTTTTACTTTTCATTTCTTATGGTTTTAGTGGTAATAATAAGTCATTTAATGTAGCAAAGTAACATTATTCAATTTACCATGATATTTTAATGCTTAGCATCTTTATATTAGCACACTGTCAGTCAGTTATCCAGGGAGTGATTACATCGCAGCCAAGTGTGGTTTAAAGACTATTTACTTGGAGATTCCCCCTATATCTGCAGGTAAATGGGGTTTCTGGACTTGCCAGACTCCCTTTAACTGTATGACAATAGCTGTTTTTTATGTTATTTTTAGCATATATGCACATTGCGTTTTGTCACGGAGTCATATTCAAGGTTACCATCTTACATACATTGCGCCTTCTTTCATTTGATCTGAGTATACACTTTCTTCAGTCCTTTTTTGCACAGTTTCCCTGGTTCTCACTGGTATTATCGTGCCACTGACACGTTTACATAGTTTTATATCTAACAGGTACAATAACACCACTAAAAAGCTTTGGCAAGTGTCCAGGATTGCAGAGCGACGTTGGAAAAAAACAAATTTGCAACATGACTTCACTGCATTCAAGCAGGCAACATTCGCTTTCAAATCTGCCCTAAAATCTGCTAAACAGGCCTACTTCACAACCCTCCTTTCTTCCCTATCCTACAACCCCAAACAGTTATTCAAAACTTTTAACTCCTTACTCCGCGAACCGCTGCCACCTCCAACCTCACTCATCTCTGCTGAAGACTTTGCCACACACTTCAAATATAAGATTGACCAAACAAGGCAAGTCTTCATTGTTCAACCTCCACAACCCCTTTGTATACCAGACCAATGCCCAAACCCCATAACCTCCCTCTCCAACATCCCTGAAGGGGAGCTTAATTGTCTCCTCTCCAAATTGCACCTCATAACCTGTGCACTCAACCCAATCCCATCCCACCTCCTCCTCAACGTCACCACCAATATTATCCCATCCCTAACCAACCTCTTCAACCTATCACTAATTTCCGGTACCTTCGATATTGCTTTCAAACTTGCCACTAGGTTCAGTGAAACAGGTCAGTCAGATTCAAAAGTCGCTGACTTTCGCCAAAGTCAGGTTTCATTGGCCGAAACCCGACCATAGCGTGCAGTCGGCCATGCGGTCGGCAAAACAAGCGCCAAAGTCGAATTTCCCAGAATGTTTTCAGGCGCCTTTTTTCAGCCAATGAGCAAGGACGTACACTGTGGGCAACGAGATGACATGGGCAGCATCCACCACCATCTTAGAGAAGGGCATTGCAGTGATTGGCTTGCTTTCGGGGGCGTCATAGTGTCTATAAAAGCCCTGAGCGCTGACCTCCATTTTACCTCTGCCGATCTTAACAGTAGGGAGAGGTTGCTGACGCTGTTTATTAGTAGGGAGAGAGTTAGTGCTGGAAAGAGAAGTTCTTCTGTGCTTGTGCTCATAGCAATTGTGCTGTACAGTTAGTGTACAGTGACGGGGAGGATTTTCTTGTGTGCAGCAGCGCTGATTATGAGGCTGCCTGATAGCTGTATTGCTGTGTGTACACTGCTGTGCAGACTGCTTTTTACACAGCACTAATACTTTTATTCTTTTTTTCTGCACAGTTACCGACCGTTCATTTTTTCCCACACCATATAGAGCTGTATGCTCCTCACACACTACCGTGTACCGGCTGGTATCACGGACAAATACATGCTGACTATCTGTGTGTGACTCCGGAAATATATAAGGTGATTGAAATTTTCCCCTACACCGTATACAGCTGTCCGCTTCTGATACAGTACCGTATATCTGCTCTTTGTATTACGGTCAAATCCATACTGAGTGAGCGTCTGTGTGTGATTCGGGAAATATATACGGAGATTTAAATTTACCCCTACACCGTATACAGTTGTACGCTTCTGATACAGTACCGTTTTTCTGCTTTTTGTATTACGGTCAAATCCATACTGAGTGAGCGTCTGTGTGTGACTCCGGAAATATATACTGAGATTTCAATTTTCCCCTACACCGTATACAGCTGTACGCTCCTCATACAGTACCGTATATCTGCTCTTTGTAATACGGTCAAATCCATACTGAGTGAGCGTCTGTGTCTGACTCTGGAATTATATACCGAGATTTAAATTTTCCCCTAAGCCGTATACAGCTGTACGCTCCTCATACAGTACCATATATCTGCTGGTATTTTTGGTACATTTTCCCAAACATGAGGAAGTATGGTGGAAGAGGCCGTGGATGTGGGCGGGGGGGCCAGCTGGTACTGATGGTGGTGGTGGTGCATCTGCTGTTAGTGCCAAAAGCACAATAGCACCTAAGACAGGAGGTGTTGAGCCTGCGTCATCGTCTGGCTCCAGAAGGCCTGGAAGTAGGTAAACCGCTTTTAAAGCCGGAGCACCAGGAACAGGTTTTGACTTACATTGCCGAAACAGCCTTCAGCTCTATCGCCTCCTTTTCTGAAGTTTGAAAAAAAGCAAGCACTGAGTCGTCAGTGCAGGCTCCTGGTCAGGAACAACACCTTTCCTTGTGTCCTTCACCCCCACCAAAAGTGAAGGATGCGGCAGGCTACACTTCAGATTACTCCCTGGAGCTCTTTTCACATACCATGCCTGGGTTATCAAGTGAAATCCTGAATTCCCCAGTCCAAGATGAATATGACATGGAGTGCACTGATGCACAACCACTGCTATATGATTCTGCTGGTACATTCACCCAGAGCACTGCATTGCCCTCGCAGTCTACTGAGCCAGAATCTGACCCTGATGAAACTCAGGTGCCCCTTCCCGCATAATCTAACAGCTTACACGGTGACACAGAGGAAGGTGCAGATGAATTTGAAGAGGAGGTGATGGATGACCCAGTTGCTGACCCGGATTGGCATCCATTGGGGGAAAAGGGTGCCGCTGGAAATAGCTCAGAAGAGGAGGAGGATCCGCAGCAAGCATCGACATCGCAGCTGCGGTTATCTGGCAGGCCCATAGCAGTCCAAAAACGTGTTAAAAAAACAAAAAGGGTTGCAGGACAGCTTGGCCAGACGGTCAAATTAGCACAGCGTGCAAGCCCTGAAAATTTATCCCATATTAGGAAGAGTGCAGTGTGGCACTTTTTTGCCCAAAATCCTATTGATGAGGCAAAGGTTATCTGTAAGAAGTGCGGAAGGACCTTTAGCCGAGGGAAAAATCTCCGAAAATTGAATACCAGGTGCATGCTTAGACATGTAAGCACCATGCACTTGCAAGCGTGGACGGACTACAAAACCTCACTGGCTTTGAATGCCTACATTGCCAAACTGATCTCATTAGAGATGATGCCCTTCCGTTTGGTTGAAAGCGCAGCATTCCGAGAGCTCATGGCCTACGCTGTCCCACATTATGACCTGCCCAGTCGGCATTTCTTTTCTAGAAAAGCCATCCCTGTCCTCCACCTGCATGTGAAAGACCGCATTGTCCATGCACTCAAACAATCAGTGAGTGGAAAGGTGCACCTCACAACAGATGCATGGGCCAAGAGGCATGGCCAGGGCCGTTACTTGTCCATCACTGTGCACTGGGTTAATGTGGTGGATGCAGGGTCCACAGGGGACAGCGGTGGTGGGACAGTGCTGGCTAGCCCACGGTATAGGCAACAGTTGGCTGCAGGTGTTCGACCCTCCTCCTCCAGAAGCAAAAGCTTGTCAACAGAGCGCAGTCGCATGAGCACTCCATCTGCAGCTGCCAGTGTTGCACACGAGGTGTCCCACTATTGAACAGCTAGGGGTAAGCGTCAGCAGGCTGTTTTAAAGATGATGTCTTTGGGCGACAACAGACACACCGCGGAGGTACTGGCCGACTACTTGCAGTGAGAAACTGAGTCATGGCTGGGCAGTCTACATCTTGAGCCAGGCAAGGTAGTCAGTGATAACGGACGTAATTTTGTGGCGGCCATAGCCCTGGCAAAACTCAGACACATACCTTGCCTGGCTCACACCTTGAACCTGGTGGTGCAGTGCTTCATAAATAATTATCCGGAGTTACCAGCCCTGCTCCATAAGGTGCGAAGACTGTGCTCGCACATACGTCGCTCGCCCGTAGTCTCCAGTCGTATGTAGAGGCTGCAGCGATCGCTCGACCTCCGCAAGCACCGCCTAATCATAGACGTTGCAACAAGGTGGAACTCCACCATGCACTTGGTTGAGAGGCTGTGCGAACAGAGGCAGGCTGTAATGCATTTGTTTGAAGATACACGGGCATGTAGTTTGAGGGCAGACCTCGAGTTGTCGGGTGTGCAGTGGTCAAAGCTGAAAGACCTCTGTAAAGTCCTTCAGTGTTTTGAGGAATACACAGGGCTGGTAAGCGCAGACGATGCCATCATAAGCATGAGCATCCCACTTATGCGTCTGCTCAAGCAAACTTTGACGCACATTAAGGATCAGGCGTCTGCAGCGGAGGAGGAGGTGGAGGGAAGCCTTGATGACAGTCAGCCATTGTTTGCTCAGGGAACTGTCCTGGACGAGGTGGAGGAAGAAGAGGAAGAGGAGGAGGATGAGGGGGATGATTATATTGGGAAGGAGGATGCTTCTCAGGGGGCAGGAGATAATGTTGGCTTGCCAAGGTCACTTACAGGGTTTGTGCGTGAATGGAGGGATGTGGATTTGGCAGAAAGTGCTCCTCCACCCACCACTGGCAGTGCACCATTGACACCTGGAACATTGGCCCACATGTGTGATTATGTCTTGCGGATCCTAAAAAGGGACCCCCGCATTGCCAAAATTATGAAGGATGACGACTACTGGTTGGCCAGCATCCTCGATCCACGCTATAAAGGCAAATTACAGAACATCATGCCACAGGAGAACCTAGAGCTAATATTGGCGAACAAACAAGCAACTCTGGTAAACCGTTTGTTAGAGGCATTCCCAGCACACAGCAGCGGTGCAGGTTCTACCACGAGCCGTACTGGGCCAAATGGAAGAGGTGTTCATGGTGCACACAGTCGAAGTGGCGTTGGAGACAGGGGTTTCATAACCATGTTGTGGTCTGATTTCTCAAGTAACGCTCACACGACTGTTAATACTGAATCGATTGCAACAGACAGGGGACAGCAGTTGTCAACTATGGTTCAAAATTACCTCTCCTCCCCTATCGATGTTCTCCCTCACAGTTCATTCCCCTTTGACTACTTGGCCTGTAAACTGGACACCTGGCCTGAATTGGCACAATATGCCTTACAGGAGCTTGCTTGCCCTGCTGGTAGTGTGCTATCAGAAAGAGTCTTCAGTGCTGCTGGATCAGTCCTGACAGAAAGAAGAACCCGGCTGTCGACCCAAAATGTAGATGATCTCACCTTCATTAAAATGAACGATGCCTGGGTTTCAAAGGATTTTGTACCACCTTCCCCTGATGACACATAGGTTGCCAGCAAAATGGCTCACTTTGTCCTCCTCTTCCTCCTACTTCTCCAATTCCTCCATTTGCAGCTGCTCAACGTCCAGCCTACACCTCAACATATGCCAGTGTTTCCACCTCCCTAACTGGGCTGTCCCCCCCCAGGGCCGGCGTCAGCACCTGGCGCACCCGGGCAAGTGCCGGGGCCCTGAGCAGGTGGGGGGCCCACTCGCCTTCACAGACACAGGCATACTATGAGGGGCTCTGTGCCAGTTCCCGGCACCCATGAGTGGGCCCCCCCTGCTTGCTCAGGGCCCCAGCACTTGCAATACTTACCTCTCCCTGCTCCACCGCTGTGACATCTTCCGCATTTCCTGACAGTGACATTCAGGTCAGAGAGCGCGATGACGTCACGTCTGTGCACCCTCTGGCTGAACAGTCACAGTGCAGAGAGCTGGAAGATGGCGACGCTGAGGAGTCCAGAGTAGAGCAGTGCCCAGCGAGAAGAGGTATTTCATTTTTTTTAATGTTTGGAGAAATATATGGGGAGCATTATACACTGGATAATTATATATGGGGCCCATCATACACTTGAGCATCATAGATAGGCCCCATTATACACTGTAGCATTATATATGGGGCCCATCATATACTGGAGCATTATAAATGGGGCCCATCATACACTGGAGCATCATATACGGAGCCCATTATACACTGGAGCATCATATACGGGGCCCATTATATACTGAAGCATCATATGGGGCCCATTATATATGGAGCATTATATAGGCCCATCATACACTGGAGCATCATCCATGGGGCACATCATATACTGGAGCATCATATGGGGCCCATCATATACTGGAGCATCATATGGGGCACATTATATATATGGAGCATCACATGGAGCCCATTATATATGGAGCATTATATATGGGACATTTATATTTGGAGCATTATATGGGGCTCATCATACACTGGAGCATCATATATGGGGCCCATCATATACTAGAGCATCATATGGGGTTCATTATTTATGGGGCATCATATAGGGCCCTTTATATATAGAGCATCATATGGAACACATATGGGGTCTATTCTGTATGGAGCATTATATGGAGCCCATTCTGTATAGAGCAATATATGGGGCTCATTATTCTGTATGGCGCACTATGTGGTGCCCATAATACTGTATAGAGGACTATACTGTCTGTTTTTTGAGCTATTGTAGAATTTGCAATAGATATCACTCATGTAATGTAAGAAGTGAAGTATTTGGCATTGTACTATACCTATATTTCTCTGCCATATCGGAGCATCATGAATTGTGGTTTGTGTTAAAGGAGCCCACTGAGACTCTTTCGCCCTGGGCCCATGAAAACCTGGAGCCAGCCCTGCCCCCCCACAACTTTAGCCAAATAACCCCCAGTTTTCAATGCGTTACTATTATTATAAAGTAAATTAAGGTTGACAAGCTTAAGTAATAAGAATTGATGTTGTTGGCATTGAAATGGGCACTGTAGGTGTGTTTACTGTCCTCCACTCACTGCCGACTTTTATTCCCCATTGACTTGCATTGAGGTCGGGTTTTCGTCTCCGACTCGACCTTTTCCGTTAGTCCGCCGACTTCGTTCGACTCGACTTTTGTGAAAGTCGGGTGGTCCGAAACCCGACTCGACCCTCCCAGAGCCAAAGTCGCTCATCTCTACTTGCCACAATCACGCCTATCCTTAAAAAGCCAACCCTCGACCCAACCGCTATTCCAGTTATCACCCAATATCGGTGCTCCCATTCGCTTCCAAACTCCTGGAGCAGCACGTCCACACTGAACTTTCCTCCCACCTCTCATCTAACTTGCTCTTTGACAATCTACAATCTGGTTTCCACCCCAATCACTCCACTGGGACAGCCCTGACCAAAATTACTAATGACCTACTTACAGTCAAAGCTAATGGATAATACTCTATACTCCTGCTTCTAGACCTGTCCTCTGCTTTTGACACAGTTGACCACTACCTCCTACTACAGATCCTCTCCTCCTTTGGCAGCAAAGACCTCGCCCTATCCTGGACCTCCTCATACCTTTCCAAACGCACATTCAGCATCTCCCACTACCTCCTCGTCCCACCCTCTCTCTGTTGGAGTCCCCCAAGGCTCTGTCCTAGGACCCCTACTCTTCTCAATCTATACACTTGGCCGGGGGCAACTCATAAAGTACAATGGATTCAAGTACCACCTTTATGCTGATGATACTCAGATCTACCTCTCTGGCCCAGACGTCACCTCTCTGCTGTCCAGAATCTCAGAGTGTCTGTCAGCCATATCCTCCTTCTTCTCCTCTTGTTTCCTCAAACTCAATGTGGACAAATCTTAACTCATCATCTTTCCCCCATCTCACAGATCTTCCTTACCTGACCTATCTATCACAATTAACGACATTTCGCTTTCCCCTGAACCTGAAGTCCGCTGCCTCGGAGTAACCCTTGACTCTGCCCTGTCCTTCAAACCGCACATCCAAGCTCTTTCTACCTCCTGTCGCCTCCAGCTCAAAAATGTTTTCAGAATCCGTCCTTTCCTCAACCCTCAATTTGCTAAAATGCTTATGCATGCCCTCATTATCTCCCGCCTTGACTACTGCAACATCCTTTTCTGTGGCCTACCTGCTAACACCCTCGCACCTCTTCAGTCCATCCTTAACTCTGCTGCCCGACTAATTCATCTCTCTCCTCACTACTCCTCCGCTTCTCCCCTCTGCAAATCTCTTCATGGGCAGCACGGTGGCTCAGTGGATAGCATTGCAGCGCTGGAGTCCTGGGTTCGAGTCCCACCAAGGACAACATCTGCAAGGAGTTTGTATGTTCTCCCCGTGTTTGCGTGGGTTTCCTCCGGGTACTCCGGTTTCCTCCCACACTCCAAAAACATACTGATAGGGAATCTAGATTGTGAGCCCCATCGGGGACAGCGACGATAATGTGTGCAAACTGTAAAGCACTGCGGAATATGTAAGCGCTATATAAAAATAAAGATTATTATTATTATTATTATTCACTGGCTCCCATTCCCTCAGCGTATCCAGTTCAAATTACTAATACTGACCTACAAAGCCATCCATAACCTGTCTCCTCCATATGTCTCTGAACTAATCTCCCGATACCTTCCCTCACGTAATCTCCGGTCCTCCCAAGACCTTTTTCTCTCCTCCACACTTATTCGCTCCTCACCCAAAAGCCTCCAAGACTTCTCCCGAATATCCCCCATCCTCTGGAATTCTTTGCCCCAACACGTCCGACTATCAACCACGTTCGGATCCTTCAGACAAAACCTGAAAACTCACCTCTTCAGGAAAACTTACAGCCTGCAATGACCCCACTACCTCCTCACGACTACCAGAGCTACTGCCTCAACCAACACCAGAACTGCCGCACACCCCAACCTACTGTCTCCTTCCCCACCATCCTGTAGAATGTAAACCCGAAAGGGCAGGGTCCTCTCCCCTCTGTATCAGTCTCTCATTGTTATTTTGTTTACTGTAAGTGATATCTGTTATTTTTATGTAAATCCTTCTCATGTACAGCACCATGGAATCAATGGTGCTATATAAATAAATAATAATAATAATAACAGGTACATACCCATGGTCTCCGTGTGGCCCGCCCCTTCCTGGTTTGCTGTCCTTACTGGGAAACGGTGTGGAGATGTGCTTGCGTCGCCTTGGAAACAGGTTCCTTGGTGATACCGCACGCTTCCGACCCGCCGTCCCGGTCTCCTATGGCGTGAATTCTCTCCCTTTTGTTGGCGCTGCAGTCCCTAGCAGGGGGTCACGCATGCGGGATATGTACAGCGTTTACCGATAGGACTCCATTATATAATAAACATATTGTCATTTGCGTCTCACATCTCACTATGAGGCATCGCAGTCTGACACTGTCTTTAACATTAAGCATGTTATGCATGCAATCCATTTATACCAGCATAAGTATAACCTAGGGAAGTACACTGAGGACAGCCCTCTAATCTGCCCCCATTGATATGATCCCTCCCTCATCCTAGTATAGGTATACACTGGGTGTGTATTGTCATCTGTCAGTATCAAAACTCAGTCTTTTATTGGATCCTACGTTAAACACTCCCTCAGGTTCAACATTAACCTATCATTGTCAAATCGGGCAATGTAAATGGGTCCACTATTGGGCCAACCTTTTCTTTTGATTTTTAAACAAAAAAGCTAATTGGTCACTACATTTAAGACACATCACTTTTCATTGGTGTACTTCATTATTATGTCCGTAACACTTATTGGCTCTGATCCATTTCTTGTCCCTATATATACCCACACCTAGCTCCATTCTCTATACTCCCCCTGATGAAGCTGCAGGTGAAACGCGCATTGGGGCCATTGGGTCTGGTCACATGTAGACACATCATTAAGATGTAAGTACTACCTACCTACTTGGTACTATCAGGTCCTTTATGGACAAGTCTCAGCATAAGTCTCTAGAGTAGGGAATTCATTATACTCTGTAAATTTACACATCCCTGTTTATTCAAACCTTATGTACTAATGTATACTTCAGGTGTTTACTAGACCAATTTTTTAGGAAGACTGATCTTTCTTGTATGTTGTTTATTTTACTTTCATTATTAATAAATATTAATACAATATTAATAAATATGTTAATTTTATGAGACCTCATTGCACTCATCTTTTGTTGCTGGTTGTGTAGTTTACCTTGGAGTGTGTCTCTAGAGTATGATTTTTTGTTTATATCTTTGCTCATATTTGTGGGTTTTCAAACTTTTGACTTTGCAGTAAGTAATAAAAATGCCTTAAAACATTCTCTCTCTCATTATTCTGGCATTTGGCAAATATTAATAATTATGGTAATCCTAATTGACCTAAAACAGGAAAGGTTTATTCTGATTTCATGTTATATAATAAGAAAAACATGCATATGTGTCTTTTTATATAGCGTATGTACACTTCATTGCACAGGCACCTCCATGATGGAGGAGGTGCTTTAAGTAGTGTCCTCCAGCTACTGGATGGGGACAATTTAGAGTAACACACGTGGCCCCTTTAAGAAAGAGGAAGTGCACGGGGACCTACGTCTGGTGCACGCACCCTGGGCAGCAGCAGACCCTGAAGGAGCAGGATGGGGGCCGTGGTATGAGTACGCTGTTGTTTCTGCAGGAAGATAGGTGTTGCAGGCAGAGATTCAGGAGCTACAATACCTGCTTTATCAGCAAGAGATTATCAAGAGAGGACTAGTTAACCTGCTGCCATGTAGTCCTTCATATTCATGAGCTCTGAGTAACTCCACCCCACCATTGGCAGCGTTCTACCTATGCTCAGTGTACACAGAAATTTACCAATCAGTGGTGTGAGCGGGGTTATACAGAGCTCAGCATTTAGACAACTGCTAGATCTGCAGCAGATAAAACTGTGTGTTTTTTTTCTCAAAACCATAGCACCCAGTAAAGTAAGCGACACATCGATGGAATCAAGTTTTATGTCACTACATTTTGCGGCTCTCAGATGGAGTAGCAAAAATCTCTTGACAGATTCACTTTAAGTGTCACAATCAACATTAATGCTCTAATTTTTACCTTATATTGGCCTACCAAAATGTATTTATTCTATTACCATAGTGGTTTCATTGTTTCCAACACAATGATTTGATAGTACCGTTGCCTAAAAGCTGGGATCCTGATTTCACATCTGATCAACTTCATGTGTTTTTCACACTACAAATTGATTGCAACAGTCATCTCCAATTATTAACTAGCAAAACAGGGTAAAGGACAAAATGGAAATTAGTTGATCAACTTGTCACAGGCGCGGCGTATTAATTATTAATTTAAAATGGATGATATGAAGTGATCTTTAGAAGTGTGAGTAAACAGGGAAGATAACGACTGAAGCTATGGCTAGTACGCTCGGGTGAACTCCGAGGATTTATAAGTGCTCGGAGATTTACTTCCTGTTGCCATAGCTGCATGATTTGCGGCTATTTGACAGGCTGAATACATGTGGGGATTCCTTAACAAACAGGCATTCCTCACATATATTCAAGCTGTCCAGCAGCCACAAATCATGCAGCTGCAGCAACAGAAACTGAATCTCCGAGTGTAGTGACCAGAAAAACCATTATTAATGTATGTTATATGGTAAGTGTGCTCTATTCCTTATATGATTACAATTGTGATACCGGCTCCTTGTTTTGCCTTGGAAGGAGGTAAATTATTTAATATTATGCTGCCCTCTCCTGCCTTGCTTTGGTATTACCACTAGTAGTACTATGCTGCCCTCTGCTGCCTTAGTTGGGCATTGCAACTTTTTTTCTGATTTTAAACAAGTGGCAGTGGAGGTGGGGGTGTGAGACTGAAAACAGGAGTTACGAGCGGTTCCCGTGGAGAGAGGAGGTAGGAAATTGGGGCTCCTCATTTGGGACCATCGGGGAATACAAATAGCACCCGATTCAGTGTGCCCTGCGTTTTCCAGCGACAGAGTGCTGAGACTGTAGGACTGCACAGCAGATTTCCCGGATACTCTGATCAAATTAAGGTCGGTTGATCCTTCCCCTACCCGCAGCACCGTTAGTCAAATGGAAATTTGCTGCCATCCTCCCAAGGCCGGGACCGAGAAAAGGTTTTGATAGTCGCAGTGAGTAAGAAAAAGTATATCTGCTACCCATGACTGTTATGTTGGAAAATATAAGAAATGTTACCAATCTTCAGTAAAGTTCAGCTTTCAAGCTTGCACAGGACCCTCGGTGTATGATTCTTTTGTCCTTGCAGGCATCAACATCACTCACAGTCTCATATATCAGTCATCTTCTCCCCTTATAGTTGCCACCTAACCTAGGGATTGTTAGAGCCATCGGAGCCCCGTGACTGAACCATCCTCCGAGATACTGGGCTCTGCATCTCACAAGGCGGTGCGACACGAGCACTTCCAAATACTTGGACACCACCAGAGCATGCTCGGAAAAACCCGAGCAACGAGTATACTCGTTCATCACTAATGGCTAGAGATTAGTGATGGGCGAACACTAAAATGCTCGGGTGCTCGTTGCTCAGGTCGAGCAGATTGGAATACTCGGGTACTCGGACAGAACAACGAGCCCAATGTAAGTCTATGGGAGACCCGAGCATTTTTGCCGCGATCCCCCAGGGGTCCTTTTAAGGTCTAAATACGTCTAAAAATGATGGAAACACTGCTCAAATGCAATGGGGACAGCATGGGGATCGCCCCTGGAAGCATTCCTGACTCCTAGTTCACAGCTTTAAACAATGTTGTCAGAATTTCATGCCATTTTTACCGGTGCACCAAAAAACATACTAAAACGAAACCAAAATGGATTTTGTTGGGAAATATGTAAAGGTACATCCTTTCCAGGTTAATGACTTGTATATAAGGCAAAATTATTAACCCCAGACCAAAATATTCCTCCACCACTTGGGCTATGTTCAGACGCAGCGTTTTTGAAGTGTTTTTCAACTTTAATATTGCTTTAACCAAAACAAATGCATTCACTGGGAAATGTCATTGTAACATTTACCAACCCTAGCTGGCCATGTGGTGTGTGACAAATAAGCAAACACATCTTGTTTCATTTATGAAGGAGGGACTCTTAAAGTCACAGAGCCTATTTTTACAGGAGAATCAGGCAGCATTAATCTGCTTAAAGGGCCATTATTAAACAGTGGGGCTCCTAAACTTTTATAGCCTATGCTGTGAGTGGGTGGGCTGCCAAAAATTCTGACACACCCCAATACCCCTTTCACGAGATGTCCAGGAGGGCTTCCATAAAAAATGTTGCATTGACTGCAAGGCCTGCCCGCTACCAAGTCATATGCACCCCGATAAGCCTTTGAACCCAGGTACAGGATGGGCCCAGGAAAATCCAGTATACAGTATTCATTTTGTACTCCCATTCTTTTTTCTTATGCAATGACTGCAAGACCTGTCCTGCTACCAAGTCATATGCACCCCAATAAGCCTTTGAACCAACATACTGGATGGGCAAAGGAAAATCCAGTTCACATTAATCATTTTGTACTCCCATTATGTTTTCTAATGCATTGACTGCAAGGCCTGCCCTGCTACCAAGTCATATGCACCCCAATAACCCCAATTCCCCCTTGGAAGAAATATGGAGGAGGGCCTCTTAACAAAAGATGTCCCATTAAAAAGGAGCAGGTCGCCTAGACATGGAATGGCCATACACTAAGTGTATGGACTGGCAAACATTTTGCCCTGTGTGGTACACCTCAACCTTTTCCATAACAAATATTTAATGCCCAGAAAAAACACCCACCCTTGTTAGGACTTTGACAATGGCTGTAGCAGCATGGAACACGTTAACGCTACTGATCTAGTGGCGGTGGATGATGAGCCGTGGAGGAAGGCCTAATTAAAAACTATGCCCAATTTAAAGGAGCGGTCTCCTAAACTTGGAATGCCCATACAATGGCTGGCAAACATTCTCCCCTGGGGGTAAATATCAATATAGTGTCTAAATTTTTTTCTTAGGGGCATCATAAACATCTTGCAAAACTGTAACATGGTTTCCTACACAGTTGCAGCTGGGAAGGTGTTTAGTAAAATATGGCGAACAAATCGTTGGATGAAGTGATCAGGAAAATGGGCATGATGATGACAGGAATGGGAAAGTACATGATTAATAATAGCAGTGGCTATGGGAGGCATGAGATCCAGGATACAGCCTACAATGATTCGTCGTTTAGCCACCATCAATTACCAGAAACGGTTTCATGCCCGTCAGAAGATCGGTGTAACAGATGCGCGTATGAGACTCGGCCTAAGAAATGCCCATCCAAAATATGTTGCCAAACACGCACGTGTCTGTATAAAGGGCAAAGTGCAACATGTTCGTGAGATGCTGAATTAGAGAAAACAGATCAGTGTCGGAGGATAACCAAACAAACTGATGGATGCTCGTGAAAAACTAAGTTTAAAGAGCAGTGCACCGTCTGTAACTATAAACACACCCGTGGCACAAGCTTCTTCATCTTCACCCATACATATTACCAATAAGATCCAAATGTCCCAGTGGAAAATTATTTGTCATAGTGTAACGAACACTGTTAAAGGAATGCCAAAAAATGTGCATAACCATGATGACTTCGAAATTTACCACATCCACACCAAGAAGATGAAGATCACAGCTGTAAAAAATGTGCAAAAAGGCAGTGAATGTCTTGAAAATCATTTTCTCTAGGGCTAAGTTACCCTCTTACTAAAGTGGTACTGAATGATGCATACACAGCTCTCATGTCTACTTAGCGTGAGATGCTTGAAAGATGATGTACCGTCCCTGACAGAAGTTATGTCGCTTATCAATGTTATGTAAATCAAAGCTTATAACCTGACGTTAAATTCATCCATTGGTTTTATAAATTACTCTTTTGAAAGCTGAAACCCTCCCAAATTTGGTTTAGGTTAAGAAAATAAATTGACATCAATGCTGAAATATTGATCATTTAATGAACACAGAATGGTCAGATTGTGGCAAGACAAAAGTTTTGTCACCTGGTCATATAATGCACCCAATCCTAGTTTCCATCCTCACCAGTGCTCAGTAAATGATCGGTTAATTAGTGGGTGTGTATAAAAAGAAACCCAGCACCCCAGACCTTCAATTGAACTGCAACTTGAGCTCTGACAACATGCCAAAAATCCACCCTGCAACCAAATCCTTGATTATCAAGAGGCTGAAGACCAGATCCACTGCAGAGGTGGCTGGCACCTTTGGTGTGTCTCAGCATCAAGTACAAAGAATTAAAAAAAGATTTGAAGAGACTGGAAATGGGTTTGACAAGCCCAGGTCCGGCAGACCCCGCAAGACAACTGCTCAGGAGGAACGTTTGTTTGTTAGAAAATCCAAAGCAAGCCCCTCTTCCACTGCAGCAGAGCTCCTGGTTACCTTAAGTCCCTGTGTCAACTAGAACAGTTTGTAGGATTCTGTCTTGAAATGGCCTCCATGGTCGATTCAGTGCCCAGAAGCCAGCCCTAACCAAAAGGCAAATAAAAACCATGTGGCAATTGCAAAGTCCACAGCCTGCTAAACAGATGGACGCTGGAAAATTGGCAGAAGGTGGATTTCTCTGATGAATCTTCAGTAGAATTAAACCACAGCCGCCGCAAATACTGCAGGAGACCTACTGGAGCCCATATGGTTCCAAAATACACCCAGAAAACAGTTAAATTTGGTGGTGGAAAGATCATGGTCTGGGGTTAAATTCAGTGTGGGGGTGTGCGAAACATTTGCAAGGTGGAAGGCAATATCAATAGCCTAAAATATCAAGAAGTATTAGCTACCTCTTACATTCCAAATCATAAAAGGGGTCAAATTCTGCACCAGGATGGTGCTCCATCTCATACATCCATCTCTAGAACAAAGTTCCTCCAGGCAAAAAAGATCAAGGTGCTCAATGACTGGCCAGCCCAGTCACCAGACATGAACATCATTGAGCATGTTTGGGGTAGGATGAAAGATGAAGCTTGGAAGACAAAATCAAGGAATCTAGATGAACTCTGGGAGGCATGTAAGATTGCATTCTTTGCTATTCCTGATGACTTAATTAATAAATTGTATAAATCATTGTTGAACCGCATGGATGCAGTCCTTAAAGCTCATGGAAGTCACACAAAATATTAAATATGACTCTAATAGCACCACAACTTCATTCACCAATGTTATGCAACATTTATTTGTATTTTAAGATAATTATTTGTTTGAATATCACATTACTTTCTGTGGGTGACAAAACTTTTGTCTTGCCAAAATCTGACCCTTCTATGTTCATTAAATGATCAATATTTCAGCATTGATGCCAATTTATTTTCTTAACCTAAACCAAATTTGGGAGGGTTTCAGCTTTCAAAAGAGTAATTTATAAAACCAATGGATGAATTAAACGTCAGGTTATAAGCTTTGATTTACATAACATGGATAAGCGACATAACTTCTGTCAGGGACTGTATTCTGATTTGTCCATGTGCACTTTTTAAAAGCGAGCAGAAAAGAAGGATAATATAGTGGGAAGACGTGTGATTTTGGTCAGTAAAGAGGTGATGTCAGGTGCAGATAGGTAGATCTGCGTGTTATCGGCGTAGTGATGATATTGCAAACCGTGCCATTACATCAGCTGCCCCAGGCCGAAGGTGTAGATGGAGAAGAGTAGGGGTTCTAGAACAGAGCCTTTGGTGAACACCAAAAGACAGGTGTCGAGGTCAGGAGGTGGTGTGGAGAGGAAGACAATGAATGTCCCCCTAACAGATTCTTTGTTTTTTTAAAGACTCTGCCGATAACACCAAAAAGGCCATTTGCACCACCGGCCATGCCCGCATCAGCAGGGGTAGCAAAACTACCAGCCTTATCACCAACAGCATGATCAGGCACATGGCAACAAAGCACCCGACTTTGTTGGTTGAACACCAGGCTCCATGAACAGTGTCTGCAGGTGATACCTCTATTCTGCGTGCAGGCCAATCCCTGTCCATGGTGCATGCAAATATGCCTCTTGCCCTGCATCTGTAGTAGCACACAAACTCAACTAGCACCATTAGCAATCATGTACACGTCCTTGTCCCAACACAGCATTCAGTTGTCCATACCCCAGTCCTTGGAACGCAAGCATAAATACGCAGCCAACGCCACAGTACTAAATTCACACATTTCTCATCTGTTTGCCATGGAAATGTTGCATTGTAGGCTTGTGGAATACGGAAGCTTTCCGCAACCTGATGGCGATGACCATAATAAGGTACTCGGTCCCCACCTGGCACTATTTCTCCCGGTCTGCCGTCACGATATTAGACAAGCAAGCACGTGTTCCACAACATTTACTGTGCCATCAACAATGCAGGTACAGGGAAAGTGCACCTAACCACGGATACATGGACAAGAGATTGTGGGCAGAGACAGTACATCTTGCTGACGGCACACTGTGTTTGCGTAGAAAAAGTCATGACCCAGTCGGACATCGTGAGACCATGTCATAAATGTATGGAGGAGACAGTTTGGGGAAGGCTTTGTATGTCATATTTACTGTTTTGAACTGTAGCCTATGGGCAATAGGAAGATAGTGAAGGGCATGGCAGAGAGGAGAGGCTGTGGAATAATGGACAGTTGGATTACTCTGGCAGCATAGTTTTGAATAGATTTGAGTTGTGCAACAGTGCTAGATAGGAGGGTACAGAATATAAGGTTGCAATACTCGAGGCGGAGATCATGCGGGCGTGCACAAACATTTTTTAAGTTTCTTGTAATGTACGCATCCAGGAAATGTTTTTGAGTTGTAATGGACAGGAGGAGGTAAGCGCTTTGATATGTAGTTTGAAAGAGAGGGCAGAGTCGATGATCACCCCAAGGCCACAAACATGCTGGAATATTTGTTCCAGTGTGCCGTCCCGGCATTACACAGGCACGTGTCCCACAACATTACCCGTGCCCTCCACAATGCTGGTACTTGGAAAGTCTACCTAACCACAAACACGTGGACAAGTGCTTGTGGTCAGGGATGATACATCTCACTGAGGGTACATAGGGTTAATATAGTGGAATCCGGGACACACTCAGACCTTGGTATGGTAGCCGTCCTCACAAACACAGAGTATTGGGTGCCCTACTTCAATCTGGGTTGCCCCCACAGTATACAGCACCTGCACCTCCTCCTCCTCCTTCGCTTCCTCTTCAGCCTCCAGCTCCAAAAGGTAGCACATCAGTCACAAGCTGGAAGCACTGCAACACTGCCCAATTAAAGCGGGAACAGGCTGTGCTGAAGCTAATATGCTTCTGTGACAAACGCGACAATGCTGAAGAGTTGTGGACAGCTCTGAACCAGCAGGCATATCGGTGGATGAGACCGCTGAACACACAGTCAGGCATGTTTGCGTGTGACAATAGGTGGATCCTGGTGGCTGCTCTTTGGCGAGGCGAGCTCACACACGTGCCTTGCCTGGCTCATGCGCTTAAACTAATTGGTCAACGTTTTTTGAAAAGCGACACGGAGCTGGCAGATCTGGTGTTAAAAATACAACGGTCTAAATACCCATTTTAGAAAGTCAGCTACAGCTTCATCCGCCCTTGCCATGATTCAGCAGCAATTGCTGCATCTGGATCTCCGACTGGTGTGTGATGCCCCCAGGCCTTGGAACTCTACACTGCAGATGTAAGAAAGGATTTCTGAGCAGAAGAGGGCAGTTGGTGACTAATCTACCAGCATCAACAAGGTTGTCGGTATTCAGTTCTGTCTTCACACATAACATCTGAGATGTGGACATGGATGTCTAACATGTGTACCATCCTCCAAAATTTTGAGGATACACCAAGAGGGTGAGCATGAATGACACCATAATTAACGTCTCCATCCTGCTTATCTGTGTTCTAATTTGAATATTGAGAGTTATTACAGAGTGAAAACATATTTACAGTGTAACAGTTTCAAACACAGCAGTCCTAAATAACAACAATAATAATCCAATAATTAAACCCAAATAAAACTACCCTGCTCTTGACATCTTACAATCTACACTAAGTAACAACGATAACAATAATTTAACCCAAACAAAACAACAAAACAATCCTGCTTGTGACAACTTACAATCTAAAATGAGGAGGGGGAGATACAAAATACAGGGTGTATTTACAAGAAGGTATTTACAATGATGTTTGTACTATGGTCTTACTGAGGTTCGCTGTAAGTGTTGTAGGCCTGAGGGCAAGGAGCCAAAAACAATTCCAACAAAGGAAACAGATGTAGTAGTCCAATTTTAAAATATATATAATCTTTATTAAACAAAATATTAAAAGATTGACAGACGTATGGTACATTTATTGCAGCTATGAAAAAAATGCTGTCGTGAAAGGCACTACACCCCCCTGTGTTCCCCACCACTACCTCATAACCATTATGTAACTGCATACAAGCACCCACGGGGTCCTGTTCAACTCCCCCACTATTATTGCACTTAAACCTTTGTAAGGACACATGCACGTATATTATTTCCCATCATGTGGCCACGCCACTAAGGTATAAAACAGTCACATGTGATTCTGTGATACTCACTATTAAAGTGCAGAGTGCGCAGCTGGAGGTGAGGAACCAAGGGAGTGCGTGCCTGCCCCAGTCAGCCAAGTTTTTTTTTTCTTTGGCTTTAAAGTCAATGTTGCCTGAAAAATCTGTGCAAAACACAACAATTAATGAATGAAACATCAACAACATATTAAACCACATACTATGGGACAAGGAGGAGGAGGACAGCAAGGTCAGTCGTCCCCTTTGTGACGACACGGAAGTATTGTCTGTTAGCAGTCTGGGACGCATTTGGCTGACTTTATGTTACGCTGCCTTTCCCGTGACCCTCGCGCTCTCAAAATTTTGGATGACAGACAGGCAATACTGAATTGTGACACTTCTAGACCCACATTAATCCGAGAACTATATATCTCTTAGTCCTGAGGCAGACAGGTGTACTAAAATGTTGCAGTCCATAGGGCCCTTATAGCAGAATTATTAATAAAGTTACTATCTCAAACACTGGTGGCAGAGGACACAGTTCGTTGGCCAACCAAGGAGTACAAGTGAGGGAGACACAACTCCAATACAGCAGAGGCAGTGGAACAATGGCAAAGTTCTTGAAGAGTTTTAACAGACCCTCTCATCACCCTGACACAGAGGCACAGGGTACTGTCACAAGGAATGCAATGGTTTGGAAGATGCAGAGGGAGTACCATGCTGACCGTACCAATGTCCTCTGTCATTCCTCTGTGCCTTATAAATGATGGTTATACAAGCTGGACATGTGGCATGAAGTGGCTCTCTCTACTGCGCACGTGCGCTGTACTCACAGTCTTGGAGCGCATGGCGCCTCGCTCTCCGGCAGTTACTGGGCAAACAGCGCCTTGCTAAATGGCAGTACCACTTTTAGTGGTGGGAGACTGCGGTAACAGTCCTTTGCAGCGCCACTGATCTAAGAATGGAGCACGCTACTCAGCCTCATATGTGCTGTTTGTCCATGCAAAAAATCATTGCTGTCTTGCACTCTTTCTCTTAAGCTGGCCCCCTGCCTCTAGGTCACCAGGTCACCAGGCATTTCGGGTGCATATTGCACTGCTCCCCTTTCTGCTCACACAGTCACAGCTGGGAACTCACTCCTTCTCTTTTTTTTCCCTCAGCTTCCGGGCTTGTTTCCTGTGTAAACACAACCCCTCGTTCTATGTAATGGGGCCTGTCTGTTCCCCTATTCCTTCCGCCGGTAAACAGGGGACGCAGACAAAACAGGTCCAGAAACGGCGCAGCACAGATACCCGCGGACTGGTCATCCTGACTCCGTACATCTCTGGCAAATCAGTTCTTTAATGGAAGCAGCATAGAGGGCATGTACTTCCAAATTTCAATAGAAAATTCTACAGTACATCCACAACAGTTTCAATTTGAAGGGCTTTGTGACTCATATCATTCCACAAGATGACACTAGTCTGATACTTTCAGGCTAAGTGCACACGATCAGGAATAATTGCGTTTTTTTCGCGGTTTTTCCGCGGTTTTCCGCGGTAAAAAATCGATAAAAACGCAAGCATTAAGCATCCTATACATGTTAATTGATTCCGCATGTTTTGGCCACATGTTGCGTTTTTTTTCCGCGAAAAAAACGCTTTGCGGAAAAAATAGCAACATGTTCATTAATTTTGCGGAATGTAAGCGGTTCATGTGCGGTGGTACCCAGGGTCTGGAGGAGAGGAGACTCTCCTCCAGGCCCTGGGTACCATATCCCTGGTAAAACAATAATTAAAATAAAAAATAATGATATTCTCACCTTCCGGCGGCCCCCGCAGCCTTCCCGCGGCCCCCGCAGCCTTCCCGCCTTCAGCGACGCTCCCGGCAACTTCCGGTCCCAAGAGTCCTTTGCGAGAATCACCCAGATGGCATAGCGGTCTCGCGAGATGCTACGTCATCGGTGTGATTTGCCGCAAAGCATCCTTGGGACCGGAGTTGCCGGGAGCGTCGCTGAAGGGGGAAGGCTGCGGGGGCCGCCGGAAGGTGAGAATATCATTATTTATTATTTTTACATTAGATCTTTTTACTATTGATGCGACATAGGCGGCATCAATAGTAAAAAGTTGGTCACACTTGTCAAACACTATGTTTGACTCGTGTGACCAACCTGTCAATCAGTTTTCCAAGCGATGCTACAGATCGCTAGGAAAACGCTAGCATTCTGCAAGCTAATTACGCTTGCAAAACACTATTATTCTGGCGGGAATCAGCACACAAAAAACGTGCGTATTTCCTGCGGGAGAAGTGCGGGATTGCCGCGGAAATTTCCGCGGCAATTCCGCAACGTGTGAACTTAGCCTAAATTTTCGGTGGAAAATAATTTCACCACTGATAGGTTGTGTATGTTTAGAATTATGTTACATCATTTGTGTGATTGATTATTTATACCTATTAGCTTCACAATATATTCATCTTTTTCTTCAACGCTTTAGAATATAATGTTGTAAGAGTTAAAGCAACTTGTTGTCAATTGTCATCCTTACTATTTCTCCATTCCGTGTGCGGCTAACCACCTAATTGATGTTATTATTATTATTATTATTATTATTATTATTATTATTTATTATTGCACATTTATATTATATGTTATATTATATTATATGTTATTGAGTTTCTTTGGCAAGAAAACAACAGCTACACCAATACCACTTGCTTTTCCTATTAATTCTTCATGCTGCTGAAGTGAGCTGAGATTAGGCACCTACATAACACTTGGGGACTGTAGTCAACATGACATGGTGCCAACACCCACTGGTGTATAGCTACCAATTTGACATAGTTTGTGCACAGCTGAACAGAGTTGTCATAAAAAAATCCTTCAATAACATGTTTGATTGATTGTCTCTAGGAAACACCCATATAGTATTATTATTAGTATTATTATTATTATTTATTTATATAGCGCCATTAATTTCATGGTGCTGTACATGACAAGGGGTTACATACAAAGGAATAAATATTGTTTAAACCAAAAAAATTACAATGACAGACTGCTACAGAGGGGAGAGGACCCTGTCCTTGTTGACTTTCATTCTGCGGGAGAATGGTAAAGAGACTCAAGGTGGGGGGTTCGGCAAATCGGGTGGTGGAGAGGCGGCAGCTCGTGTGGTGGTGTAGAAGTCACATCTCCGACCACCACGCTCTCCAATTGACATCTCTTGAAATGCATCCGAAATGTCAAAATCTCTATCTTCAGTTCTAGACAATGCATGGGCTCCTTTTAAACGTCAGCGGACAACCAGTTAAGTATTAGTAGGTGAGGGCTTGTCAGAATCCTGCCCAGGAACACCAGGCTTCAGTTATTGCGAGTCCTGTCCCCATGAACTTCCACGTAATCTTGCTCTGGCTCTTCCAGGCATGATTTCATCACGAAGATTTAGCCTTCGTAATACAGAGACAGCGTACAAGACAGAGTACAACAGCGCCTAAGCGTTCACCCTCTGCTACTCAGACTTTCTATCTGCACAGTGACTGCCTCTAGATGTAAGATGATGACTTTCCATTAGGGATGAGCTTTCCGATATTGCAATATCGGAAATCGGCCCGATATTTGCTATATCGGAATTCCGATTTCCGATTCCGATATTTTTTCACATCGGAAAACGGAAATCCCATGATAATCCTTCAGCCTCTGAGTGCTCCATGGAGCCAATCAGAAGCTGAAGAATTGCTGACTAGATATATACACATAGAATATGTAACGGGTCTGGTAGGTGAAACCACTGAGCTTTATTATACAAGACAGTATACTTGTAAGAGAGCAGGTGGCGCCCGGGGAATACGGACAGGAATTCACGGGAAGTGACCAGGGCAGTCTCTGGGTAGGCAGGTTGTCACGGCTAGTGACCAGGCAGTCTCTGGGTAGGCAGGTTGTCACGGCAAGTGACCAGGGCAGTCTCTGGGTAGGCAGGTTGTCACAGCAAGTGACCAGGGCAGTCTCTGGGCAGGCAGGTTGTCACAGCAAGTGACCGGGCAGTCTCTGGGCAGGCAGGTTGTCACAGCAAGTGACCAGGGCAGTCTCTGGACGGGCAGGTTGTCACAGCAAGTGACCAGGGCAGTCTCTGGACAGGCAGGTTGTCACAGTAAGTGACCAGGACAGTTTCTGAATAGACAGGCTTATACGACCTGAGATGTTGGAGCCTCCTGGTAGGCTGCAGTCTGATGGCAGATGATCGCTCCCAAGCGAGCAGGCAGGAGTCTCTGGAGTAGCCGGTGATCACTGCTGGAGATGTCCGAACCTTCGGATAAAGCTGCAGTCGGATGGCAGATGATCGCTCCCAAGTGAGCAGGCAAGAGTCTCTGAAGTAGCCGGTGATCACTGCTGATGAAGTCCGAACCTTCTGATAGAGCTGCAGTCGGATGGCAGATGATCGCTCCCAAGTGAGCAGGCAAGAGTCTCTGTAATCGCCGGGGATCACTGCAGGTGATGTCCGAACCTCCGGGGAGGGCTGCAGTCAGATGGCGGACAGCAAACAGACGGGTAACAGGCAGGCAACTGGAAACAGGAGCTGAGGGCTGAAGCAGAGTTATACAGTGCAACAACAACATTGCTCGGGCACCTCCATTAAGGAGGAAGCCCTTAATATAGGGTGGAGTCCTCCGGCATTGGCCGGAGACTAATTTGGAAAATGCGCGCGGCTCCTTTAAGAGCGGGGGAGGGCGCGGGCGCGCGCCCTAAGTCCAGCAGCAGGGAAGGAGCGCGCGGGGCCAGCAGGGCGGAATGAGGACGCCGAGGATGCTGGGGGTGCTGAGGACGCTGGGGGCGCTGAGGACGCTGGGGGCGCTGAGGACGCAGAGCGCTGGTAAGGGGAACGGCGTCCCTGCCTGGCAGAGGGCCGGGACGCCGATGCTACAGAATACATATATATATATATATATATATACATGTCATTGTGACATATATAAATATATTTATAGTTCATACACTTCTACATAGTAAAATAGCCGCTAATTCAATTGCCGGCTTTTGTGAAATTACAGAGCCGACATGAAATGACACATGGTTTACATAGAGTTAACCATGTCATTTCATGTAGCTTGATATATTGTTTTCACTAACAATTACATGAGTGTATGTGTGCAAAATTTGACACATGTAGGGGTTAATTAAAGGTGTAAATTCGTTGAAAAAAATGCGTGGGCTCCCGCTGTATTTTCTCAACCAGACAGGTAAAGCCAGCAAGTGGGGGCAGATAATAATAGCCTAGGGAGGGTGCATTTATTTTGTGCCCCCCTGGCTACTAACATCTGCCCCCAGCCACCCCAGAAAAGGCAAATCTATAATTAGATTCACCCTTTCTGGCACTTTGCCCGTCTATTCCTATTGCCCTGTAGCGGTGGCGAATGGGTTAATAATGGGTTAAAGCCACCTTGCTACCTTGCTATTGGAAGGTGACTTTAAGCCAGGTTAATAATTGAGAGTTGCCAATTAGACAACTATCAATTATTAATCCTATTGAAGGAAAGAAAAAAAAAACACTCACACATTAATAAATGATTTTAATGAAATAAAAAAACAGTTTTTGACCATCTTTTATTGTTCAGGTACTCCATCCGATTCCCTTGTTCTCCGGTAATAATAAAATAATAAAGCAACATTATTCTTACCTATCCGGTGCTCAGTCAGGTCCCCCGATGTAATCCTTCTGAAAGGGTTAATGTTTACTGCAGGGACCGCAGCTAATGCTGGCAGCCTCTCAGTAAACCCCCGAATGAATGAGCTCCTCTCCCGGCTGACAGGAGAGGAAGTGATTAGTGTGGGAAGCTTAATTGATTGCTTCCCACTTTCACTTCAGGTCAGCCGGGGACACCACACAGCATCAGTGACGTCAGAGGGAATCCCGGCTGACCTGAAGTGAACTGATTAGCAAAAATACGGGATCCCCTCGAAAAAAAAATGGTGTGGGGTCCCCCTATTTTTGTTAACCAGCCAGATGAAGCAGACTACTGAGGCATGGTATTTAAAGCTGTTAACGATCCAATATCCATGAACCTTGCAAGCCTGATAATACCAGGATACAGCAGTCTGCTTATCTTGGTTGGTTAACAAAAATAGGGGATCCCCTCGAAAAAAAATGGCGTGGGGTCCCCCTATTTTTGTTAACCAGCCAAGTAAAAAGCAGACTGCTGCGGCCTGGTATTAAAAGACTGTCAAGGCCCATGGATTTTGGCTCTCAACAGCCTAAAAATACCAGGCTGCAGCAGCCCCACAATTGGCGCATCAAAAGATGCGCCAATTGTGGCACTTTGCCCGGCTCTTCCCACTTCCCACGCATTTTTTTTTATCGAATTTACACCTCATATATATATATATGTCATTGTGACACACATATATATATATATTTATAGTTCATACACTTATACATAGTATAATAGCCGCTAATTCAATTGCCGGGTTTTGTGAAATTACAGACCCGACATGAAATGAGACATAGTTTACATACAGTTTACCATGTCATTTCATGTAGTTTGATATATGGTTTTCACTAACAATTACATGAGTGTATGTGTGCAAAATTTCAGACATGTAGGGGTTAACTAAAGGTGTAAATTCGTTGATTTTTTTTTCAACAAATTTACACCTTTAATTAACCCCTACATGTCTGAAATTTTGCACACATACACTCATGTAATTGTTAGTGAAAACCATATATCAAACTACCTGAAATGACATGGTAAACTGTATGTAAACCATGAGTCATTTCTAGTCGGGTGGTTCTGTAATTTCACAAAAGCCGGGAATTGAATTAGAAGATGGCGACCAGTTTTCCTGCTACAGTTTTCGCTCTGTGCATTTTTCTTGCGATTTTTTTGCTCCTCTGCCTTGCAAACTCTTTCCCCTTTATCCTGAGGTGTTTCCCCTCCATTTTATCCATTAGATAGCACTGTAGTGGTCATTTTGTAATTCCGATTTTTTTCTCCCATTGACTTGCATTGATATCGGAAATCGGAAATTCCGATATCCGATATTTTTCCAATATCGGAAATCGGAATTCCGATACGATATTGGGCAATATTGCTCATCCTTACTTTCCATCGATTGAGTTGTGTGTAGGGTTTCAGTGATACAATTTTTGGCTATACATGTCATTTTTATCTGTTTTTATTGCATTTTTAGGGAGGAATTTTATTTTTATTTGTTAATTAATTTTGATTGACCAGATTTTCTGAAGACATCCATATAACATATATGATATTTTTTAATTTCTCTATTTTCGATTAGGGAAAAGAGGGGTGGTTTGAATGTTTATATATATTTTTTAAAATGTATATATTAATTTATTTTTTTAGCCCTCTTAAGGGACTTAAACTTGCGATTGTCCAATTGCTTAGACTATATACTGCAATACTACAGTATTACGGCATTGCAGTTCATAGTGCATATCTCGGTCTCTTTTGAAGCTGAGCATATAGCTGAGCTTCAGTGGATCACCAAGATGCCAGAGATGGTGGCCTTCAGCTGCCATAGTAAACCATCGTCACCCTGCGATTGTGCCTCATTGGCGCCAATGTAAGTCGGTAAGCGCATGTAGCCTTGTGTGTTCAATCTAGATGCTTCTGTCAGAGATTGCTAACAGCATTTAAAAGGTTAACAGCCATGGACAGAGGTCATCTTTGCCACTGTTAAAAACAGATGGCAGCTCTGTAATGTAGCTGGTGCCTTTCCTGGGAGGAGTGAGCTCCACATGCAATGAATCCCACCATGATGTGCATGATATAGTGTTAAGGGTTTAAAGGGCACCTGTCAGATAATCAGGCAATTCATATAGAGAGAATCAGAGACAGGCTTCGTTTTTGAAAATATCAAAAGTTCAACACATTGCTACTCTTTTGAGTATCAGTGTATAGGTGAATTTTATTGCAAAAATAAGGAGTTCATTCTCACCAACAGAAGCTAATAGCTATAAAACTCTAAGGGTAAGTGAGGGGTTGGGTCTACTCTTCTAATGTTCCTTTCTCTCCATAACTCAATCTTTTGTATTTGTTATATCCACCCTGTCAATGATTCAAAAGATCACAACTCTTTTAGAAGCACGAGTTGGACCGACACAAAATTTTGCAGGTGATCTTGATGCAATGGCTGATCGATATATACTGTGTGTACATATACATACATAGCACATAGTATATGAACAAAAGCATTGGGATTTGAGATCATGGCAATTACATGACCTTGTTGGACATCGGATTTCTAATCCATAAGCATTACTCTTGAGTAGGTGCCCATTTTGTTGATTTAATAGCATCTTCTCTCCTGGTAAGGTTTTCAAGTTTATTTATGGCAATTTCAATCAAATCAGTCAACAGATCATTTGTAAGGTGAGACAAAAAAAGTCTGGTTCACAATTAGCATTCTGATTTATCCCAAAAGTCTTCAAAGAGTTGAAGTCAGGACTCAGTACAGCTACTAGAGTTTCTCCATACCAAACTAATCAAACTATGGAGCTCACTTTTAGAGCACGGGCACAGTTATACTGGAGCAAGAAAGAGGCTTTGTCAAAAAGCTCAAAAAATTGCCCCATGCAATTATCTTTTCCTCAGCTGAATTTTAGAGTAGGCACCATGAATTTCAACATGTTGCATTTCTTGGGCATCCACCAGACCCTGCTGATTGTTTGGCCCTCCACTGCATTTCCATGAACCTAGGACGACTTTCCCAATTTCTTGATTGTTAACAATGCAACTCCACTATCAGACCAAGTCCAACACAGATTATCACTGCCGCATAGTAAAGGAGATGAACCCAACCAAGTCTGAGTCCATAATTTGTAAGGGCCCCTTAAGAACGGCATTGTCTGCCTCTGTAACAGAACATGGCAACACAGCATGGATCAAAACTGAAGATCGTTAAAATAATATATAAAATAATATATACTATGCCTTACAAATTGAGAACTTTGCAAGCACTATGCTTTATCTAACCTATGTTCATCAGGGACCTGGGTTACAGATCCCGCTGACTGAGGCCACTGGTGTCCACTGGCAAATGAATCCTGCTCTGTGACACAGATAGAATCAAAGCTTTTTAGTATCATGATGTGTACTGTCTATATCATATACTATATCTGCATTTATATTTAATACTAAATTCTGCAGTTTTCCTCTTACTAGGGACCGGTGTGCTCTGGGATGAGAGTTATAGAGATGAGCTAATAAGAGATTGGAAATTAAAGGCCAACCTATATAGCTATATGAAAGGAGACAACAACTATAATTACATTGGCAGCAGGTGATTTTTATTTCCTCGTTATCTTGCACTAACATGATTATAATCGCAGTGTACAAATTATAACACACCTTGATTCATTATACCACAGTAATTGGTAAGATCCATGACGTTAATGTACCTTGTTCCAGATTCCGGAATGTGGGCAGTAGTACTTTCCTAGCTACCTTTATTACTTTGTTAAAATTAAAGTTTAAATTTATGACCAAAAAGTGGAAAGTAAATGGGGAAATTTCAGGTTATGAGTTAAATGTGGGAGGAATGTGGTTGTAGGCAATGTATATAACTACCTGTTCTCTGTGCACAGCACAGAAACCACTGAAATCTATCATGTCTGGTGTCAGCTGCCTGAGTATTCTGCTCATTCTGCTGCTGGGTTTCCAGTACAGCGCGTCTGGTGAGTGGGGTTTACTTATTAACTATACACTGACATCACTCTTGCATAATATATCCAGTATTGCTTGATAAGACAAGACATTATGGAAATGGAGTCGCAGGTCAGCTTCAATCGCTTTACATGGAGATTAGCTGCAATATCAGATTTAGCCAATAGACACCAAGATGAATGAAGCAACTCATATCTTACTCCATTTGTTTTGTCTCGTCAGTATTTGATTGTTGCTATACATACACCAGGAAGCCATTATCCGTGAAAGCTATCAAAGGATACATCATACAGAACTCTTCTGAGGTGTGCGACATTGATGCCACCATGTAAGTGACATTCTTAATTGCATAATTTCCATACTGAATTAATTAGCATAAAAAGTTAAGTAGTTTTGTAAATGCATTACATCACTGATCTTATACTGGGCCACAGCCTTTATTGTAAACCGGAGCTGAAATCTAAAATTTGCATCGTCTTCACAAAAGAAACTGGACAATAAGAGAACGTAACTGCCCACAACATTGCAGAAATGAAATTAGGAGTATGTGCACGTGACTTCTTCTTCAGGCGGATTCTGCCAGGATCCTGTCTGTTAAACGGCAAAACAAAATAGCAAAAAGAATGAACATAATGCATAACAATATGTGATGAGTGAACATGCTGAGATAAGATCTTATGCGAGCATGCTCGGGTGCTAACCGAGTGTTTTCGGCGTGCGCGAAAACTATGTTTGAGTCCCCGCTGCTGCGTTTCTCCCGACTGTTATACAGGCGCTACATATGCAGGGATTGCTTGTTTGTTAGGCAATACCTGCATGTGTTGCGGCTGTCTAACAGCAGCAAGACATGCAGCCACCGGGATTCTGACATATATTTCGAGCACGCCGAAGTCGCTCGGATAGCAAACGAGCATGCTTAGGATAACACCTTATCCAAGCATGCTCCCTCATCACTAATAACAATATAAAAACGACTTGCTGTACAGAAGTTCTGTCCATTTTAGCGTCTGTTAACAGCATTAGAAAGTTAAAAGACCGATCTGGCGACTTCTGTTTAGAAGCCACTCTCAATTTTAAACATGCAGCCATAGTTTTTACACATTTTTCAGCAGTAGTTTTATTGCACCATTTTGGGGCACATACAACGCTTTGATCGTTTTGTTTTGTATATTCTTGGGGATATGCTTTGACCAAAAATGGCAATTCTGATATTTCACAATTTTTTTTCTTTGCTGTGTTTATCTTATGGGACAAAAATGTTATATTTTACTAGATCAGACTTTTCACATTTCTCTATTTTTTGGGATGTGAAAAATGGGAGTGATTCAAACCTTTTTTTAAATTACTTTTCACTTTAATTTTTTTTGTCCCGCAAGAGGACTTGAACTTACAATCATTTGAATACTGGTGCTACATAGTGAAATACTTTACTAGTGTAGTATAAAGTCCAAATAACAACTCCCTTGGATGCTTGAACCTTGGAAAGGTTTCAGAGATATACCACCATGGTTGAGTGCTGGAGGTCATCAGAGCATCGCTGTCTGCCATCAGTACCTCGTGATCACAATTCTGGGGAGGCACTGGAATTGGCGTCCACACCCTCCCGTTCAAGATCGCACCACTAATTGCCACTGTCAGAGAGTGACAGCAGTATTTCAGTGTTTACACAGCAGCAATTGGAGCTATCTGTCATAGCTTTTGTTACACACAGTTGCCAGCTATATATGGAGCAGCCTCAGCATGACCCAATTCCATACTTGCCTCATGATATAATAGTATGCCATGGGGTGTAAGGTGTTGACTTTGGTATTGCAGCTCAAACCTATACAAATGAATGGTGCAATACATAATCTCTACTGTAAAAAAGATACTCCAAAAATACATTATATTCAATAGTGCATGGTAAGTACCACAAGCAGAAAAATGCCTCCAACGTTCAATAGTGACGACTCACACAAACGTACTATAAACAAGATAATCCCTATTGTGTAGAAACATAGACTGTACATAAGGAGTAGTCATGTTACTGCAACCACCACTGAATTTCATCTTATTATTGTTCCAGAGCTGTACATATGTGCTGCGTCTTACTTTTTTCTTTGCCTCATATCCTGAGATATTTGGCTTATGATTACCTGTTTTATTAAAAAAAAATAAAACTTGATTTTGTGATACTCTGTCAGGAGATACTTATGACATAAGAGGCTATGCGTAGCCACCTAATGGTTTTGTAGTGTATTGCAGTCTGGCAAGTGTTTTGTTAGCAAATGGCAATATTTTATTGAACTTGTATGGTGAGATATTTGAGCCCTTAACCAAATTGAAGAGAAGATAAAAGTGAACACATTTGTTAGTTGATTACAATAAGGATGAAATGCCACTTTTATGCTCCTACAGATTGATCACCAAGAAGTTTAGAGTTTGCGCAAATCCCAATAACAAATGGGTCAAAACGATCATCGCAAAACTGAAGTAAGTAGATATTTTTCTCCTGTAGTCTGCATAAATCTAATAGTTGATTTAAATTTAATTTTATCTTTACTGGTTTAGGTTTTTCTCTGCACAATTTCAATTTATCAATATAGTTTACAAAGGATTAGCTCATCATTAAGGAGGACCTGTCACTAGCTCAAAAGTAGATCGTATTTCCCATATTTTATTCCCGTTGCTCCCCCCGAATGTCTATAGATTGCTCTGCATAATCATCCTATGAGCACTGCACCCCTTGGAAAAGACAGAAAGCAGATTGGATGCTCTAAATAAAAAGGCCCAGATCCAGTGGCGTACCATCAATTGTAGCAGACCACGCAGCTGCTATGGGGCCCGGACAGGTGAGGGGGCCCGCGACGGCCGCTGCGGTTTGGCAGCTGTGCTGACACAGTACTACCAGGGGGTCGGCGGGGGAGGCGAGCGTAGCTGTGCTATATACTCACCTCCTCCTGGCGCGGTCTCTGCAGCCCCTGCTCTTCTCCGACGGTCTCCGGTGCCAGTGTTCAGCGGTCAGGTGGTACCTTTATTAAAGTCATGAATATGCACATACTCATGACTTTAATGAGCGGTACCACGTGACCGCTGAACACTGGCGCCGGAGACTGCGGGAGAAGAGCAGGGGCTGCAGAGACTGCGCCGGTGGGAGGGTGAGTATAAGGGATATTAACCTGTCCCGTTCCACCGCTGCTCGCCGCTGTGTCCTCGCGTCCTCTAGCTGTGAATGTTCAGGCAGAGGGCGCGGCGCACACAACTGCGTCATCGCATTCACTGCGGAGGACCCAGAAGACAGCGGCGAGCAGCGGTGCACTGGGTGACAGGTAAATATCACAGGTGCCGGGAGGAGAGTATGTCTTTTTTTTTTTTTTTTGTTTCAGCAGCTGCGCAGTATAAGGGACCTATACTATGGGGCACAATTTATGGAGCATCTATGGGGACATTATCTATGGAGCATCTATGGGGGCATTATCTATGGAGCATCTATGGGTGCATTATCTATGGAGCATCTATGGGGGAATTATCTATGGAGCATCTATGGGGGCACAATCTATGGAGCATCTATGGGGCATTATCTATGGAGCATCTATGGGGGCATTATCTATGGAGCATCTATGGGGCATTACCTATGGAGCCTCTATGGGGGCATTATCTATGGAGCATCTATGGGGGCACAATCTATGGAGCATCTATGGGGGCATTATCTATGGAGCATCTATGGTGGCATTATCTATGGAGCATCTATGGGGCATAATATATGGAGCATCTATGGGGCATTATCTATGGAGCCTCTATGGGGGCATTATCTATGGAGCATCTATGGGGGCATTATCTATGGAGCATCTAGGGGGGCATAATCTATGGGGGCACAATCTATGGAGCATCTATGGGGGCATAATATATGGAGCATCTATGGGGCATTATCTATGGAGCATCTATGGGGGCACAATCTATGGAGCATCTATGGGGGCATTATCTATGGAGCATCTATGGGGGCATTATCTATGGAGCATCTATGGGGGCATAATCTATGGGGGCACAATCTATGGAGCATCTATGGGGGCATAATATATGGAGCATCTATGGGGGCATTATCTATGGAGCATCTATGGGGGCATTATCTATGGAGTATCTATGGGGCATTATCTATGGAGCATCTATGGGGACATAATCTATGGAGCATCTATGGGGGCATAATATATGGAGCATCTATGGGGCATAATCTATGGGGCATAATCTATGGAGCATCTATGGGGGCATAATTTATGGAGCATCTATGGGGGCATAATCTATTGGGGCACAATCTATGGAGCATCTATGGGGGCATAATATATGGAGCATCTATGGGGGCATTATCTATGGAGCATCTATGGGGCATTATCTATGGAGTATCTATGGGGCATTATCTATGGAGCATCTATGGGGGCATAATCTATGGAGCATCTATGGGGGCATAATATATGGAGCATCTATGGGGCATTATCTATGGAGCATCTATGGGGCATTATCTATGGAGCATCTATGGGGGCATTATCTATGGAGCATCTATGGGGGCACAATCTATGGAGCATCTATGGGGGCATAATACATTTTTTTTGTTAAATGTGTCCCATCACTGTGCTGGCACTTTACATTTACAATGGCTCTGGCTTTTTTTGGGGGGTTGGGGCCCCATTCAGACTTTTGCTATGGGGCCCCATGATTTCTATGTACGCCCCTGCCCAGATCTATAATTTAAAAAAGGAAAAATAGGCATAATCGTTTTCAAGTTGTCCTTTCCTCAGTTCAAAATGTAATTAAGAAATGGCTGTTACCAGGGACAGTGGAGGTGAAGATACTTTTACATGCCACTGTATGTTGTGTATAAGCTTTTACTTTGATTTTCAAAAACAAACAGTAAAGTTCCCAGTAGCACACTTGCACTGCAATGAGCAATAGAGTTGGAAAAATGGAAAAATAAAAAAAAATAAAAAATACGGCATATGGCTTTTTTTACAGTACAAAAGTGGTGCAAGGGGATTGATGAATTTCCTAATATATGTTTGCGAGCCTTCAACACGTGATATTGTCTCTGGTCCTTACAGTGATTGTATATCATCCACTTTTCTCTAGTAAATCATATTGTTATAGTTAATAAAGATGATTTTTCACTGGATTTTTAAATTTACATTGGTGCTAATCCAATGATTTTGGAACAGTGTTTCTCTTTCAGATGTGTCTCTCTATTACAAAGTTATGCTCCCCTGGTAATAATAGTGCAAATTTTTCGTTCAGCAATTGGGTGTATACCAAAGAGCTTCTCTGGGATGTGGCCATGATTTTATTGACCATCATCAGGGGAGAAAAAGCAAACGCCCACAGGGAACTTCTGTAGTACACACCCAGTGAAGATAAAAATTGTATCATTATTGCCAGGGGGTATAACTTTGGAAGGGGGACACAGACAGAAGGAAAATAATAATAGTTCCAGAATCAGTTGAGCAGCGCCAATTGGAAGAGGTACTTGGTTTACATTAAAAAAATCCAGTAAAATATCCTCTTTTAAAGGTGCAGCCAAGACTACACATCTAGAATTATGTTACAAGCTGCGGTCCTACCTGCATTGTCGGATTAATGTTATAACAGAGGTCTATACACCACAGACTCTTGTGCTCATACAATATCAATCTATCATTCAACTGTAAGTAGAAAACAAAGTGCAAAGGAAAAGCAAAGTTTAAAAATACAATGAAAAATATTTCTAATTTTAGGCATGCCAGCTACAAATTTATAGTATAAGGCCGGGATCACACATGCGACGAAAACGTCCGACGCGCGCATGTGAAATCCCAGCTCTGGCGCCGGCACTCGGGAGTGGAGCGAGCGGCTGCATGTATTTATATGCAGCCGCTCGCTCCACTCCCGAGTGCCGGCGCCAGAGCTGGGATTTCACATGCGAGCGTCGGACGTTTTCGTCGCATGTGTGATCGCGGCCTTAAAAGTGAATCTTTAGCAGAGGATTAGTAAAATGTCGTCTATATTTTTGCTTTCAGGAAAAAGGAAGCAAACAATAAACGGTCCTTGAAGAACGTCACCATAATGTCTGGAATCTGATCATTATACAAAGATGTTTTTCTTTCCAAAATAAGCTATGCAATTCTGTATTTTTCAGAGACTGCTAATTTACTTTTTGGCATTGCATAATTTCAGCACTTTCTTATCAAATGTTTAATGTATTTATTATTGATCTTGTTTATCACTGTGATGGAGATACAGATGTAATGGTTTAAGATACTATTATATACTCTTTCCCAATCAACATTATAGACGTAAGCACAGTAGCTACAATATATGGGGGCAATGCTCGGTACCAAAGCTCATCCCATTCAAATGGTCCTGAACATCGCATTCCACTAATAAAGTTCTACTAATCCTAGAGTCCTAGAATAAACTTAGCAATTTGGTACATGCCATCACATGGGAATCAACGAGCAGATGCTTTTTTCTAGTTGGATCTATAAAGAACTGGATTGCACTTTCCTCCTCCTTCTATGCTCTTTATGTAATATCTTCTGTACCTTCTTCTCTTGGAAGCTCGGTGGCTTACATTTTAGTCTTGCAGCAATAGACTCCTATAAGAACAAAGAAATAAACTCAGCACTATCATTAAAAATGGGTGGGGAGTGTAGTGCTACGATAGAAAAAGGCAATGAACCAAAAACAAATGTTGATGCTCAGCTATACAGTATGGTCCATCTAGTGGAAAAGTATAAAAATACCAGTGTGAAAAAGATATATGGTGCCACTCACTATCACTCTAAGAATACTCTTGTCATAATTGGACGGAAAAGTATTCACAACTATCGGAAGTAAAAATGTTCCTGTATTATGATGCATTACAACCAGCCTGTATGTTTTGAGTTTGCAAGGTGCAGCCAGACAAAGGTCATTTTCGGTGTCGAAACTCTTCTATCGGTTGCATACACATGCCGCCATAGCTTTTTCACACTGGCATCATATGACACCAGACTTATGGGCATTTCTTGCCAAAACCTGTGTAAAAGATTGAATTGGAAGTCACACTGCAGACAGGAATCAATTATTGAATTTTCTCTACATATATATATATGCAAGTATTTTGATCGGATAAATGTCTGTGGCTAATCTGCACACAGCCTAAATGAGCGCTATATCTGTATGGATTACTATATTTTTGGGACGCATTTTATTTAAGTTTTTCTTCAATGTAGCAGCAAATTTAATAAATGAATAATGAATCCAAATTTTTTCTATTGCTTGAATCAATTTAAGTTAAGTTCAGATCTGTTGAGTGTTCCTCCACATGGAGGACTTATTCACAGCAAGAAATCTCCAGTAACATCTGCAGCAGCATTGTCCTCACCAAACTGTGTGCGATTTTGTAGTGAATTTCATGGTAGAAATGCTAGTAATGTAATATTCTGTCTGGAAAATCCACTGAGAATACATTGCATCTGCACAAATCCTGAGGCCACGGTCACACGTTCAGTATTTGGTGAGTTTTTTTACCTCAGTATTTTTAAGACAAAACCAGGAGTGGAAAAGTATAATAGAAACATGTCACCAGTTCTATTTTTTACCCATAACTGGTTTTATCTTACAAATACTGAGGTAAAAAACTAACCAAATACTGAATGTTGCCTCAGGATTTGTGCAGATGCAATATTGCAGGATTGCTTAACAAACAGGCAATCCCAGCATGGTTGCAGCTGTCAAACAGCCGCGAGGCAAGCACCCATGGCGACTCGAGCATAGCATTCGAGCACACCGAAGATACTCTATTAGCACACGAGCATGCTTGGCTAACACCTTATCCGAGCACGTTCGCTCATTGCTAGTAGTAGGTCTTCTAAATCCTCAGTTAATTTTGATCTCCTAAGACCCTTCAATATTTAACCTAAAAGAAATTCAAAACCAGTTTAACATCCAACCATTTTTGGAAAAATTAAATACCTGGCAGCATTTTTGATACATATCTAAAAGAGAAACTTTTTTCCAAAAAACTAGTAAATAATGAAAGCAATAGCTGAATCTATCAATAAAATTAAAGTTACAGAAGTGACACCAACTTCTCCAGGCATAAGAATATTCATTCCAAGTTGTATCTGCAATTGAGTGTTTCAGATACCACAATATTACTTCCCTATTAAGTCCCACAGATAAGCGGGACACTCCAGGCTCTGCTCGTCCGCCAAATTACTCAACTTATTGCATTTAGAAGATTTAGATTTATGGCCATTAAACTGACATAAAAACTCTCGCCATATCTTTAAATCCTCTTTCATAGCCTTACCACTACGAATATGAGAAAAGGGGGAAGACGAGCCTTTCATAGAAGAATACAGGCTTCTAGTAAAAACTATGCGTACTGGAATAACACGAGCTGCAAACGCCAGTATAAAAAGTAAACATTGCATTTCACGCAACAACACCTTACTAGACGACAACATTATGTCCTGTAAAATAACAATCCAGATATTTTTTTTCTGATGGAAACCTGAATTCCATCCGAACAGTATCTATTGTGATGCCAAGAAAGTCTAAACAAGTATATGGAAAAAACAGTTTTTCAGATGCCAATGGAATTCCAAATCTTTCCATAAGGGAAATGAAGGTTTCTAGCAGGCCCATACAATCACTTGAATCATGACAACCAATAAATAAAAAATCGTCTATATAGTGAGGCAGACTAAGATAGTCGGTAGCTTCCCTGAGACCCCATATGGCATTGCTTGTTCTAGCATTAGTTATCAGCGATCTTGGGTACAACCTAACCTCATGGGTGGTATTGGTTTAGTGTAAAGTCTTCTAGATCCAGCAAAAAGACCAAGCTGAAAATTCTGCATAAAGTTCTACATAAAATTCATATTTTTTTTCATTTTAGTGCAGTTTTAGTGACATTCCAGTGGAGTTCCATCCTAACAAAATGTTCTACTAGGAAATCTTGGCTCCTGGTATTTATGTGGGTGCTACTTTGAGTTAAACCATCTGCCTAAACATTTTATCAGGGGAGATGGAAATATCCTGCTCTGCTGAAAAACAATGAAGATCCAAAACAAGAATGAAGGAATGGTGATTTAATGTCAACGCGTATCAGATTCAGTCTGACTTCTTCCTCAGGACAACAACAAATCGATCAACTATATTTTACTGTATGGTGAAGTTTGACTATTTGTGCAATCATTCTGTAATCATACAGCATCATGTTGTCAGCAGCACATCTAGTGTTTACACGGGGTAATGTGCTGCCAACAACAATGATGTTTCTGCCGGTATAAACAAGCACAATAAATAATATGAGCACCCAATAAACAAGCATTTTGTACATTCATTGGGTGATCGGTATGTTTACACTGGCCAATAATTTGGAAACAGCAATCTTATGAATTCCAATTATCATCCTATGTTAAAGGATCTTACTGTAACAATTATGTGGGTACTATGGAATCTCATTGCGTGGGATAAAACAAGTCTAAGACCAAAGCTCCCACCTTAGAAGCGGCCTCAGGACGATCCAGGACCACGTTTTCCAGGATATTTCTGATGAAACGGTAATTTTTGAGGAGCACAGATATTATTCACCGGCTTCTAAGAGTTCTCAGACGAATATCCCTGCCATTTAATGAGGTAATGCAGCTGATTCCTGCGGATCCTGGAGTCCAGAATCTTTTCCACAACAAATTGTTCTTGCCTGCCAACAACACTGGCTGAGGAGGAGGCGCAATACGACCCTGAAAAGTATTTGGAGACGCGTGTTTTAATAAGGAGACATGGGACACAGGATGTACCTTCATGGTCCTTGGCAACTTCAGACGGCAGGAAATGGAGCTCACAATCCCAGAGATCTTGAATGGAGCGATTAATTTTTGTCCCAGCTTCTGTGACGGAATATTTAATTTTAAATTCTCGTGAATAACCACACAGAGTCTCCTACCTTAAACATGGATGCAGGTCTCCGGAACCTATCGGCTGATTTCTTGTATCACTCCTGTGCAGTAGATAGCAATTCCTTCAAAGTTTCCAGATTTTGTTTCATAAGCGCCAACCTCTCATCTACTGCAGGCACTGGAGCATGAATCGTTCATCCTGGAAAAATACTAGGGTGATAACCCAGGTTGGCAAAGAAGGATGTTACCTTAGTAGATGCATTCTGCAAGTTATTGTAGGAGAACTTTGCTAGAGGAAGCAACTCCAACCAGTCATCCTGCGAGTGGCTGATATAGCACCGAAGATACTGCTCCAGAGTCTGATTAGTCAACTCCGTCTGCCCAGTGGTCTGAGGATGATACGTTGAAGACAGACAGACATTGATACCAAGCGCAGAACAAAATCCTTTCCAGAATCTGAAGGTAAACTGCACTCCCCGATCAGAGATCTCATCTGGAACTCCATGCAGCCAGAACACATTCTGAATGACCAGATCTATCATCTCCTTAGCTGAGGGAAGACCAATACAAGGAATGAAGTGGGCAGCTTTAGTAAGACGATCTACGACCAGAATATAGTTCCTTCCCCCAGAGGTGGGCAATTCCACTATAAAGTCCATAGAAATAGACCCACAAGGGCAAGCAGGAATGGGCAGTGGTTGCAGCAATTCAGTAGGTGATACACAAGGAGTCTTAAAATGTGCACATACCTCACAAGAGAGAACATAGCTCTTAACATTCCTCAGACAGGTAGGCCACCAAAAAAAAAGGGTCAGAAACTCCTGTGTCTTCTGTACCCCCCGGTGACCAGCCAACTTGGAGTCATGGACAAACTTGAGGACCTGCAGCTTTACGATCTCCGGAACGTAAAAATGTTGATCCTGGTGTAATGACCAGAGGTCCGAATAAGATCCAGTGTGTCACAAACCAAGGCTGACACCAAAAGTTGTCTTTATTCAAACAGTTGAAATAGTAGAACTTAGTGTATGGAAGACACAGATTGAAATACCCTTATACAGTACACACTCTCAGCCGGAGCTGAAATCACTATGCCAATCCAAGGTTTCCTAAAAAGTGTATTATTAACGGGATTTGGAATCAATTTACCTATTAGGAAGATCAATTCAGGTAATCAGAGAACAGGTGTAAGTCGCATGCATCTAGTGATATCAAGGGACCTATTGGAATGGCATATATGGTACCTTTAACCTGAGGTAAGTTTCCTCTCAGGCATGAAGATTGCATAGGCTGCAGCAAAGTCCCAAATCTTCAGCGCCAAAAAGTTGCAGAAACACAGATTCTTTGTCTTGTCGGCCGCTGCCGAGCCCAAACGCCAGGGTCTTATAGTTCTGTCTCTTCAAGATGCCGTCTCTCCTCCTGCAGTCCTCACGATTTCTCCTAGAAGCAGTATGCCAGTTTCTGTATAAAAGTTCTGTCCAATATGGCTTTTTCCCTCCTCACAAAACAGGGACTCTACTGAGCTACACAGTCTCACAGCTCCCAGGAACACTCTGCCTTCCTTTCACAGCAACACCTCAGGCTTCCAAGATAAAGGGGTGTAGCAGGAAACAGTCTCTTTAAGCATTTAGTCTCTTTGCTTCTCGCAAGCTGCTCCACACAAAACAATCTCTCAGAGCAAATTCTCCTTTTTTTCTCTTCAGGAAGCTTCCCTCTCAACTCTAGACTGCCGACCCCAGGCCCCACCACCCAGCACACACAGATTCCCGGGCACAGGCAGCACCTGTCCTTAGCTGCAGCAGACAAACACCACAGGGTCCTAGTGTTCTCTGGGTGTAAGCACAGTTCACCCTCTTACACTGGACCCACATACCGTTCTTGAGAACCAAGTTCACATCAGTCGGGTTAGCAAGAAATGGGTCTGCATCAAAACAAACTCCAACGAGCCTGACGTGGAGCAAGACATCTAGCAGATCTAAGAAATTCCAGATTATGATGATGTGTCCACACAATAACTTGTTGTGCTGCCCCCCCGCAGATGGTGCCTCCATTCCTTAAATGCAGCGATAATGGCTTGTAGCTCTTTATCTCCCACATCATAATTTCTCTCCACAGCAGAAAGCTTACGAAAGAAAAAACAACATGGATGTAATAGACCTTTCTCTCCTGTTCTTTGTGAGAGGATGACCCCCAGAGCACAATCCGAAGCATCCACTTCCATGATGAAAGCATGTGCTCGGTTAGGATGAATCAACAGAGGTGCAGAATTAAAACAGGACTTAACACAATCAAAAGCCTCTTGAGCCCGTGTAGACTACAAGAAAGTATTTTCTTTCTTGGCTATTTGCGTAATAGGTCAAACAATCTCAGAGAAATTACGAATAAATAGCCGATAAAAACTAACTAAGCTGGTAAAACGTTGTATCTCCTTGACATTTTTAGGTGCGGGCCAATCAAGAATAGCCTGGCACTTAGCTGCCTCCATGTTAAGCCCCTGTGATGAGATAACATAACCCAGAAATTGAATCACTCTGCGTTGGAACTCACCTTGCTCAGGTTTGATGTAGAGATGATTCTCTTTCAGGCGTCTTAAAACTTAACATGTTCTTGATGTTCCTGCAATGAATCAGAAAAAAATCAAAATATCGTCCAGGTAGATTACGACAAAATGATCAATCAGATCTCTAAAAATGTCATCAGCCAAGTGTTGAAAGGTTGCCGGAGCGTTGCAGAGACCAAAAGGCATCACAAGGTACTTAAAGTGCCCATTACAGCATCTTAGTGCGGTCTTCCGTTCATCCCCAGATTGCATCCGAACTAAGTTATAAGCTCCTCGAAGATCCAACTTAGAGAAGATCTTAGCATGTCGTACTCTTTCCAGCAGTTCAGGAGTTAACGGCAAAGGATAACGGTTCCGAATGTTTACCTTGTTGAGCTCCCATTAGTCAATACAGGGTCTAAGAGTTCCATCCTTCTTTTTACAAAAAAGATGGGTGCTCCTGCCGGTGATGAGGAGGGGTGAATTAAACCCTTAGCCAGATTCTCGTCAATGTACTACTTTAAGACCTGCAGCTCTGGAGCTGCTAGTGGGTAGACATTCTTAAATAGAATAGCTGCCCCAGAAGCAGTTCAATAGGACAATCATAGGATCTGTGAGGAGGGAGCTGATCTGCCATTTTCTTATCACAGATATCAGAAAATTCATTATAAATGGATGGTAACATAGATACCTTAGTGGTACATTCCGTATCCTGAGATCTTGCCTGTCTTGTTACTGGTGTGTCTTTTGGTGGAAAAGTGCTCTCCTTGGTCTCCCAGTTGTTGATCGGGTTCTGTGCCTGCAGCCAGGGAATTCCTAGAATTAAAGGAAAATGTGTCGAAGAAATTAACATAAAGGAAAGCACTTCCTGCTGTTTGAGTTCTGTGCAAATCTCCAGAGGTACCGTCTCCTGACCCACTGGTCCCGAAACTAGAGGGGAACATCCACAGCTCTCATGAAATTGATGCTCCCTGTGCTCATTACTCTCACACCGCTGTAAAGCATCCACTTGCATGGAAACTGGTTCAAGTTCCCAAGAGGATTTGCCTGCAGGAACTTTAGGAGGGAGGGCAGAGTTTGTGACATGATGAGAGGCTACAAATCTCTCCTGTCTACGTCCTGTAATACATGTCAATGTGCATGCAATGCTGTATGAACGCCTCTAACTCTTGAGGAGCATCTGTGTGGGCTAACTCATCCTGAATTACACTAGAAAGTCTCCTCTTAAAAAAGGGTAATTGAGCATAACAGTCCCAAACAGTATCCACCGCCAGCCGTCTAAATTCAGTAGCGCATTCAACAACAGAACGCTTATCCTGACCTTCGCGGGCAGGGTCCTCTCTCCTTCTGTACTTGTGTGTCCCTTGTCTCGCACATGTTTATTGTACTTGTCTATATTTCCCCTTTTCACATGTAAAGAGCCATGGAATAAATGGCGCTATATAAATGTATATTAATAATAATGACAACAATGCAATTTCAGCTGTAGTGCGACGATTAGGATTATCAAACATCATACACATTGCAGCTAGAAAATCATCCACGTTATTCAGACGAGGGTCACGAGTCTTGATTAGCGGATTTGCCCAAACGAGTGCTTGTGAGGTAAGTAACATGATTATATATAAAACTTTGGATCGATCTGTATGGAAGTAGGCAGCATGCACATCAAAACACAAAATGCATTGATTAATAAATCCACGAAATTTTTAGCAGTCTCCATTAAATCGAAATGGCGGTAACTTGGGAGGGCTAGCTGGTAGTAGCTGCCCCGGAGGTGAAGGCGCCTGTACTGTTATTTGATTATCTAAGTCCTGAAACGCCTGCCCGAAATGGGCCTCCCAGTTAGCAACCTTGCTTTGTAAAGCCTCCACATCCCCTTGTAAAGAGTTAATCATGTAAAATATTCAATCCAACTTTGTGTCAGCCGTCATTATCCAGCAGATTCCTTAAATGGCCTGAGTATCCTGTAACAATTATGTGGGTATTATGAAATCTGATTGCATGGGATAAAATGAGTCTGAGACCAAAGCTGAGACAAATAAATGTATTTAACAAAGCAAGAAGTACAGGGTGGGCCATTTATAAGGATACACCTAAATAAAATGGGAATGGATGGTGATATCAACTTCCTGTTTGTGGCACATTAGTATATTGTAGGGGGAAAACTTTTCAAGATGGGTGTTGACTAGTGTTGAGCGATATTGCTCGATATCTAAAAATATCGTATCGAAATTGTATCGCCGATATCACTAAATATCAGCGATATCCGATTTCGATACCGGAAGTCCCATGTAAGTCTATGGGAACAAAATATCGCAACTAAAAAAAAACTTTATTTCCTTGTAAACACTAAATATACACACATAGAATACATATATATATATATATATACATGTCATTGTGACATATATATATACATATATGTATAGTTTATACACTTCTACATAGTAAAATATCCTCTGATTCAATTGCCGGGTAAAGCCGGCTTCTGTGAAAAGACAGAAGCACCCGACATGAAATGACACTTGGTGTACATAGGGTTAACCATGTCTTTTCATGTCGTTTGCAATCTGATTTGCACAAACAATTACATCAGTCTATGTGTGCAAAATTTCACACCTGTAGGGGTTAATTAAAGGTGTAAATTCGTTGTAAAAAAAACTGACTTTTTTGCTACGAATTTACACCTTTAATTAACCCCTACAGGTGTGAAATTTTGCACACTTACACTCATGTAATTGTTTGTGCAAATCAGATATCAAACTACATGAAAAGACATGGTTAACTCTATGTAAACCAAGTGTCATTTCATGTCGGGTTCTGCATTTTCACAAAAGCCGGCAATTGAATTAGCGGCTATTATACTATGTAGAAGTGTATGAACTATAAATATAAATATATATATATATATGTGTCACAAATTTAATGACATGTATATATATATATGAGGTGTAAAATTGCTGAAAAAAAAGGTGTGGGCTCCCGCCCTATTTTCGCAACCAGACAGACAAAGCCAGTGAGTGGGGGCAGATAATAATAGCCCAGAGAGGGACCATTATTTTTGGCCCCCCCCGGCTACTAACATCTGCCCCCAGACACCCCAGAAAGGGCAAATCTCTAATTAGATTTGCCCTTTCTGGCACTTTGCCCGTCTATTCCCATTGCCCTGTAGCGGTGGCGAATGGGTTAATAAGGGGTTAAAATGACCTTGCAATTGAAAGGTCACTTTAAGCCAGGTTAATAATTGAGAGCTGTCAATTAGACAACTATCAATTATTAATCCTATTGTATGAAAGAAAAATCAAACACACACACTTTAATAAAAAAGAAGTTTAATGAAATAATCACACAGTTTTTGACCATATTTTATTTTCCTGCTAAAACCATTTCCTGTAATAAAAATAAAATAATAAAGCAAAATTATTCTTACCAATCCGATGTACAGTCAGGTCCCACGGTGTAATCCTTCAGAAAGGGTTAATGTTTACTGCAGGGACCGCAGCTAATGCTGCAGCCTCACAGTAAACCCCCAAATGAATGAGTTCCTCTCCTGGCTGACAGGAGAGGAAGTGGAAAGCTTAATTGATTGCTTTCCACTTTCACTTCAGGTCAGCCAGGGACACAATCAGTGACGTCAGAGGGAACTGGTTAACAAAAATAGGGGATCCCCTCGAAAAAAATTGGCGTGGGGTCCCCCCTATTTTTGTTAACCAGCCAGATGAAGCAGACCGCTGAGGCCTGGTTTTTCAGGCTGGTAAGGATCCAATATCCATGGACCTTGCAAGCCTGATAATACCAGGCCACAGCAGTCTGCTTAGCTTGGCTGGTTAACAAAAATAGGGGATCCCCTCGAAAAAAAAACGGCGTAGGGGTCCCCCTATTTTTGTTAACCAGCCAAGTAAAATGCAGACTGCTGCGGCCTGGTATTAAAAGACTGTCAAGGCCCATGGATTTTGGCCCTCAACAGCCTGATAATACCAGGCTACAGCAGCCCCACATTTGGCGCATCAAAAGATGTGCCAATTGTGGCACTTTACCCGGCTCTTCCCACTTGCCCTGTAGCGGTGGCAAGCGGGGTAATAAGGGGTTAATGTCACCGTTGATTGCACGGTGACAATAAGCCCGGTTAATAATGGAGAGGTGTCAATAAGACACGATCCATTATTAATCCCAAAGTTATTAAATGCATAAAAAAAAGACAAAGCAAGAAAAAAGTATTTTAATGAAATAAAAGAGACAACACACTTTTCATTTCTTTTATTGTACTCTCATTCCTGCGACGCCATCGATCTCCTGTAAAAAAAGAAAAAAAACAAACCAACAGTATACCACCCCTGGTAAACGACAGTCCCACGACGATCCAGCTCTGCTACATCGCAATGACAGGCAGAGCCTGTCATCGCGACGCAGCACAGCTGATTACCTGCTTCCCCGGCGGTGACGTCATCGGACTGACTGCTTTACGGCCGGGATTACCCAGCAGTCACTGCAGTTATCGCGAGAAACTGCATGTGACCGCCGGGGAGAAGAGGATGGCGGCCATGAAGCAGTCCAGGACGTGACCGCCGGAGATCTTCTGCCAGGTAAGTGCCGCTGACTCCTGACAGACCCGACCGACGGACACTGACAGTGACAGACCCGACCGACGGACACGACAGTGACAGTGACAAATCCGATTCCGGTATTCGATATGACGAAAATATCGAAACGAATTATCGAAAGGCCGATAGAACTAATATCGGCCGATAGCCGATATTTGCATTATCGTATCGCTCAACACTAGTGTTGACCATGGTGGACATTTTGAAGTCAGACATTTTGGTTCTAAATTTATTTTTTCAATGGGAAGAGGGTCATGTGATACATCAAACTTATTGACAATTTCACAAGAAAAACAATGTTGTGCTTGGTTTTAACGTAACTTTATTCTTTCATGAGTTATTTACAAGTTTATGACCACTTATAAAATATGTTCCACTTATAAAACTGTGTTCAAAGTGCTTCCCATTGTGTTGGATTGTCAATGCAACCCTCTTCTCCCACTCTTGACACACTGATAGCAACACCGCAGAAGAAATGCTAACACAGGCTTCCAGTATCCATTGTTTCAGATGCAGGGCATCTCGTATCTTCACAGCACAGACAATTGCCTTCAGATGACCCCAAAGATAAAAGTCTAATGAGGTCAGATCGGGTGACCTTGGTGGCCATTCAACTGGCCCACGACGACCAATCTGTTATGTTCTGCTACAAGCACTAAGGAAAGAAGGGAGATCTGTCCCTACGATAGAACTAAGCTAGATCCCTACATGTAACGGGGAACCTGATCCTGCGATCAGACCCGCTAAAGTCCTCAGCTAGTCTGTACGAAGACCTATAGATGCAAGGAAGGGATCCCTGCAAGAACTAGGGACTGGGAAAAAAATGGACACCTCCTAACAGAAGTTGTAGCAGTAAAAGACAAAAAAAACAACATAGAACATAGAGGTCCGAAGACCAAGCAAAACTGACTGAGTAAGGTAACAAAGCACCTGGCTAGCTTAAGAGTAGAAATTACAATGAAGTCCAGCAAAGCCAGAAGGGCGGAGCAGGATTAAATAGACAAAAAAGGTCATGTGACCAGCAAGATAGAAAAAACCTAACAGGAGAGTTCTAACAGTACCCCCCCTTCTAAGAGGATCCTCCGGATCCCCTAGGACCAGGCTTATCCGGAAACCTCTTGTGAAACGCTCTGACAAGTCATCATCCGCCCTCACCCATGAGTTATCTTCAGGTCCGAAACCCTTCCAAGCGACGAGATACTGCAAACTCCCTCTATACCGTCTAGAATTTAGGATGCGGGAAATTTCATATTCCTCGTCCTCCACCACCGGGGGAATAGTGGCAAAGGCATCTCCATCCGACACATCAGCTCTTTTCAACAGAGAAACATGAAACACCAGATTAATCTTCCAGGAGGTAGGAACCTCCAACCTAACAGCAGATTGGTTAACAACCTGAAGCACCTTAAAGGGCCCTACAAACTTGGGACCCAATTTTTTAGAAGGAATCCTCAACCGCAGATTCTTAGAGGACAACCAAACCATGTCACCAATAGCAAACAAAACCTCTTGCCGTTTCCTATCAAAGTACCTTTTAGATTTTCTGTTAGCCTCCTGAAGATTAACACGCACATCCGTCCAAACTCTCTCCAAATCACCGGAAAAATTCTCCTCTTCAGGCACGGCTGATACCAATTTGGAGAATGACCCAAACGACAGATGTCTCCCAGTACAACAAAAAAAAGGCGAACAACCAGCAGAAGAGGATGTATGGTTGTTAAGAGCAAATTCAGCAAGTGGCAGAAACTCAGACCACCCCTCTTGATTGTATGCCACAAAACAACCCAAGAACTGCTCAACATCCTGGTTTTTCCTTTCTGTCTGGCCATTAGACTCAGGATGATATCCGGACGAAAAAGACAAATGAACTCCCAACCTGTCACAAAAGGCGCGCCAAAAACGAGCCACGAACTGAGGTCCCCTATCAGAAACAATGTCAGTAGGAACGCCATGTAGTCTGACAATTTTCTTGACAAAGGCCTTAGCGAGAGTCTTAGCGCAGGGCAATTTGATGAAAGGAACCAAGTGACACATCTTGCTAAAACGGTCCAAAGCAGCAATCACAACCCCTTCTTGTAAAATGTTCTCCTCCTCCTCCTCAGCACTGACCATGGGAGAAAAGCTGTGAGACAAAGCATCAGCTTTAACATTCTTAGTACCTGGGATGTAAGTAACAGAAAAATTAAACCGCGAGAAAAACAGTGCCCACTAGCCTGACGGGCATTCAAGCGTTTGGCAGCATCAAGATAATCAGATTTTTATGATCAGTGAAAACCTGAACGGGAAATTCAGCACCTTCCAAGAGATGACGCCAGTGTTCAAATGCAAGTTTAATAGCCAACAATTCCCTATTACCAATATCGTAATTCAGTTCAGTCTCAGAAAATTTTTTTGAAAAAAAGGCACAAGGATGTACTCCATTCCTGTTTTTCTGAGACAACACCGCGCCGACCCCCACAGAAGAAGCATCAACCTCAACCAAAAACGGTTTAGTCACATCAGGCTGCATAAAGATGGGAGAAGAGCTGAACCTCTCCTTTAGAAACACAAAAGCTTCAATGGCCTCAGTAGTCCACTGAACCGCATTAGCACCTTTCCTGGTGAGATGGTCAGTGGTTTGACAATAATAGAAAAATGTTTAATGAATTTTCTATAATAATTGCGAAACCCAAAAACCTCTGTATCGATTTCAAACCAATAGGCCTAGGCCATTCCTGCACAGCTTGAACCTTCACCGGGTCCATCTCAAAACCCTCGCTGGAGATAATGTAGCCCAAAAAACTAATTCTCTGTACAGCGAACTCACATTTCTCTAGCTTACAAAAAGCAAATTGTCAATTAATAACTGTAATACCTCACGTACGCTCCGCCAATGAGATTCCAGATCCGGCGAATAAATCAAAATGTCATCCAAATACACAACCACATTTTTGCCGATCAAAGGTCTAAGGATGTCATTAATAAGATTCTGAAAAAATGCAGGAGCATTGGTAAGACCAAAAGGCATAACCAAATTCTCAAAATGACCCACAGAAGTGTTAAAAGCAGTCTTCCATTCGTCACCCTCCTTCATGCGCAACAAATTGTATGCACCCCGAAGATCAATTTTAGAGAACCACTTGGCCCCCACTAACTGGTTAAACAAATCAGGAATCAATGGCAGTGGGTAAGGATTGCGTACCGTAATTTTATTAATCTCACGAAAGTCCAGACAAGGACGTAAACCGCCGTCCTTTTTTTTAACAAAAAAAAATCCAACAGCCACAGGAGACTTGGAAGGCCTAATGTGACCGGCGGCCAAGCTTGTCTGTATGTATTCCTCCAAAGCCTTTCTCTCAGGTATAGTAAGATTAAATAACCGACTTTTAGGAAGAATCGCTCCAGGGACAAATTCAATAGTACAATCATAGTCTCTATGTGGAGGCAAAATCTGTGATTCCTTCTCAGAAAAAACTTTCCAAAAATCCTGAATAGGTACAGGTAATTCCCCTTTATCCACAGCAGCAATACGCCCGTTACACACTTGTCATAACACTTAGGGCTCCAGGACTTAATTTCATTGGTAGACCAATCCAGTACAGGATTGTGCAATTTTAACCAGGGTATCCCCAAAACCACCGGAGAAGGCAAATTATTCAATACTACCAAATCCAAATTCTATTGGTGAACACCATTAATAGTGAAGGGAAATTCACAGACCTTGTGAGTAACATTCTTCAAGGGAGAGCCATCAACAGAAACCACGGCAATAGGGGATGACAAAAGTTTGGGTTTTAATTTAAGTTTTTCCAACAATCCCCCATCAATCACATTCAGAGTAGAACCACAATCGACAAATACCCGAAATTCCATTAATTCCTCCTGAGCAGCTGTAGTACAGGCTATACGGGCGGAACTGACCTTTTTTTTTTTCTTTGTTCATACGAAGCACACAGTTCTTAATGAAATGGTCAGATTTGCCGCAATAAAAGCACAAACCTTCAGAAAACCTGCGGTCTTTTTCCTGAGAGCGAGGTGCCATCGCTCCAATTTCCATCGGCTCTCCAATGTCAGTACAGACCCTCTCAAGACTTGGAGCTGACATGGCAGAAGATTTACTCTCATTAACCCTTGCACGCAATCTCCTATCCACCCGTATAGCTAATTGCATAGCCTCCTGCAAGTTACCAGGTGTGGGATAAGCAATCAGCAAATCTTTAACCCTTTCACCTAGCCCTGCAAGAAACAAACTTTTCAAAGCTGAATCGTTCCACCCCACCTGAGTAGACCACCGATGGAAGTGAGTACAATATTTTTCCACATTACCTGATCTCTGCCTCAAACGTCTCAACTCTGTCTCAGCTGATGAGACACGATCAGGATCATCATACAATAACCCCAAAGCAGAAAAAAAACTATCCACTGATCTAAAGTATGGATCACCAGGTTGTAGAGAAAAGGCCCACTCCTGAGGTTCTTTGTGCAAAAGTGACATTATGAACCCTATGCGCTGTGATTCATCACCAGAGGATCTGGGTCTCAAACGAAAATACAACAAGCAAGCATTTTTAAAAGAAAAAAAATCTTGTTGCTCACCAAAAAATAAATCAGGCAAACGTACCTTTGGCTCCACAAAATGTGCTCCAGAACAGCTACTCACTTGTTGCTGGAGCTCGGCCACCTCCAGAGAGAGTCCCTGCAGGCGTTGAGCCAAGTCCTGAACCGACACCATGATGGAAACTGGAAATTTTCCTTAGAGATATTTTTGGGCTGGACTTACTGTTTTGTTCTGCTACAAGCACTAAGGAAAGAAGGGAGATCTGTCCCTACGATAGAACTAAGCTAGATCCCTACGATGTAACGGGGAACCTGATCCTGCGATCAGACCCGCTAAAGTCCTCAGCTAGTCTGTACGAAGACCTATAGAGGCGAGGAAGGGATCCCTACAAGAACTAGGGACTGGGAGAAAGATGGACACCTCCTAACAGAAGTTGTAGCAGTAAAAGACAAAAAAACAACATAGAACATAGAGGTCCGAAGACCAAGCAAAACTGACTAAGTAAGGTAACAAAGCACCTGGCTAGCTTAAGAGTAGAAATTACAATGAAGTCCAGCAAAGCCAGAAGGGCGGAGCAGGATTAAATAGACAAAAAAGGTCATGTGACCAGCAAGATAGAAAAAAACTAACAGGAGAGTTCTAACACAATCCACTTTCCAGGAAACTGTTCATGTAGGAATGCTCGTACCTGACACCCATAATGTGGTGGTGCACCATCTCGCTGGAAAAACTCAGGAAATGTGCCATCTTCAGTGAATAAAGAGGGCAACATATCATCATGTAGCAATTTCAGATATCCAGTGGCATTGAGGTTTCATTGATAAAGAATGGCCCCACTATCTTTGTACCCCATATACCACACCACACCATCAATTTTTGTGTTCCAACAGTCTTGGAGGGATCTATCCACTGTGGGTTAGTGTCAGACCAATAGCGGTGGTTTTGTTTGTTAACTTCACCATTCACAAAAAAGTTTGTCTCATCACTGAACATAAAGTTCTGCGTAAACTGAGGATCCTGTTCCAATTTTTGTTTTGCTCATTCTGCAAATTCAGCTGCTGATCTGGGTCATCCTGGTTGAGATGCAGCAGTAGCAGGATTTTGTAAGGGTGCCATTTGTGAGTAGCTAATATCCGCCGAAGGGATGTTTGACTGATGCCACTCTCTAGTGACATGCGACGAGTACTACGCTGTTGGCTCTTGCTGAATGAAGCTAGGACAGCCACTGATGTTTCTTCATTAGTGACAGTTTTCTTGTGTCCACATTTTGGCAAATCCAACACTGAACCTGTTTCACAAAATTTGGCAAGTAGTTTGCTAACTGTAGCATGGGAGATGGGTGGTCTCAAAGGGTGTCTTGCATTGAAATCTGCTGCAATGACCTGGGTACTGCGTTCACCAGACATTAACACAATTTCTATTCACTCCTCACGTGTTAACCTCTGCAACATGTCAATGGCTGTAAACAAAGAGAAACTTATAAATAACTAATGAAATAATAAAGTTACATTAAAACCAAGCACACCATTGTTTTTTTGAGAACTTCTCCATAAGTTGATATGTCACATGACTCTCTTCTCATCGAAAAAAATAAAGTTGGATCCAAAATGTCCGACTTCAAAATGTCCGCCATGGTCACCACCCATCTTGAAAAGTTTTCTCCCTCCCATATACTAATGTACCACAAACAGGAAGTTGATATCACCAACCATTCCCATTTTATTAGGTGTATCCATATAAATGACCCACCCTGTAGAACATAAACTAACAGAAACTTTCCTGCAATTGTAACGAAGTGCACAGCACAAAATGTCCAGGAAACTTAGTAGCAGGGCACGACCGCTAATACAAACAAGTCCAGCAGTAATATGCAGCAAGAGTGCGACCAGCACTCATACGTGGAAGTCCAGCAGTAGTATGCAGCAAGAGTGCGACTGGCACTCATACGTGGAAATCCAGAACTATGCAGATAAAGGAGATGACACCTTTCATGGAAGTCCAGAAATACATGGATGGAGCATAACAAGGAGAAGGTCCTTAAATCTACCTTTGGGCTGAGAAGTCCTGCTCAAGTCCCGCACAGCAGCCAGCAACAGAAACAGACTCCGAAGTCTGGACAGCAGGTAACCCCAGCCAGATCCAGAAGCAGCTTAAAGACTGAAGGCAGCTGGAATTGGAGAGGCAGAGCACAGAGTAGCAGCAGCAGGAACTCCAGAGGCAGGCCAGGAGGAAGCTCAGGAGCACAAGCAACAAAATACTCAGGCAAGGAGGAACTTCTGACCTGGATTTAAATAGCAGGACTGACAGGAAGTTCCAGGACAGGGCGAAGTACCAGACTCAATCTTGGACCAGAGCAAAACAGGCTCCATGGAACATCTGGGAACATCTGGGATCCTTACTCTTAAGCCCACCACTGATTAGCAGAATACAGAGGTATCATTTTCAGCCTAAACTCCAGCAGCTTCCAGCAACAAACAGGAGTGTTCAACTCCATGGACAGTTCACAGTGAACAGGCTGCAGCTTCCTCATGTAACTCTGCAGCTCCAGTACACAGGTTGCTCAGCTATCCTAGTTGACCTGTGTAGTCTCTATTCATAGAGAGAATCTGGCTTGTCTCTCTCCCGGTTACAGCTCACATTTTGGCTGGTCACTCACCAGCTTCAACATACTCCACTCTGCTCAACATCCTAGCAGACTTACTCAAGGTGAACCCATTTCCTGATTCTTAGTTAAAGTTAGCCTTGTGAATCTAATCAAGACCTGCAGTGCTAAGATTTAACCCAGTCCTACCTGGCTTTAGTACAACTCTGAAAGTATATTTCAAAATACGTTTCAAAAACCAGTCAATCCATTTAGGTTTTTTTCATAAATCAGAAAAAATACATTTGAAAAGTGTTTCAAATAAAAAAACATGTTTTGGACAAATACTCATCCTTAATCATGAAACATGAACCATAGAAATTGATTTCTCTTTTGAGCCACATCATTATTTGAGATGAAAATTGTTCGCTTCAAGTTTTTGTTTTCCCTGTCTTTCAAAGGATAATTGTTACCTAATAATGTAACATACTTTCCATTATAATCTGTTGTGCAATTATATATACACTGGCATGTTATTTTACTGGTTAGTCTAGTTATACAGAAAGTAACCTCTTATGAGAGGTTATGACAGCAAAATTCTGTAAGACATGCTATTATATATAATTAATTGCAACATCGTCTACAAGTGGCCTGAATACTAAAAAAAACTTTAATTAGTGATGTGGGTACAATATTAACTTCATGTGTCTACTACTTTTATTTGCAATGTTGCATTCTCTACCAAATCAATAGGGTATTTAAAGGGAATGCTTTTATAAATATATTACCTATTGTTTAAATGTATTTTCTCTTCATTTGTTCTCTCTTTTTTGTTCTTTTTGCTTTGATTGTTTATATTTCATTTTCTATATCATTTTATGTATCAAAAAATCTTGCAATTTTCACTCCTGCCACTAGGCATAATATTAGAATCATAAGTCTTCTTCTGTACAGACAATATAACAATTCCACCCCTTAGTGTATCTTAGAATGCAGAGATTGACAGTTTAGTTGTTCAGTCTAGTGCAGGGCATGCTGAGCTGTTTGTGCAGTGATTGATGGCTCCTTCATCCAGTCTAGTACCGGGGTGTGCTGAGCTTTTTGTGTTTTGATTGACAGCTCAGCCACCCAATCTGAGACTGGGAAGTGCTGATCTCCCATCAAGTGCTCCCTGTTCCCTTGATTACTCATTTATTTTACTGATCTGGCAGTCACAGATATATAGCTGCCAGCCATAGCTTCAGCTCAGTGTGGTTTGTTTTATCTGTGCCTAGTGCTTTGCTTGTTGATCTATTGCTCCCTGACCTTGGGCCTTATTCTGACCATCTGTCTGTTTAACCCTTCACTGTGATCTGGTATCCTCCAGGTGTTTTGACCTCGGACTGTTACCTGGCTACACCTTTGTCTCTTTCCTCTGTTTATGACATATCCTTCTTGCTATTGACCTTGGATGCCTTGATTATCCCAACTTACACCTTGCCCATGAGAAGATACTCAGAGTGACATAATGGGCCTCATATTTGTCTTTTTGACAGTATCTATTCTTTTACATGCTCTGTGATCAGGTGGAAAATCTGACGATTTTGAATCTGGCAAAAGAATCTTGAATTCAGAGATTTGAATTTTCAAAAACAATTGCAGGGTCAGATAATTAATTTGCTGAAAACTTCCTATAGCTCTCCGCTGCCGACAATGACTGTAGTGTCAGTAACCTCTGACATACAGTTGGTCTCTGCTGAACCTGTAATGTTCCTCCCTCATTCATTTACGAGAGAGAAAAAACTGTTTAGTGTGTTCAGGAAGAGCTGTTGTGAATGCTATGGATTTTGAGTTGGGGCTCCCTCTGGTGGCTGTTGATATTAATGAAGCGGTTTTGGCTGACAGAGGCCCTTCAGCTGAGGATCCAGCTGCGGACGATCTGGAAGTGATGACTGGGGAGATTTAAGGGAGTTACTTTCCCATGATCCTCGCCGGTGATTAGTTTTCTCTTCCTGGTCCAGTTTGGAAGTCAGCTGCTGTGGGCTCCTGCATCTTTCAGATAAGCTATTTTCTGCTCGTTTCTGTGGTTTTGTTTTCTTTTGTTTTTCTGTCTTCTGAGTGAGGTCAGCCGGATCCCCCTGATGGGGCCTGCGCTGGTCTCTGTTTCTCAGTTATCTCTGTTCATTTGTTTAGTCCCTGTTATTTCAGTGGCTGCTGGTAGCTACCTGTTTACACCAGAGTTCTGAGATAGCGGGGAGAGATCGTGTGGTTTCAGTATTTTTTGGAATCAGAAGTGTTGGAATTTTTCTTAGGGTTTTGCTGGATTGCAGAAAGTATTCTTTTCTGTCCTGTCCTTTCTAGACAGTTCTGGGCCCCAACGTTTGCTTACTCTATTTTCTGCCTGCGTTTGTTTTTCATCTTGTCTCACCGCCAATATATGTGTGGGGGCTACCTATTCCTTTGGGGCGTTTCTCCAAGGCAGTTAGCTTTCCCCTTTCTATCTCTAGGCTTAATTAACTCTCCGGCTGTGTCGAGGCGTCTAGGTCATCGTAGGTACGTCCCACAGCTGCTTCTAGTTGTGCGGTTAGTTTAGGGTTCTGCAATCCATTAGTTACCAACCTCTCTCGGTGACTGGCTGCCTCTGCTATTTTTGTTACTGTCCTCCTCGGCTACCATATCATAACAGAGAGCTGCAGGTTATTTTTTACCCTGCATACCCAGTCATCAGGGGATGAGTTCCAGCGGGTTGGATTAATGATGTCCCTATTGCGAGGAGGTCCTCAGACTTGGACATTTTCCTTTGAAGCTCTAGGACTTATTTATGAGAAACCTGACAAGATCCAGGTCGCTCAAGCAAAGATCATGAACCTTGCACAGGGGAGCCACACTGCTGAGGACTACTGCTCTGAGTTCTGGCAGTGGTCCACTGAAATTCTGTGGAATGATGCTGCCCTCAGGTGCCAGTTCCACCAAGGTCTTTCTGAGACTCTTAAGGACACTCTGGTTCTTCATGACGCCGCTTGTCCTCTGGCAGAGGCCATGACCCAGGCCACATGAATGGACGGCAGAATCCATGACAGAAGTGGTGAACATTAGACAACCAGTTATACTTCCCAGGAGTAGGTCCATTTACAGTAGGTGGAGCCATTGGAGGTTAGAGTTGCCAGTCTTCATGTTGTGCAGAAAAAACGTAGGCAAGATCTTGGACTCCGTCTGTACTATGTTCTCACTGAACATTTTCTAAAGAATTGCCCAACTCATCCTCAGGCAATAAAACCTTTGTGAGAACATTTGAGTCTGGGTGAAGGTTGAGTAGGTCACCCAGACTCCCAGTTACCTTTTTCTTCCTCTGTTAAAGTGCTGATAAATACAGTGTTATTCTACAAGAACCAGATGTCATCAACATTGATGTTCATTGACTGCAGGTCTGCTGCAAACTTTGATTCGGGACTGGTTCCAAAGTTAGGATTAGGGACAGTTGGTTTGTAAAGACCCATTCAAATTTTTGCCATTAACACAACACCGTTATTTCTGATTTGGTCAAAAGGGTAACAATTCCATGTTGGATAAAATACCTGCTAGGTTGGTACTGGGGCTTCCATGGCTGCTTCTTCACAATCCTGTTATTGATTGGTGTCAGAAATAAATTGTTAAATGGAGCCCCAATTATTACAAGAAATGTCTAAAGTCTGTACAAATAAACTGCGCTAGTCATGAATGTCTGCAGCGGTACCTGAAGGACATTGGAAATATGTTCTCAGAAAAAGAAGCAGAGATACTACCTCCCTTATGATTGTACTATTAATCTTGTCCCTACTGCCAAATTACCTAAAGCTTACCTTTACAATATATCTTGGTTTGAACGGGCTGCCATGAAAGAATATGTTAACAAAAGTTTACGAAAGTGTCATATCCATCTTTCCTCCTCCCCTGTAGCAACCTAGATTTTCAAAGTAAAAAAGGAAGATGGCGGACTCCATCCTTGACTTGATTTCCAAGAACTAAACAAAATCATGGTTAATAATACATACAGTGGGTTCGGAAAGTATTTAGACCCGTTTAAATTTTTCACTCTTTGTTTCATTGCAGCCATTTGACAAATGCAAAAATGTTCATTTTTTTCTCATTAATGTACACTCTGCACCCCATCTTGACTGATAAAAAACAGAAATGTTGACATTTTTGCAAATTTAATTAAAAAATAAAAACTGAAATATCACATGGTCATAAGTATGCATACCCTTTGATCAGACACTCATATTTACATGACAAGCTGTCCATTTCCTTGTAATCCTCCTTGAGATGGTTCTACTCCTTCATTGGAGTCCAGCTGTTTAATTAAACTGATATAACTTCATTTGTAGGGCACACACCTGTCTATATATGACCTCACAGCTCACAGTGCATGTTGGACCAAATGAGAATCATGAGGTCAAAGAAACTGGCCAAGGAGCTCAGAGACAGAATTGTGGCAAAGCACACATCTGGCCAAGGTTATAAAAGAATTTCTGCAGTATTCAAGGTTCCTAAGAGCAAAATGGCCTCCTTAATCCTTAAATTGAAGAAGTTTGGGACCACCAGAAGTCTTCCTAGACCTGGCTGTCGAGCCTATCTGAGCAAATGTGGGAGAAGAGCTTTGGTGAGAGAGGTAAAGAAGAACCCCAAGATCACTGTGGCTGAGCTCCACAGATGCAGTAGGGAGATGGGAGAAAGTTCCATAAAGTCAACTATCACTGCATACCTCCACCAGTCGGGCCTTTATGGCAGAGTGGCCAGACGGAAGCCTCTCCAAAGTGAAAGACATATGAAAGCCCGCATAGTTTGCTAAAAAAAACACATAAAGGACTCCCAGACTATGAGAAAAGAGATTCTCTGGTCTGATGAGACGAAGATAGAACTTTTTGGTGATAATTCTAAGCGGTATGTGTGAAGAAAACCAGGCACTGCTCATCAACAGCCCATTACAATCCCAACAGTGAAACATGGTGGTGGCAGCATCATGCTAAGGGGTGTTTTTCAGCTGCAGGGACAGGACGACTGGTTGCAAGTGAAGTAAAAGTGAATTTGGCCAATTACAGAGATATCTTGGGCGAAAATCTCTTCCAGAGTGCTCTGGACCTCAGACTTGACTGAAGTTCACCTTCCAACAAGACAATGACCGCAAGCACACAGCTAAAATAACAAAGGAGTGTCTTCAGAACAACTCTGTGACCATTCTTGACTGGCCTAGCCATAGCCCTGACCTAAACCCAATTGAGTATCTCTGGAGAGACCTAAAAATGGCTATTCACCAACGTTCACCATCCAACCTGTTGGACCTGGAGAGGATCTGCAAGGAAGAATGGCAGAGGATCCCCAAATCCAGGTGTGAAAAACTTGTTGCATCATTCCCAAGAAAACTCATGGCTGTACTAGCTCAAAAGGGTGTTTCTACTCTATACTGAGCAAAGGGTCTGAATACTTACGACCAAGTGATATTTCAGTTTTTCTTTTTTAATAAACTTGCAAAACTTTCTACATTTCTGTTTTTTTTCAGTAAAGATGGGGTGAGAGTGTACATTAATGAGAATAAATGAACTTTTTTGCATTTACCAAATGGCTGCAATGAAACCAAGAGTGAAAAATTTAAAGGGGTCTGATTACATTCCGAACCAACTGTATCGCTTAAACTCAATTCCGTCCTATATAATCAGCTTTGGCGGGTTAGTGGTTTTCGAAACTTGATCTTAGCCAGCCTTACAATTTGATATGCATCCGAAAGGTGATGAGTGGAAAAAAGCTTAACTAGAGATGAGCAAACTTGTTAGGAAAATGTTCGCCAATCTCAAATTCGACATGAACATAACACATTCGGATTCCCGAGCATTTTTACTCAAAGTCAGGCAAAATTCAGTCACAGTTCGGTAAATTATTGCTTTCTCACTAATGCTTTTGTTATTACTTTGGCTAGGATAGTGGTGCTATATGATGAGCGGGGGTGATGGGGGATGGGGTATGTGTAAATTAAAGGGGAAGAGGTATGTCTAGGTCAAAGGAGCTGTGGAGTGTAATTTTTTTTCCATTTTTTTTCTTATTTCCTTAATGTGTCTACATTCAGGCATCCAATCAGGGTGCAGAAACCATCCACAACATCATGACACAAGGTGTTCTGTGATTGACTGCCCAAGTCACATGTCCCTGACCATATAAAAAGCGACATCTTTTTTTGGTAGTTTTGCAAGTGAACTTGGTAGCTAGATAGGTTCCTGTCCTGTGTAAAATCGATCTTCGAGCATCCAACTAAAAATTGTGTTGCAATCTCAGGAGGCAGGGTAAGAAATAGTGCCGACTACTGGGTTGCCACTCTGTTATATCCATTGTGCAAGAGTTAATGAGTTAATTTAGCCAGATGCTTCCCCGCTGGAAAGGGACGTGCGCTTGCTGCAGTATCGAAACACGTTTGTAGACAATCTTAAGGTGGTTTTCCCCAAGACAGCAGTGAGGTACACAGTGTGCATTACAGTTATAGACGTCCAACCTTAGATACAGTATGTCAAGGCATCATCGCAAAAACATTAGAAGCAGCAGCAGTATAACTGGCATAAGCAATTTCTGTGAGTTGTTTCACACATTTTTTAGACCAGCCTGTGCACTAGCAGAACAGAGTACAAGTCTGACACATTGTGAATGACTGGAGAGGATGGTGCAGGAATATTTGGAGTTCAGTATCAATGCCCTCAGGGGGGGTTTGGACCCTTTTGTATTTTGGTCTTCAAAATGGATGAGTGGCCTGAGCTCGTCTGTCACGCCATGGAGGTTTTGTCAAGCACAGCAGCCAGCGTTCTCTCAGAACGTGTGTTCAGTGCTGCTGGTGGTGTCCTGATGGATAAGCGCATCTGATTGCTCCCTGAAAGTGTAGACTACCTAACTTTCATCAAAATGAACATGTCATGGATCTCCAATGACTTTTTCAACCCAGTTGCAGACTGACCAGAATAGGTGATGGTGTCATTTTTAGTGTTATGCATTGATCTCACACTTTTGCAGTCTGTGACATCTTTGTCGTGGCTTCTGTGCCTGCTGTAGCTACTGCTAATGATGTTACAAACAATTTTTTGAAATGTGGAACCTCAAAGTTGTTTTTCCATTATAATATTTCTACACTGTGGAAATTGATGCCACTTTAGTGGTGTGTGACAGTAATTTTTTGAAATGTGGAGAGTAGACTCCAAGTTGGGTCTCCATCTGGTGGGTTGCCTGTGTAAGTAGGGCTCCCAGACAGGCAGGCCTGCATTTACTTTCATTTAAACATTATAGTCCAAAAACCTCACAAATGGGTCACATTCCGTGTGATAACAATAGCAACAATACCCTCAAAGGATACAAGGAATGTATAATTTATATTAAAAAATGTTTTTATTATTATTCAATATATACACATTTTACAAGAAACAAATAAAGGGTGTCAATAGATCAAACCAGAAGACAGGCAAGCCAATTAACACATAAATCACTCAATGATAATGTAAAAATAGCTATAGTACAGACCAAAAGTTTGGACACACCTTCTCATTCAACGATTTTTCTGTATTTTCATGACTATGAAAATTGTACATTCACACTGAAGGCATCAAAACTATGAATTAATACATGTGGAATTATACATTACACTTTACAAAAAAGTGTGAAACAACTGAAAATATGTCTTATATTCTAGGTTCTTCAAAGTAGCCACCTTTTGCTTTGATTACTGCTTTGCACGCAGAAAAGGTGAACGGATGAACTCTACATGCCTGGTTCCCACCGTGAAGCATGGAGGAGGTGGTGTGATGTGTGGGGGTGCTTTGCTGTTGACACTGTTGGGATTTATTCAAAATTGAAGGCATACTGAACCAGCATGGCTACCACAGCATCTTGCAGCGGCATGCTATTCCATCCGGTTTGCGTTTAGTTGGACCATCATTTATTTTTCATCAGGGCAATGACCCCAAACACACCTCCAGGCTGTGTAAGGGCTATTTGACCAAGAAGGAGAGTGTTGGGGTGCTACGCCAGATGACCTGGCCTCCACAGTCACCAGACCTGAACCCAATCAAGATGGTTTGGGGTGAGCTGAACCGCTCACCGCTTCAATTTTGAATAATCGCCAACAGTGTCACCAGCAAAGCACCCCCACACCATCACACCACCTCCTCCATGCTTCACGGTGGGAACTAGGCATGTAGAGTCCATCCGTTCACCTTTTCTGCTGCAAAGCAGTAATCAAAGCAAAAGGTGGCTACTTTGAAGAACCTAGAATATAAGACATATTTTCAGTTGTTTCACACTTTTTTGTAAAGTGTAATGTATAATTCCACATGTGTTAATTCATAGTTTTGATGCCTTCAGTGTGATTCTACAATTTTCATAGTCATAAAAATACAGAAGAATCTTTGAATGAGAAGGTGTGTCCAAACTTTTGGTCTGTACTGTATATATTTTATATATATATATATATATAAGCTCTGGCAAAAATTAAGAGACCACTTTCAAATGTTCAGTTTGTCTGATTTTTCTCTTTATAGGTATATTTTTATGTAAAATGTAAATTGTTTTTTCAGTCTACAAACTTCTGACATGTCTCCAAATTTCCAAGCAATAAATTTTGTTTCTTTTTCTGAAAAGGAGAAATGGTCAAAAAATGTTTTAAAAAACCCAGTGCTTTCAGACCTCAAATAATGCAAAGAAAACAAGCTCATAATCATTTAGAAACAACAATACTAATGTTTTAACTCAGGAAGAGTTCAGAAATCAATATTTTGTGGCATAACCATGATTTTTAATCGCACCTTTCATGCATCTTGGCATGCTTGCCATCAGTCTTTCACACTAATTCTGGTGCAAAAATTTAAGCAGTTCTTCTTTGTTTGATGGCTTGTTACTATCCATCATCCTCTTGATTAAATTTCATGGGTTTTTAATGGGGTTCAGGACTGGAGAATGGGCTGCCCATGACAGGGTTTTGGTGTGGTGGTCTCTTAATCTTTGCCAGAGCTGTATATGGAATCGATTGTAAATATACAGTCATGGACAAAAGTTTTGAGAATGACACAAATATTAATTTTTACAAAGTCTACTGCTTCACTTTTTCTAATGGTAATTTGCATATACTCCAGAATGTTATAAAGAGTGATCAGCTTAACAGCAATTACTTGCAAAGTCAATATTTGGCTAGAAAATGAACTTTATCCCCCAAAACACATTTCAACATCATTGCAGCCCTGCCTTAAAAGGACCAGCTAACCTCTTTTCAGTGATTGCTCCATTAACACAGGTGTGGGTGTTGATGAGGACATGGCTGGAGATCAATCTGTCATGATTAAGTAAGAATGACACCACTGGACACTTTAAAAGGAGGCTGGTGCTTGGCATCATTGTTTCTCTTCTGTTAACCATGGTTATCTCTAAAGAAACACATGCAGTCATCATTGCAATGCACAAAAATGGCCTAACAGGGAAGAGTATCGCAGCTAGAAAGATTGCACCTTAGCCAACAATCTATCGCATCATCAAGAACTTCAAGGAGAGAGGTTCCATTGTTGCCAAAAAGGCTCCAGGGCGCTCAAGAAAGACCAGCAAGCGCCAGGACCGTCTCTTAAAAGTGTTTCAGCTGCGGGATCGGGCTACCAGCAGTGCAGAGCTTGCTCAGGAATGGCAGCAGGCAGGTGTGAGTGCATCTGCATGCACTGTGAGACGGAGACTCTTGGAGCAAGGCCTGGTCTCAAGGAGGGCAGCAAAGAAGCCACTTCTCTCCAGAAAAAACATCATGAACAGACTGATATTCTGCAAAAGGTACAGGCAGTAGACTGCTGAGGACTGGGGTAAAGTTATTTTCTCTGATGAATCCCCTTTTCGATTGTTTGGGACATCAGGAAAACGCCTCATTCGGAGAAGACAAGGTGAGCGCTACCACCAGTCTTGTCTCATGCCAACTATTAAGCATCCTGAAACCATTCATGTGTGGGGTTGCTTCTCAGCCAAGGGAATCGGCTCTCTCACAGTCTTGCCTAAAAACACAGCCATGAATAAAGAATGGTACCAGAATGTCCTCCAAGAGCAACTTCTCCCAACCCTCCAAGAGCAGTTTGGCGATCAACAATGCCTTTTCCAGCATGATGGAGCACCTTGTCATAAAGCAAAGGTGATAACTAAATGGCTCAGGGAACAAAACATAGAGATTTTGGGTCCATGGTCTGGAAACTCCCCAGATCTTAATCCCATTGAGAACTTGTGGTCAATCATCAAGAGACGGGTGGACAAACAAAAACCTAAAAATTCTGACAAAATGAAAGCATTGATTGTGCAAGAATGGACTGCTATCAGTCAGGATTTGGTCCAGAAGTTGATTGAGAGCATGCCAGGGAGAATTGCAGAGGTCCTAAAGAAGAAGGGTCAACACTGCAAATATTGACTTGCTGCATTAACTCATTCTAACTGTCAATATAAGCTTTTGTTACTCATATATTTGCAATTATATTCCTGTCTGTGATAAAAACATCTGTCAAACACACATAAAAACCAGAGGGCAGCAGATCATGTGAAAATATAATATTTGTGTCATTCTCAAAACTTTTGGCCATGACTGTACAAAACTCTCACTGTGAGTTCCCCAATAATTGTCCTAATAGTGGAAACAAGCCTTGGCCTCCTCAATAAATCATCGGTCAATTACGTAAACAGCAAAGGGCATTTCTTGATAAAAAGGTATCAGCGGGTGGATCTGCGTGATACCCATGGCTGTGATCTTTGACAGCATCTGATAGGGTTGTGGAATTTCTTTCTAAATTCTGGAGAGCTTTTTGGAGTAAACTGGAGATTGATTTGTCATTTTCATCTGCTTACTACGCTGAAACCAACGGTCACACTGAGAGGGCAAATCAATCTTTGGAACAAATATTAAGGTGCTTTGAGGCAGGAGGACTGGTCTTTTTTTTACCTCTTGCTGAGTTTGCCTTTACAAGTTGGGTAAACAGTCTAATGGAACCTCACCATTTTTCTGTAATAATGGTTTTCATCCACATTTTGGTGAGTTTTCTAGGATTAGTTCTGAATGTCCTGGGGTGGAGGTCGCTGTGCACAGGCTTGAGAATGTCAGGACGGAGGTTCAAAAGAGTATTTGGACCGCTCAGATTTGCCAAAAACAGAAGGCCAACAGAAGATGTTCGGAGGGTCTAGTTTTTAAGATTGGGAATACGGTTGGGTTGTCACTAGTGATGGGCGAACCCGAACGGTAAAGTTCGGGGTCCATACCGAACACCTAGTGTCCATGCACTGACCCCTAACACGGACTTCTCCAGGAAGTTCCCTCTTACAGTTTGGGGTCGGCAGCCCAAAATCAGGTATTTCCCACACTGTCATCTGTGTGACAGTGCGAGAAACACCTGCCGCTAGGATTGGTGGTAAGTTCATTACTGCCAGTAAGAGCGGTGCAGTTCTCACACTGTCAGATGACAGAGTGTGAGCCAGCAGCTCTGACTGGCATTAAAAAGGTTACCGCCAGTCACAGGCAATGGCTTATGAGAGTACTTCTCTTATTGTCCTACACCTGCTCTCGCTGATAGCAACGAGAGCAGGCGAGGCTGATGGGAGTATTCATCAGCCGGCGCCTGTGCAATAAATAAATAAAAAATAAATAAAAACAATGGCATGGGTTCATCTCTATATTTGATAACCAGAGCAAGTAAAGCTGACAGCTGCAGGCTGCAACCCCCAGCTGTCAGCTTTATATTTACTGGTTATCAATAATAGAGGGGTTCCCACGTCGTATTTTTTTAAATAAAATAAATAATAAATCATTTTTAAAAAAGGACATGATGTCCCCAGCATTTTTGACAACCAGGGAAGCTAAAGTAGACAACTGGGGGCTGGTATTCTAAGACTGGGAAAGTGCAATGGATATTGGCCCTCCCCAGCTTAAAAATAGCAGCCTGAAGTAACCCCAGAAAAAGGCGCATCTATTATTACCTGTCCAACAAGAAGATAATCTATATCTGTCCCATGATGATCTGGATGATTTGGAGAGCAATCACATCAGTGATGCTGCTCTCCAAGCCAGCTGGACATACTGAGAAGGGGAGTAGCTCTGTCTGCGATGTCACCGCCGGTCACAGTCAAGCAGCACTTCTCAGTGCTAAACAGGCATGTGGTCCTATAAACATCAGAGGGAAAGCTGATGGCTGGAGGCTGATGTTAAAATTATGGGAATGGACCAATAGCCCTAAAGGTTGCCATGCTATTAATATCAGCTCACAGCTGTTTTCTTAGCCTTTACTGGTTATTATAGATGAGACCCCCAAAAAAATGACGTGGGCTCCCCTACAATCAATAAGTAGCAAAGGCTAAACAGATAGCTCTTGACCGATATTTATAGCCTAAGAAGGGGCCATAGTTATTGGCCCCCTCCCAGACTTAAAAACACCAACTCAGGCAGCTCAGAAATGGCGCATCCATTAGATGCACTCACTTTTCCCATTTGCCCATATAGCAGAGCTGGACTTCTTTGAGGGACAGATATGGATTATCTTATCGTTGGACAGGTGAGGATTATTGTTTTTTTTTTTTTTTATTTTATTAAAATGAATGTGTAAAAGAGGGTGGGGAGTTTTATTTCAAATAAAGGGCTTTATTCTTGAGGTGTCTTTATTAAAATAAGACTATGGGGTTAGTAATGGGGGCATCTTATAGACACCTCTCCATTAATAACCTGTGGGTTTAATGTCAGTAGCCATAGAACAGCTGACATCAACTCACAACTATTACCCCACTTGTCACCGCACCAGGGCAAGTGGGAAGAGCCAGGCAAAGCACCAGAATTGGCACATCTAGTAGATGCGCCTTTTCTGGGGTGGCGGTGGGCTACTATTATTAGGCTGGGGGCGAATATCCATGGCCCCTTCCCAGTCTGAAAGTACCATCATCCAGTTGTCTGCTTTAGCTTGGCTAGTTGTCTAAAATTGAGAGGACCCCATGTCGTTTTTTTCTTTAAATAATTAAAAAATACTGCGTGGGGACCTGTTGTGAACATTTTGGAGATGACTTCGGAGCTGAAGCTCCCTCTGGTGGTTGCTGAGAGTATTGAACCTATGTTGATCACTAAGAGTCCTACACCTGCAGATAACGAGTGGTTGTCAGGTGGTACTGACTGGCCTGATATAAGTGAGCTGACCTCCCATGATCCTCGCCGGTGATCAATTGTTCTTCCTGGTCTAGGTTGGACTTCAGCTTGCTTTCCTGCTGTCTCCTGCTTGCTTTCAGATAAGTCCCTTTCAGTTTTTTTTACTGTGGTTTGAATTCCTTGCTTTTTGCTGCATTGCTTTTTGTCTTCAGCCGGGTCCCCTTTGGGGAGCTTTGGCTGGTCTCCGTTCTTTTTTTGTATTTGTTCATTTGCTCAGTTCTTGTGATATTTTACTGCTGGGTGGCTACGTGTCCACACCAGAGATCTGATATAGGTGGTCAAGACCGTATGGTCTCAGTGTTTTTGGATTCAGAAGTGTTGGAGTTTTTCCTAGGGTTTTTCTGGGTTGCAGACAGTATTCTCTCCTGTGCTGTCCTATCTAGACAGTTTTGGGCCCCAGCGTTTGCTCAATCTATTTTCTGTCTGTGTTCGTATTTTCATCTTGTCTAACCTCCATTATATGTTTGGGGGCTTCCTACTCTTTTGGGGTCTACTCCGGGGCAGTTAGCTTTCCTCTTTCCATCTTCAGGAATAGCTATCTCTCCGGCTGTGCCGAGGCGTCTAGGACCACCGTAGGTACGCTCCACGGCTGCTTCTAGTTGTGCGGTTAGTTTAGGGGTCTGCAACTTATTAGTTTCCAACCTCTCTGGTGTTAGGCTGCCTATGAGGTTTTTTGCTCCTGCCTCCTCAGCTACCATAACATAACAGGGACCCCTCTATTTTTAATATAAAGCTGGGGTTGCAGCCAGCAGATATCAGCTTTACCTGCGCTGGTTATCAATAATAAAGGTGAACCCACGTCATTGCTTTTATATATTTATTTATTGGACATGCGCCGGCTGATGAATACTCTCATCAGCCTTGCCTGCTCTCACTGCTATCAGTTTTAGATGTGGTGTGTATTCATTTTTGCATCAGCGAATTTGAGTAAGTGAAAATTTTGTAATGAAAGTTATTTTATTAACCTTACTTTCATGTTATGGGTTTAAGAAATGCTCTATGAAACTCAAACTTCTCCAACTTTTGGAAATTGTTATTTTATTAAGTACAGTAAGAAATTAATTTTAATCTTACAGCTCTTTGTTGCTCTGTACATTAAGATTATGCCATAAATCTTATTATCGTTATGTATAAGATTTCAGCAAATAAAGAATATGTAAAATAAAAATATTTATAGACATCATGCCCACGTACTTGTTTGTAGTCATAAAATACTTCTGCATGAAACTTCCATACCAACATTGGAGGAATCCAATTTTTATAGTAATTCTGTAACTCAATCTTTATGGGGATATTCCACTTCAAAATATGTTTCACTGTTAAACTTTTCACTGATTTTACCAGATCAGGAGTCACTTTTTATCAGGGGCACTTTTTTTTTTAGTAATTGCAAGTGGTGCTCAGGATGTCGACACTCCAGTGCTAACCTAGTAAGTTCCCACTGCCCTTTTCAGGCTGCCATTCAGTAGGGAAGTGAAAGTCGGACCAAGAAGATGCAAATATTTTTGCTCTTCTCAAAGCTTTAGGGGTTTGACATTTGGGACAAGCACTGATCAGGAGAACACAAGTTCCCTATATTTATGCAGAAGCAGTATGAATGTGAGACAACCACTACATACAGTATTTTAGTGTGATAAAAGCAGTGCTCGGTTAAAATCCTATAAAAGAGAATAGAATGATAGTCACACATGCCCACTAGTACTCCATTCACATAGTTGACTTTGGGTTCTTGTAATTGTTGGGGGACCGTTCAGTTAAACCCTCTTTGATTATACAAAATTATTTAGCAATTGAAATGCAAATAAAACTGCAAGCTTTATTCTTCAGAGCTTCCACAAAATGTTACAATACATACAGTGGGGTCAGATTAGAAAGAAACTAAATATGTTGACTTTAGAGTCGGTTCAACCTGCATTGCTTGGGCTTTGTTATCAAAGGCAACCATGATACTTACCTACAAACCTTTATAAATGTCAGTCTGGGGTCACACTAAGGCCTGTTTCACACGACGTCAGTGTCTCCAGTATGTGTAGTGACAGTTTTCTCACGTACTGGAGACACTGACACAGGTAGACCCATTCAAATGAATGGCTGCCAGGGAAGAAGTGGCTACTGTAAGCACTGTTCCCCTGCAGCTGGTGCTGAAGACGGCTGTCATTATTCTCCCCTGCCTGCCTGCTAGCAGAGTAGAACGATAAGCGGTATATTAAAGTCCGAACAACAGCAGGTGGGGGCTTTTGTGACTGTTACCCCCATAATCCGACACCTGCTGTCGTTCAGACTTTAATATACCGCTCATCGTTCTCCTCTGCTTGCAGGCATAGCATGGGAGAATGACAGCCGGCTTCAGCACCAGCCGCCGGGGAACAGCGCTTAGAGTAGCCGCTTCTACCCCAGTGACTGTCCATGTGATCCTGATGCCGCACATAGTACAGATGGACATACGGACACTGATATCTCCGGTACTGTTTTTTCCAGCACCGGAAATATCAGGATGTCTGAAACCGGCCTAACATATATTCTCTCATGTGAGAAAATAGGATTGATTTTGGTAATGAAACTGCGATCAAACTCACACAATGGGGAACATGGAGACATTTTGGAACAAATCTCCATCTCCCTCTTGAGATGATCCTATGCAGGAGTACAAGAGACAAGCAAAAAGGTGTTGACACTGAATGAGGACCAAATGTTTTAGAGCAATTTCTGTAACTGTTTACAATTCTCAATAATGTTTAGATATGCTTTAGTTATTTGAATTGTTTTGTAAGATTCCTCTAAACAAATATCAGAAAATTGACATAAACTATTCTGCATTTTTATATTTGCAAAATTATTAATGTTTTAAAGAACTGAAATTTTTATATATTAATGATATGTAGCAGTAAAATGAAAACTCCTTGATATCAAAGAAACAAGAGACGAGTAAAAATTTTCATCGTCAGATTTGAATTCAGGACTCAGGAGGTCAAAATCCTTAAGGTATGACTCATTTCATAATTGAACCTGACAACTTTTGAAAATATGCAGAACGATATTAAAGTCATTGTCCTCGTGGTGACATTCACACTGCCATTACACCGAACGCCACAAATATATTTCATCATGAGGCGGTAAAATAAAACGTAGCTCATCTGGGAAAATCCAAATCAGCTTCACAGAAGAAGGTGAATGATCACAAGCGGAAGGGACTTTCCTAGATTAACACAGTAGGGGTGTGACTGGACATGTCATTTTACCTTCATAAGGACTGGCTGGCAAACATCCACATTAACTCCGAGACTCCAGTAGCAGTGACAACAATGCTCTCACGTAGGAACAATATGTCTGTGTCCCTTGCTCTCATACTTGTGGCTGCTTCACCAGGTAAGGCAACATGGACGCAGATATCTTATGATCGCCGTGGACGTTCTTCTATACATTGCAGAATTTATTCACTTTGCTCTGCTGTTAACAGCCTGTGCATGTATGTGACTGATCATTTTCAGAGCAAAGATCAGAAATGCTTGCAGCAATAAAATGTCCCTGTTTGTCATTTGACACTACTCGCACTGGTCTAAGGGTGGTTTCAGAAGCAACATTTTTTGGAAAACCCTACCTGCAGGTTTTGTTATGCAGTTTTTAAAGCCAAAGCTACAAGTTTGTCCAGTAAGAAGGAGTAGTATAAGTGACGGATGTGATGCAGATTTTCTGTCCTGGTCTGCGTACTGTAATCCACAGCAAATTACAGTAGCAGCAAAGTCAGCAGTTTTTACAAACTCATATCCACATGCTGCAGAGAATAATTTCCATCAGAAATTGACCTGCAGTATGAATTTCTAATCTGCAGCAGGGCTTGTTCACACGCTGTGTTTTTTGCTGCTTTTTTTACCCATTTATATGAATGGGTGAAAAACGCAAGTAAAAACTACATCAAAAACGCTTTTATTTAAGCAGTGTTTTTTCCTGCTAACACTCTGCTTTTTGCTGCAGAAAAATCAGCTGCAAATTCTCAACTTTGCACATACCCCTATGGCTTGTTTTGTTTTTGCCACTTTTTTTTCCCACTTTTTTTTCCGTGCAATTTGCGATGGAAAAAACACAGCATTTTACAGTTACAGCAAAGTGAATGACATTTCCGATATCTACTTATTTTTTTGTGCATATTTGAACCTTCAAAACATTTTTCAAATCTGCACCAAGTCAACTGTTTCAGCGTTTTTACAGCATTTTTTATAAATTCAAATGAATGAGGAAAAAAATGCAATTAAAACTGAGTAAAAAAACACATATTTTATACAGCATTTTTTCTTGCCAACACTGATTTTTGTAGCAGAAAAATCTGGTGCAATTACTAAATGTGTGCACATAGCCTTATCTGCACACTTTTTCAATGCGTATTTCACCTCGTACTTCACAGGGTAAAATCTGCTGGTAATCTGCATAAAAAACCAATGACAAATCTACATGCAGATTTAGTCGTGGATTTTGATGCAGATTTTCCTCAAAATTTGCTGCTCCAAAGGAACTTTCCCATTGTCCTTCTTTTATATTTCCATTTCCTTTTGAATAGACTACACGCTGCTGTGGAGTTTTTCCCCAAAAAAGTTGCGTGTGAAACCTTCCTTACAAAATACTCTTGGAAATCTAAAAAGACAATGTAGTCCCAAATAAGTTTCAGTACTTTTTATTTCAAGTTTTAAGCTCTGACACATAAATAAGACTACCCTATTATCTTTGCATGGATGTCCATTATATTTTCTGTTGGTATTAGCCTTTTGTATTTAGTAATAAATGATGTTTATTTCATTTCAGTGTTTGGGATGTATGACTGCTGCAGCAGTCATACGAAAAACAAATTCAAGGTTTCACAAGTGGGAATGTTTGAACGCTACTTTCTCCAGGAGTCTGCAGGGGTCTGTGACATTGACGCTGTTCTGTAAGTTTCCAACAATATTTTATGTACTGTCTGTATTACTAGTTACAGAAAAAGTAAGAATAGCGAAAGTTGGTAATCGTGTCGATATTGGTGGTTAGTTTAGCGTTTGCTCCTTATTAAGACTTGACTTGTTGCATTTTGCATCGGATCTCACTTTTAGGCCTGGGTCACATGATTGTATATTTACTCCTCCAAGAGAGTTGGATCGATTTATGGAAATGACTCTCCGATCAAACGCTGATCCGAGTGCCAGCTTTGTGTGATCCGACTCTCTCAGATGAGAAAATCGTAGCACAAGTTAGAAGATGGAGAACAAAGTTTCTCCATCTTTTACATTGTGTCAATGCGCAGAAATCGGACTGTAATCAGGTGTTATCCGAGTGCAGATCGATGGTTTCCACGCACCCATAGACTTGAATGAGTGAGTGGCATCCAATTTTGGCGTGAGATCTCCGCATGCTGCGATTTTTTTCAAAGACATTACATTAGTGAAAAAAATTGGTAATCAGCGCTGCCTCATTGAATAACATTGGTTTGAAAGCTACCCGATAACATATCGAATAGCACTTTTCCGATGTATATGGTGGTGTGAGCAAGCCCTTACTATAATAATTATATGGAAGAGTCATTAGTACATGTCATTCTTTCAGTTGCGTTATTTGGCAGATACAATAGAAACATTTGTTTGTAAAGGGGATTATTATTCCCATTGGCCTTAAGCAAACATCCAAAGTAAAAAGTGCAAAGAAAACCAATCAGTTTAACCTTTTGCCTTTTGTTAGTGCTTGTTGCTATATAACGTATAGTGAGCACGATTATGAAAGGAAATCCATTACAGAACTGCTCCGCACATTGATGTATATATACACATGTACATGCTGAACATAACTACACCTTACAATACATACACACGTATACACTGAGATACTGCTTACAGAACTCGCTTCGCTGCACAATATATATACATGTAATTAGGTATACACATCCCGTACATGCGTGAATGTCACACAGTCATAATTACATACACGCTGTATCACACATATCCACATACATACTGTATTACAAACATATACATGTCCTTCACACTGTACCACTACTACTAGTATACATTACACGTTGTGCACAAATATACATACATTAGATGGAGACCTGATGCTATCGCATCAGTAGGGAGGGCGGTAATGTCACGATGGGCGCAGGCTTTGCAGCGTTGAGAATCTCTCCCCATGTGCTCACCCACTATCCACTCTCTCTTTCCCATGTGCTGACTTCTCCCATCTGTGCTCTCTTCTTTGACCTGTTTACCCATGTGGCTTCTTAGTTAACCTCATACACTTTGAAGTTGTAGACTCAGTGGTGTGGTGTGCTGGTTCCAATGGGTCATGAGCATGGTATTGCTGTTAAGACTGCAGATTTCTGTTTGCGGCGCTTCTGTTGTTGCCTAATCCATCCTGTGATAATCTAATGACTTTTGCATCAGGGGACTCATGTGCTTGAAGCCTACTCTTCTATGCATTGTTTTTGTCCAGCGATGCTGTTGCTCTTCAAGAGTCTCATTTGCCCATTGTTGTCTTCGACGTTGTGCCTTTGCTGCTTTCCTTTCATTGTCATTGGCATACTTTTTAGGAGGAGCCATGATGGCGTTGATATTTGCTTTTTAACCCCTTTACTTCCAGAGCTTTTTTCAATTTTTCGTTTTTGTTTTTCGCTCCCTTCTTTCCAGAGCCATAACTTTTTATTTTTCTGTCAATATGGCCATATGAGGGCTTATTTTTTGCGGGACGAGTGGTACTTTTGAACGACACCATTGGTTTTACCATGTCGTGTACTCAAAAACGGGAAAAAAATTCCAAGTGCAGTGAAATTTCAAAAAAAAGTGCAATCCCACACTTGTTTTTTTGCTTGGCTTTTTTGCTAGGTTAACTAAATGCTAAAACTGACCTACCACTGTGATTCTCCAGGTCATTACGAGTTCATAGACACCAAACATGTCTAGGTTCTCCTTTATCTAAGTGGTGAAAAAAAATTCCAAAGTTTGCTAAAAAAAAAAAAAAAAAAAGAATTGTACCATTTTCCGAGACCAGTAGTGTCTCCATTTTTCATGATCTGGGGTCAGGTGAGGACTTATTTGTTGCGCACCGAGCTGTGACTCTGTCACTTACCCCAGCAGGTCATGGGTATCATTAGAAATATTGGTCTTGCTTTCCTCCATCCAGGGTAATATATCCCATCTGGTGCTTGGAGATGGGCACGGCATGGGCCTGTGTGATTTCAAATGCCAGGGCTGAAATCCTGATTAGAGCGATATAATAGCTGCTGCTATAGCATGAGTTCTACATTTGTCGATTAATGTGTAATGTTCTCGCATTTTTTCCCCCAGTTTTACAGTAAATTTAAGACCATGCGGACAACCAAAAATTATCAGTTTGTGCAGTGACCCGAAGCAGAGCTGGGTTAAGAACATGATGTCTGCTGTGTAAGTTCTTGTTTTAAAATAAGTTGATTTGTTGCCTTACACATATAAAATTTCACCAATTTAGGCTTTTATGGGGCACTCGTTATGGAGCTGTATAAAGACTTTCACAAACAATAGCTACATTGGTTGACCACTATAGGTTAAATAGTCCATAGCAGTAATGAAACGGCTTGACAATTTTCACAACAGAGCTTGCAAGATAGAAACATTTTGCAGACAAAAATGTTTATTAGTAGCCCCTTTTTTGAAAGCCACAACCTTTTTTGGAGGCCACATCCCATCCCAGTATGTTTCCCACACTATTATGTCCCACTCTCCACTCTCCAAATGCACAATTGGGTGCCAGGGGTCCATCTAATGGAGCATCTCAATGTCAGATACTGAAAACCTTCGATAAGCATAAGTTTATGAAGCTTGCCAACTCCTCCAAGAGATCTCACCTTTTATTGGGAGCCTCCCGGACATTCGGGGAGAGTTGATTAGTATGTAAAGTGGCCCACCAGAAGATCCTCTCTGCCTGTACAAGCAATAATGAGTCTCAGTTCTGAATGGTACATTAATTTATTGAACAATTGGACATTTTACATTGGTTATTTCTTTTTTTTCTTTACTATAGGGACAAACAGGCAAAGAAAACTAAAAAGCAGCAACAAAAGAAACGTCGAAAGCTATGCAAGCGCATGAAGAAAAATTATGCATAACACTGCTGATCTAAGTGACATGGATCCACCAGAGAATCTTCTTATAGAAGTGAAAGCTTTATTGTATGAATAGATTGAGTGTATGATAGAAATATTTGTTTTATTATTATACTAAGTATATATAGGTTTGTTGACTGAGGTGCAAATTAAGAGCCCTCCAACATTGCTGCTTTCAGCTCATGATGTCTCTTGATGCGTGTTATTTTGCTTTTATGCATATATTTGGCTGGACTTTTGGAGATGGTGAATAGTATATACTGTATGCTTAGGTTGGGGGTTCATTTATCATACAGACAAACTCTCTGGGGCCATGAGGAATTGTTGTCACATAGACTTCTTCATTGGGTGTTCATTGTATATATTCATATACAGGTTTTGTTCCCTATTATTACTTGGTTTTCTCCAAATATTTTTCTTAAAGATGTTTAAAAAATGATTATCAGGCCCTAAATTAATAAGTAATGGCAGATCACTAGGAAATAGTATGACTTTATTTTTAATGAGGGTCTAACTTCTCGAAACCCACACAGAACCTGAAACAAAGGGCCTTCAATGACTTCTTCTGTGACTTTCCACCATGTTTTTTTTTACGACCAGGCATAGACTTCTTTATTTCTTGCACGGAAAATTGATTGACTATTATGCAGTACTTCTGTGTTCAATACAAAGTAGCAGTGAATGAAGCCAATATAAATGCAATAAGATCTTTTATTAAGTGGAAATCCTTTATAAAAATGTGAATAGAGTAAACAATAAGAACATAAGTCGTAGGCATAAGCTAAAATCATAAGCTATACATATTAATGTGTGTATATATATGTAATGTCATGATGACAATTATTTTTCTTGGTGTCCTCCTATTTTTTCCAAATGACCAATTGTGTGTGATTTTACCAATACTTCCCAGTGACACTGTGTCACTCTGGAGCTCAAGCCTAAATGCTGATTGTGACTTTTATGATGGCTTTTGGCCAAACATCATGGTTATCATCGATGCTGCCAACCATCCAGGAATAAATGACTGTAAAGTCGCCATATTTAGTTTCCTTTGAAACTGACCCGTGTATGGATTGTAGCTTTTTTGTAAGCTCTGAAGAATATAATTTGAAGTTTTATTTCTGTTTCACTGGTAAAATATTTGTTATTGGTAAAGAATGATATAATAAATGTATGACCTATAGAAGTTCATTTAATAAATGTGCTTTTGTAAATTGGTGTGTATATGAAGACTGTGTAATGAATGAGCTTACCTCTATGTATCAGATCTCATCTAATAAACAATATGTACAATATGTATTTTATATGCATCACGGCCAAGTACCTACATGTTGTCATCGAAAGATCGCAGTAGGAAACTGTATAACCGACATGGGAGGAATCCAGTTTCTAATGTAATGTAATCTTAAAAAAAATAAAGTTCACTGTTAAAATCAACTTTTAAAAATTATTGAGTGACCGTGCGTTTGACAGTGGATTAGCTGCTACTATTTCTGTGGATGGGGATTCTACATGACCGAACCAACGGTCAACGGGTATAATGAAATCCAGAGAAAGAGAGGTAGAACTAGGAGGGCAAGAGATCAGAGCCAGAAAATGGAAAGAAAGGGGTATCATAAGTATGTGCAGACAAGATAGGGACGACCTGTTGTACAGCAGAAGTTTGGCGCTTTGCACTTGTGCATTGGGATAGCAACTTTCATCAAGAGTTGGCTACAAGGTTTACCCTGTGGAAGACTCTAGAGCTGGCATGGAGTACTCAGCACTGCCATTTGTGGAGAGTTATGGCTGTAACAATAGACTTTCTAAAAGATTTTGGAGGTGTCTCTATGAATTTTTGCCCATTCAACCAGAAAGCATTTATGAAGTTGACATTAATGTTGGATAAGCTTGTGAGGACTTGGCTCACAATCTCCATTCTAATTTATCCCAAGGGTGATAGTTTATCACCAAACTCACCCAATCATGCCTTTAAAAGAAACCTGACAGGTCCCATGACTTCAACCTACCAGCATGTGTGTATTAAAGCATAGCTTTATGCCATAGCTTTGTAGATACTGTTCTCCTGGCATTTTCTAAACTCAGACTCGTCCATCAGACTAGATAGAGAAGCATGATTCATCACTCCACAGAACAAATTTCCGTTGCTCAGTCCTGTGGCGGTTTGCTGTACTCCACACCATCCACAGTTTGACATTGCGCTTGATATAAGAGTTGGCTTTGGAAATGCATACCATGAAGCTCCCAGTGCACAATTTTTGTTCTGATGTTGATGCTAGAAGAGGTTTGTAACTCCTAAAATATTGAGTCAGCAGAGCAGTGATGATTTTATGCCCTATGCGACCCTTCTCTGTAACTATACACAATGTGTCACTTTGTCGCTGAGTCCTTAGCAACTTTTCAAAACTTGTATTCAAAAAAGGAACCAATGGAAGTATATAGCCTTAAAATACAAAACTTTATTATGCTGACATATTATAAAACCACCAATATAAAAGAAGGAGATATACAAGCAAAACCACTCACACGAAGTGAATATGCGCAAAAATATGGTACAGTACAGATCCAACATTAATACATGTATTGAAAGCCAAACAGCTACAGAGTGGTAGAGGAACTAATATATGACAATAATCAAAGAAGGTTTACACCATTCATTAATGTATTGAATCCTATATCACCATGTCAAAATAATACCATAGATTCATCTATCTATCTTACTACCATGTCTTTTGGATAATGGGAAAGTAACCCTGTATCCATTGAAACCTATGTAGCGTCACATTTGTGAGGCTCCTTAGACTACTTGGGAAAGTGTCCTGCACCCTAGTATATGCATGATTAGGTTTTGGATGCAGGGATTTACCCTTTGTATTTGAATTTATTGGCACATATTTTTACATGCATATTGCTGCTAAACATGTGTTCATTCTGATATGCTTTAGATGCATCATTGGTAATCTGCCTTACATGGCTTGTATATTTTTGTACTAGTGTGCACTTAGCATACTCTTCTTGGTACATTGTACAAATTATATGTCAGAGGGGGCATACACTCTGTTTTTTCATTAGCTTTTCCCCTTCTGACTTATTTTGACATGGTGATATAGGATTCAATACATTAATGAATGGTGTAAACCTTCTTTGATTATTGTCATATATTAGTTCCTCTACCACTCTGTAGCTGTTTGGCTTTCAATACATGTATTAATGTTGGATCTGTACTGTACCATATTTTTGCGCATATTCACTTCGTGTGAGTGGTTTTGCTTGTATATCTCCTTCTTTTATATTGGTGGTTTTATAATATGTCAGCATAATAAAGTTTTGTATTTTAAGGCTATATACTTCCATTGGTTCCTTTTTTGAATACTACTTTGGTAGGAAGTGCCTTGGTATAGGTCGCCCATTATAGGATATATTTTCAAAACTTGGTCTTTGTACCTTGACAAAGGCACCATTCCAGCTCATAAACTATATTACTAAAAATTGATTTGGAAACTCAAGGCTCTTCATTCCCATAACTCAGCCTGCCTAAATGTGAGAGACCATTTCCTCCATGGAGCAGCAGCAACAGCTTCTCATACTTTTATTTAGCGTTGTGTAGGCATACAACACCGGCAGAGGAGCGCTACCATCGCTTTCACTTAGCCTTACCAGACGATATTGCCCTATTTAGTTTGCACTCCTGTATTTCTCCAGAGCTGCTCATCTTTTCAACAATAACACTCACTTTCAGCTGAAAGGAAGAAATTTCATGAAATCACTTGCTACAGCCGTGGCTCCTACTACAATATTAGTAATGGCAGATTGCATGATATCGGGGCTTGATTTTATACACGTGACACATGTGTTTGTCTTATCTCTTGCAGAAGCATGGAGGACATTATACAATGTGCACACAATCTGCACTCAGTCTTCTCTCTGGAAAAGGATGTTTTATCAGTAAATTCAGATTGAAATGTGAATTTAGAAGGGAAGGAATCTGATTAGTGGAGTTATTTGCAATCAAAATTTGCACTCAAAAGCAATTATTTTTAATGGGACAGATTTGAGCCCAGGTTAGCTGTAACTGGCCTTTGTTTGAGATAAAGTTGGCTGCAGCCATCACTTCATTGCTTCACATGAAGGTCTGCCCACCACAGAAGGTAACATGTGGATATAATATTACTACGTGAAAGCCCTAAAAATTCAATCTCTAACTCCCTGCTTTTATAGCAGTAATATAATGGAAGTAGATACATTCTAGGGAGCTAAAACGAATAAAATCTGAGTAAATACTGAGATGTAATAGAAAAAGCAAGGGAGACACAAAGCACAATAGGGTCTTATCCGATAGTAAGTTATCACTTTTTTAAGTAGGAAGCTGCTCATCTGGTATTAGGTGGTTAAAGCACATGTAGGAGAGGCTGCCGCAGATCCACAGGTCGGTCAACAACCTGACAATACAATGCACTGCAGAAAAGATGTGGATTCCAGTCCGCACTGCCCAAATAATAGATTTCCAAGACGTAGTAGCAGTTAAGAAGTGGTTTAATCTACGCGTTTCAGGGTGAATACCACCCCTTCTTCAGGAAAATACCACATATAGCTTGGAAATCTATTATTTGGGCAGCGCGGACTGGAATCCACATCTTTTCTGCAGTGTATTAAATACTAAGATGAACATAATAAAAATTGAAAGAAAAAAGGTAAATAGTATAAAATGGAATAGAGCAGGGTGAAGAAATTAGAATAGGAGAAACAAATCTTAATTCCTATGAGTTCTAAGCAACATTCCACATAAAAGGTAATGTTTTTACTGTGCACCTGTCACCTGAACTCCCACAATGCACCGCTTGTTCTCTTTTAACAGCTTTTTACACCTCTATAAAGCATGGAGTTTCCTACACATACCATGCAAAAGTTGATCTATCAAAAATTATCTACAAAGCATCATACATACTGATCTTGTCTTCTCTCGTACTTTACTGAAGAAGTCAGTTGTTACACAGCTAATGTACTAGTTAACAGATCTTAAAAAAATGTATGTTTACAGTAGATGATTTAATTGATTGACTTGATCCCTGTCCTTCAAACCACACATCCAAGCTCAAACTTTTTCCAGAATCCATCCTTTCCTTAATCTTGAATCGAATAAAATTTTAGTGCATGCCCTCACCATCTCCCTCCTCAACTCCTGCAATCTCCTGTGTAGCTTCCCTGTTAACAGTCTCTTCATTCTATCTTTAACTCTGCTGCCAGACTAATCCACCTCTCTCCTCGCTACTCCTCCACTTATTCCCTGTTTAAGTTGCCTCATTGGCTTACAACTCCCCAATTTATCCTGTTATAACTACTAACACTGATCCACAAAGCTGTTGATAATCTGTCTCTTCCGTATATCTCCGAACCAGAGGCGTATCTAGGCTTTGTGGCACCCGGGGCAAGAATTCGGTTCGGCGCCCCCCCCGCACACGTGATTTGCACACATAGTCATGTACCGATGAGCTGCTCTCCCTAATGCTTTCAATGTTCAGTGGAAAACTGAGAGAAGCAGGAAGAGAAGCTCGTTGTCACAGGACCATAAGTATGAAAGTCGCATATGAGTGAAGTGTCCATGTGACGACTGCTGGAACCTGCAGTGCTGAATCCTGACATTGCAGCTTCTGAATTCTCACAACGAATGCACTGCACACACGGTCATGTCAGCACAAGCATGTGATCTGTATACTTCTGGTCACATTCTGACTAGACGTGCCCGGCCTCGCTCTGTTCATTTTCGCTGAGTGAGGCCACATATGTCTGGTCAGCATGTAACTGCATGTATGTAAATCACCGGCACGAGAGAATCCTAAGAGTGTGCAGTGAGCACTATGAGAATTTAGAAGTCTGCAGTCACAAAGAATGACTGCAGACTGAACACAGACCTGGACAACCCCTTTAATGCTCCTAACATTAAAAAATGAGAATTAGTCAGTATCACAAATAACATTTACATCCAGGTACCTTACAGATGACGTCGTCTCTGGAGTCGTTCTCCTTCTTTTCTTCTTCTTGTCCAGACCCCATGATGAGTTTTCTCATCCACAGCCGTCTCTACAGACTTCCATCTTCTCCGGTCTTCTGCAGCACATCCCCACACGATGCCCTTAAAGATAGAAGAGTCATTATAATGCTCCGAAATAAAAAATATCTGCAATATACTGTCACCTCACACTATTCCCCTCCCTCCTCACACTGTCTCCTCATATATTTACCCCCTCACTCTCTATACTGTCTGCTCACACATACCCCTGACTCCCCATACTGTGTCCACATATATTTTTCCCATCGTTATTCTTACTGTGTCCACATACATTCACCTATTCACTCCCCATACTGTCTGCACCCATCCCCCCACTCACCATACTGTGTCTGCACCCATCCACCATACTGTTTCCTCATACATGCACTCATACATACTCTTCAGTGTCCTCAAATCCCCATCATTAAATCACCCATCCCCACTCCAAATCCCCCCCACACATTAAATCCCCCCATCCCCACTCCAAATCCCCTCCAACACATTAAATCCCCCATCCCCATGCCAAATACCCCCACACATTAAATAACCCCCATCCCCACTCCAAATCCCCCACACACATTAAATCCCCCATCCCACGCCAAATCCCTCCCACACATTAAATCCCCATCCCCATGCCAATACCCCACACATTAAATAACCCCATACCCACTCCAAATCCCCCATGCACATAAAATCCCCATCCCACAACAATCCCCCACACATTAAACAAACTCCCATCCCACTCCAAATCCCCAGACACAAAGTATCCCCATCCCACTCCAAATCCCCCACAAAGTATCCCATCCCACTTCAAATCCCCACACAAAGTATCACCCATCCCACTCAAAATCCCCACACACAAAGTATCCCCATCCCACTGCAAATCCTCCACCCAAAGTATCCAATCCCCACTCAAATCACCCACCCAAGTATCCATCCCCTCAAAATCCCCCCACACAAAGTATCCCATCCCCACTCACAATCCCCCCACCCAAAGTATCCCCATCCCACTCCAAATCCCCCACCAAAGTATCCCCGTCCCCATCAAAATCCCCCACACAAAATATCCCCATCCCACTCCAAATCCCCCACACAAAGTATCCCCATCCCACTCCAAATCCCTCCACAAAGTATTCCCCATCCCTGCTCAAAATCCCCCCACACAAAGTATCTCCCATCCCCACTCAAAATCCCCCCACACAAAGTATCCCCCAACCCCACTATAAATCCCCCCACACAAAATATCCCCCATCCCCACTCCAAATCCCCCCACAAAGTATCCCCCATCCACAATCTAAATCCCCCCACTCACACATTATGTCCCCCCCTCCTTCCCTTAATCTTCGGTGGTTCTTCAGCTCCAGTGGAGCACACTTACCACCAGTCTTCCCTCTGGGCGCCGGCGAGTGACATCAGCAGCGTGATCACATGACCTGATCATGCTGCTGGCATCGCTCTGACCCGGCGGTCAGAGCTACAATTGCACTGGCGTCTGTATAGACGCCAGTACAATTGATCCCTGGGAACCGGCATGCGGCATTTTCTCTGCGCCGGCTGTCAGCTTGACAGCCAATACAGGGAACCGCCGACTCCCAGGCCGGGGGCGGCAGAATTCAGCCGCGGGGGAGACACAGCGGACCGCCGTATTAGGCTGCCCGACTGCGCCCCCCTGCCAGCTGCGCCCGGGGCACATTCCCCAGCTGCCCCCCCGGATATGCCCCTGCTCCGAACTAACCTACTGATATCTTAGCACATGTAATATGCCAACCTCCTTCTCTCTTCCACACTCATCACTCACCGTCAAGGGCTCCTTCTACCTACAGCTCCGGTGAACAGCTATGGGGGCAGCAAGTCCTACCTCATATGCCAATCTTTTCCTGGGCTGTGGGAGAGGGGGCTGTTCTTATCAGATCATCATTGATAAAAAAAATACCACTCTGGAGTCATTTCATTGATAATATTATTTTCTAATGGCAGGGTTCCAGGGAAGACCTGATGTTCTTCATGCCCAATCTGAATGACAACACTCTTAATATCAGACTTACCTACAAATCTGGGAGACAAAACATGGATTTTCTAGATACTCTACTGAACATTAAACATATCCCACAGAGGAAGCAAGATATCATACATGAAAAACGCTTGGTGGGGCTCTCTTTAGGTCCTGGGGACTTTTTCTACTTGCCAACATGGATAAGCGCGCAATTACAGTTATATGAAAAAGTTTGGGCACCCCTATTAATCTTAAGCTTAATGTTTTATAAAAATTGGTGTTTTTGCAACAGCTATTTCAGTTTGATATATCTAATAAGTATTGGACACAGTAATGTTTCTGCCTTGAAATGAGGTTTATTGTACTAGCAGAACATGTGCAATCTGCATTCAAACAAAATTTGACAGGTGCATAAGTATGGCCACCCTTATCATTTTCTTGTTTTAAATACTCCTGCCTACTTTTTACTGACTTACTAAAGCACTTTTTTTGGTTTTGTAACCTCATTGAGCTTTGAACTTCATAGCCAGTGTATGCAATTATGAGAAAAGCTACTTAAAGTGGCCACTTGCAAGTTGTTCTCCTCTTTGAATCTCATCTGAAGAGTGGCATCATGGGCTCCTCAAAACAACTGTCAAATGATCTGAAAACAAAGATTATTCAATATAGTTGTTCAGGGAAGGATACAAAAAGCTGTCTCAGATTTAACCTGTCAGTTTCCACTGTGAGGAACATAGTAAGGAAATGGAAGAACACAGGGACAGTTCTTGTTAAGGCCAGAAGTGGCAGGCCAAGAAAAACATCAGAAAGGCAGAGAAGAAGAATGGTGAGATCAATCACGGACAATCCTCAGACCACCTCCAGGGAGCTGCAGCATCAACTTGCTGCAGATGGTGTCACTGTGCATCGGTCAACTATACAACGCACTTTGCACAAGGAGAAGCTGTATGGGAGAGTGATGCGAAAGAAGCCGTCTCTGCAAGCACGCCACAAACAGAGTCGGCTGAGGTATGCAAAAGCACATTTGGAGAAGCCAATTTCTTTTTGGAAGAAGGTCCTGTGGACTGATGAAACCAAGATTGAGTTGTTTGATCATACAAAAAGGCGTTATGCATGGCGTCCAAAAAAAACACAGCATTCCAAGAAAAACACTTGCTACCCTGTTATGTTTTGGTAGCTGAGGAGAGCAGGCAAAAACGGCAATAGACCAGAGAGGTTGGAATCTACTGGATTGCAGTACCCTGACTAACCACCACAACTAAAGGCAGCCGTGGAGCGTACCTACGTTGGTCCTAGATGCCTCGTCACAGCCTGAGAAGCTAACTACACCTAAAGATAGAAAGAGGAAAACTATCTGCCCCGGAGCAGATCCCCAAAGAACATAGGAAGCCCCCAAACATGTAATGGCGTTAGACAAGAACAATTGTTCACCGGCAACCCTGATGGAAGGGAACCTCCCTTATATAGGACCAGTCTGTAACTCCTGATTGCCAATCTTCACTAAATGGTTCAGCACTGTCTGCAACCACCAGAGGGAGCTTCTGCTCAGAACTCATCTCCAACACATTCACAACAGTACCCCCCCCTTGAGGAGGGGTCACCGAACCCTCACTTGGGCAACCAGGTCGGTCAGGATGAGCTCTGTGATACGCACGGATCAGTCTCCTAGCATGGATGTCCGAAGCAAACACCCAAGAATTGTCCTCCTGACCATAACCTCTCCACTTAACCAAATACTGGAGTTTCCGTTTAGAAAAACGAGAATCCAATATTTTCTCAACCACATACTCCAGATTGCCCTCAACCAAAACAGGGTTAGGAGGCGCAGCCATAGGAACCACTGGCTCGACAAACCTTTTCAATAAGGACTTGTGGAACACGTTATGGATCTTAAATGTCCCTGGAAGAAGTAAACGAAAGGAAACAGGATTAAGAATCTCCATGATCTTATAAGGTCCAATGAATCTAGGCTTAAACTTAGGAGATGCAACTCTCATAGGGATATTTCTTGAGGACAACCAGACCAAGTCCCCCACTTCAAACCGAGGACCATCAGTCCTATGCCGGTTGGCAAACCGCTGGCCCTTTCCTGAGAGAGGGACAACCTCTCCACTACCTGGTCCCAAATCTGCTGCATACGCTCCACAACAGAGTCAACACCCGGACAGACAGAAGCCTCCGTCTGTCCCGAAGAAAATCGAGGGTGAAACCTAAAATTGCAGAAAAATGGAGACATCAAAGTGGCAGAGCTAGCCCTATTATTAAGAGCAAACTCAGCCAAAGGCAAAAAAGAGACCCAGTCATCCTGATCAGCAGACACAAAGCATCTCAGATAGGTCTCCAATGTCTGGTTTGTTCTCTCAGTTTGTCCATTGGTCTGAGGATGAAAAGCCGAGGAGAAAGACAATTGAACACCAAGTTTAGAACAAAAAGTCCTCCAAAATCTGGAAAAAAACTGGACTCCTCTGTCAGACACAATGTTCTCAGGAATGCCGTGTAACCGAACCACGTGCTGAAGGAACAAAGGCACCAATTCAGAGGAGGAAGGCAACTTAGGTAAAATGGCACAAGATGTATCATTTTGGAAAACCTATCACAAATCACCCAAATAACGGTCATTCTCTGAGAAACAGGAGGTCGGAAATGAAATCCATAGAGATATGGGTCCATGGTCTCTTGGGCACAGGCAATGGCATCAACAAACCACTAGAGCGAGAGCAAGGCTTGGAGCGAGAGCAAGTCCCGCAGGACTGCACAAATTCCCTGACGTCACGAGACAAAGTAGGCCACCAAAAGGACCGACTAACCAAGTCTCTGGTACCAAAAATTCCGGATGACCGGCCAACGCGGAACAATGAATCTCAGACATCACACTCTTTTTCCACCGGTCTGGGACAAACAATTTCCCAATAGGGCAGCGCTTGGGTTTATCCTCCTGACACCCTTCCAGAGCCAGTCTCAAATTGGGCGAGATGGCGGAAAGAACTACACCCTCTTTCAAAATAACAGCAGGATCAGATAACCCAGGAGAGTCCGCAAGGAAACTCTCGATAGGGCATCCGCCTTAACATTCTTAGTGCCAGGAAGAAAGGAAACCACAAAATTAAAACGTGTGAAAAACAAGGCCCACCTGGCCTGTCTAGGATTAAGTCGCTTGGCTGATTCCAGATAAACCAGATTCTTATGGTCCGTGAGGACCACCACCTGATGTTTGGCTCCCTCCAGCCAATGTCTCCACTCTTCAAAAGCCCACTTCATGGCCAATAACTCCCGATTACCCACGTCATAATTACGTTCAGTTGGAGAAAATTTTCGAGAGAAAAAGGCACAAGGGTTACTTTTAGAGGTCTCTGGATCTCTTTGGGACAAAACGGCACCTGCCCCAATTTCAGAGGCATCAACCTCCACCTGAAATGGCAGAGAAACATCAGGCTGCCGTAGAACAGAAGCAGAAGTGAATCTCTGCTTAAGTTCCTGAAACGCAGAGACTGCCTCAGGAGGCCAATTCACCACATCAGAACCCTTTTTTGTCAAATCAGTCAATGGTTTAACAATAACAGAGAAATTACCAATAAATTTACGATAAAAATTGGCAAAACCCAAGAATCTCTGAAGAGCCTTTAATGAAGTAGGTTGGACCCAATCACAGATGGCCTGAACCTTGACCGGGTCCATTTCAATAACAGATGGGGACAAAATGAATCCCAGAAATGAGATCCTCTGTACGCCAAAAAGACACTTTGATCCTTCACATACAGAGCATTCTCTTTCAAAATCTGGAACACAGTCCGAACATGTTTCACATGAGAGTCCAGTCATTGGAAAAAATCAAGATATCATCCAAATAAACAATCAGAAATTTATCCACAAAATCCCTGAAAATGTCATTCATGAAGGACTGGAAGACAGAAGGAGCATTAGTGAGCTCAAAGGGCATCACTAGGTACTCAAAATGCCCCTCTGGGGTATTGAATGCCGTCTTCCATTCATCCCCGTGCTTAATGCGAATAAGGTTATACGCCCCCTGAGGTCAAGCTTGGTAAACCAAGTAGCACTTTTCACCCTGGAAAACAGGTCAGAAATCAAGGGTAACGGATATTGATATTTCACAGTGATATTGTTCAAGAGACGATAATCAATACACGGCCTTAATGAACCATCCTTTTTGGCCACAAAGAAAAAACCGGCACCCAAGGGTGAAGAGGATGGTCTGATGTGACCCTTCTCCAATGACTCCTTGATATAAGACCGCATAGCGTCATGTTTAGCTACAGACAAGTTAAAAAGGCGACCTTTAGGGAATTTACTACCAGGCACTAATTCAATAGCGCAGTCATAGCTCCTATGGGGGGGCAAGGATGCAGATTTACTTTCGCTAAACACATCAGAAAAATCAGTCAAAAAGTCAGGAACATCCTGAGCCTGGGGAGAGGCAGAAAAAACAGGAGTGTTGGCATCAACACATTGGCAGCCCCAATTGGTCACAGACACAGATTTCCAATCCAAAACAGGATTATGAGACTGTAACCAAGGGAAACCTAGTACAATAATGTCATGCAGATTATACAGGACCAAAAATTTGCAACTCTCCTGATGATCAGGTTCAACCCTCATTATCACCTGAGTAGAGAACTGGGGTTTATTCTCAGCCAAAGGGTAGAATCAATCCCCAGTAGGGGAATAGACTTCCGTAGGGGTATCAAGGGAAACCCACAACGTTTAGCAAAATCAAAATCCATCAGGTTAATAGCTGCTCCCGAATCAACAAAATCCTGAGCAGAAAATGTGGACAGGGAGCAAATCAGGGTAACAGTCAACAGAAATTTAGTCTGAACACTACCCAAGACAACTGAGCGTGCAAAACGTCTTCCCCGCTTAGGGCAGACTGAAATAGCATGAGAGGCTTCACCACAGTAGAAACATAACCCAATGCGTTTTCAAAACTCATGACGCTGTGCCCCAGAATCCACTCTATCACACTGCATGGGTTCAGAAGCTGGTTCACAAGGCAACACTATTCCACGCATACCTCTACACTCACGCAAACGTCTGTCAATTTGTATCGCTAATGACATAGAATCATTGAGACCAGAGGGAACAGGGAAACCCACCATAACATCTTTTACATTCTCTGACAGACCCTTCCGAAAAAGGGCTTCCAAAGCATCATCATTCCATTTGGTCAGGACTGCCCACTTACGTAATTTCTGACAGTATAACTCAGCGTCCTCAAGCTCCTGATTTAATGCCAACAAGGTTTTTTCAACTTGATCAGTGACATTAGGTTCATCGTACAATAACCCCAGAGCCAGAAAAAATGCATCGACATTACTCAAAACAGGGTCCCCAGGTGTCAGGGAAAAAGCCCAATCCTGAGGGTCGCCGCGCAGGAGAGAGATGACAATTTGAACCTGCTGTGCTGCGTTCCCTGAGGACTTAGGTTTTAAGGCAAAAAACAACTTACAGTTATTTTTGAAATTCAGAAATTTAGCTCGATCACTGTTATGTTTTGGTAGCTGAGGAGAGCAGGCAAAAACGGCAATACACCAGAGAGGTTGGAATCTACTGGATTGCAGTACCCTGACTAACCACCACAACTAAAGGCAGCCGTGGAGCGTACCTACGTTGGTCCTAGACTCCTCGTCACAGCCTGAGAAGCTAACTACACCTAAAGATAGAAAGAGGAAAACTATCTGCCCCGGAGCAGATCCCCAAAGAACATAGGAAGCCCCAAACATGTAATGGCGGTTAGACAAGAACTATTGTTCACCGGCAACCCTGATGGAAGGGAACCTCCCTTATATAGGACCAGTCTGTAACTCCTGATTGCCAATCTTCACTAAATGGTTCAGCACTGTCTGCAACCACCAGAGGAAGCTTCTGCTCAGAACTCATCTCCAACACATTCACAACACTACCCACAGTAAAATTTGGTGGAGGTTCCATCATGCTTTGGGGCTGTGTGGCCAATGCCAGTACCGGGAATCTTGTTAAAGTTGAGGGACGCATGGATTCCACTCAGTATCAGCAAATTCTTGACAATTAGGGTATGTTTCCACGGTCAGGAAACAGTCCGGATTAGCTGCGTGTTTGACGCTGTGCATTGGCGCAGCGTCAAACACGCAGAGTCCAGATGTTACAGCATAGTGGAGGGGATTTCAAGAAATCCCGTCTCCACTATGCTGCAAAAAACACGCAGGCGGAAGACCTGCGTTTCCGGACATGTGGCGCGTCTTTTTAGACCGCAGCATGTCCTATTCCCTTGCGGTGACGCTGCGTCGCCGCAAGGGAAACAACACAGGGCTATGTAGCCCTGCGGTCATTCCGCATGTGTTCCTGAAGAGGGTGGGGCTTCCGATATTGGCGTAATCGCGATCCACCCGAGACTGTTAACCCTTTAAATGCTACTGTCAATCTCTGATAGCGGCATTTAACTCACATTTTCGGAAACACGCCGGAAATCCGCCAATCGGTGACCCCGTCATGTGATCGTGGGTCACGATGGGTTGGCATGACAACCAGAGGTCTCCAGCAGTCCTCTATGGTTGTCATAGCCAGATAGCTATGAGCGCCGCCCAGTGGTTGGCATGCATAGCAAGTGAGCATTTCTGCTACATATAGGCGATCTGATCATGTTTTTAAAAATATAAAAAAATAAAAATATGTAAATGTTCAAATCACTTCCTTCACCCCATTCAAAATAAAATAATAAAAAAATCAAACATACACATATTTGGTATCGACGCGTTCAGAATCGCCGGATCTATCAATATAAAAAAAGAATTAACCTGATCAGTAAATGACGTAACGAGAAAAAAAAAATTAAAACCATCAGAATTACGTTTTTTTGGTCGCCACTACATTAAAATAAAATGCAATAACGGGTGATCAAAAGATCGTATATACACCAAAATGGTATCAATAAAAACGTCAGCTCGGTGCGCAAAAAATAAACCCTCAACCATCTCTAAATTCTCAATAATGGAGACGTTATGGTCTTGAAAAATGGCACTATTTTTTCTACCAAAGTTTTGAATTTTATTTTACCACTTCAATAAAAAAGAGCCTAGACATGTTTGGGGTCTATGAACTCGTAATGACCTGGAGAATCATAATGACAGGTCAGTTTCAGCATTTAGTGAACAAGGTAAAAAAAAACAAACACCTGTGGAATTGCACTTTTTTTGCAATTTCACCGCACATGGAATTTTTTTCACGTTTTCCAGTACACGACATGGTAAAACCAATCATGTCGTTCAAAAGTACAACTTGTCCTGCAAAAACCCTTACATGGCCATATTGACAGAAAAATAAAAAAGTTATGGCTTTGGGAAAAAGGGGAGCAAAAAATGAAAACGTAAAAATGGAAAATGGCCCGGGGGTTAAGGGGTTAATGTATCCTGAAGAAAGTTTACAGCCTGAAATGACCCCGCTGCCATCTTACCATCACCAGAGCTGTTGCAACCCCCCAACCTACTGTCTCCTTTCTCATAATCCTGTAGACTATAGGCCCATGAGTTCAGGGCCTTCTCCTTTCTGTACCAGTCTGTCATTATTAGTTTGTTTATTGTAATTTATATTTGTATGTTGTATGTAACCCCATCTCATGTACAGCACCATGGAGCAATGGTAATCTACAAATAAATGATAATAATAATTTTTAGATATGCTTTTTGTGGCTGCTAAAGTGCAAATATATTATAGCAGATTACAGTAAAATCTACTAATTTACGGCTACAGACACCTTTGATTTGAAAAAAATATTTTAGATTTTAGTGGTTAGCTTTAGTTAATCCAATTGCACTAAGTTTCAGTCTGCAATCTGCATTCCTCCATTCATTTTCAGACTCAATGATATGCAGTTTGCAACCTGATTCAAGTATGAGATTGTTCTCTACTTATTTGTCTTTCCTAATAATATAAACTGTAGGTGTGTATCCAGGGCGCTGATGCCTTCATAAGCTTATATTTCAGCACAACTTCTATACTGCACTTTATTTCCTCATTATGTGCTTTCCCCCTTTTCTGTAGACTCTTTATCAGACCTTCCTGAGCCTGTACATGTTTCCTACCCTCTCCACACTATGGTACTGCCTCCATTCTGCTGTTCTTTCTAAGGCTGGAGTCACACACAACCACAAAAAATCGGTCCGTTTTAGACGGTCGATTGTCGGATCAAAATGCAAACATCACACATCCTTCTGGCATCGATTTTCCTTCAAAGATGCGATTTAATCGCATGTGTGTGTACCTTGTAACATCCGATTTTCATCCAACTTGCGAGATTTCTCGCAGGCTTGCAAAACTGACATATAAGGATCCAAAAGAATAGTATTTAAATGCCAAAAGAAAGAATAGATATATACACATAGAACACATATATATATATATATATATACATGTCATTGTGACATATATATACATATATTTATAATTCTTACACTTCTACATACTGTTATAGCCGCTAATTCAATTGCCGCTTCAGTGAAATCACAGAAGCCGACATGAAATGATACATTGTTTCCAACATTTAACCATGTAATTTCATGTATTTTTATATATGTTTGAAACATACAATTACATGAGTATAGTGTGCTAAATTTCAGACATGTAGGGGTTAATTAAAGGTGTAAATTCGTTGAAAAAAAAATGCGTGGGCTCCCGCTGTATTTTCTCCACCAGACAGACAAAGCAA